>VXBU01017621.1:343045-404917 GCA_013400315.1 Bombycilla garrulus | reverse complement strand
GCTGTCAGAGGCTCTTTGTCTGGCCAGGCCTGAGGTTCCTGAGCTATGAGACCTTGGCGGCGGCCGGGGAGAGGCCGTGTCATGGCCTGACAGACCTCACGGGCAGCAAACCTTGCCTTTTATTCAGGCTGACTTTTTTTAAAAAATTTGTTTTTTAAATTCCTCTCTACACTCACAAATTCCTTTAATTACAATATAATTAAACAGCAGAACTGATGAAACTGTAGGAGTTCTCAAAGGAGATAGATGCATTTAGTAATTATTTTTTTGTAATTGGCTTTTGAACCGAAGTATAACAGATGTTTCTCAGTGTATTTTTTTTTTGCAGCCATATATGTGTATTTCGTGCAGTTTTCAGTTTATTTTGGTTTTGCTGGGGTTTTTTGTCTATTTCTTCAATATGTTATAAACATCAGAGTTCCTTGCTAGAGGATACTCTGGACTTTAAGTACTGATGCAGGGTTTGAAGATTAGCTCGTTTGACAGGACTAATCAAAAACTATCTTGCTCTCTAATTTCAGTAGAGCCACTGATGCCGGACAGTTCGTGCTGATTCGTGCAGTGCTTGGGAGGCAGGGTCGTGTTCCTTTGGGAACACTCAGTGTTCCTGCTCTGGGAGGTGGGGAGCACTTGTCACAGAGTGCCCGTGGAAGGGACGATTTCAGGAAGATGCTGACAGCAGCTTTATTTGTTTGTGGAACACCTCAGGCTTGTAGATACTCTTCAGCGCTCCTTGGGAAGGATCCCTCAGTGTCTGGTGGTGAGAAGCTGCTGTGGGTCTGAGGTTTGAGCATCTCTTCAGCTTTGTTTTGCAGAGGAAAGCGGGGATCTCTCGCAGACATGTGCTCGGTGATGCAGTTGTGGGAGGGTCTCACTTTGTAAACAGAAGCTCGCAGAGGTACTTTCACAACAGTTGCCTTTACAACGTGCTCCACAGAGCTGCAGCTGGTACGGTGGAAAAACTGTCCTAGTGACAGAGCTTGTTATTTGAATATAAATCGAGGGTTGACTTTTCAGTAAAACTGCCTTACCTGTGTGCTGTAGTTCGCCCTGCTGGGTTGCTCTGGTGACTTGAAAGCACAGCTGCATTCCTAAAAAATAATGCAAAGAGGAAGAGCATTTTCTTAGGCAGCCTGGAATTCTGCTTTCCCTGAATCTTGCATTCTTTCTTCAGTAAGTAAATGCGTGTTGTCTGAGTGGTCCTTCATTTTAGCCGCACTGTTTGTGGAATGGGAGAAGACAGGGATTTTCTTGTGTACCAAGTTATCACTGAGACAATTCAAATCTTTTCATGATTGAACATGACATAGTAGTTCGAAATAAACAGATTTGCTCTTTAGGTCATATATTAATTTAGGCATTTAATTCCGGTCTCATCTTTGTTTGGTAACTGGAATAATTTTTTTTTTTTTGAGAACCTACTAAAACTTAAAACAAAAACCCACCCCAGAAAAGCATCACAAATCCCTAGGAGTTCTGCACAGCTGTTTGTCATAGCTGGGCTACTCTTAGAAGTATCAGCTTTATGCTGCATGTTGATGGGGCTCCTCCACCTCACAGTGAGACTGTCTCAGAGCTTTCATTTTTGAACCTCATGGCTCTGAGTGTGCCACTGCTGCTCAAACTTCCTGTTTTGCCAAGAGGGAAGTGTGTGTGTATCTCCAGTTGCCTGTGTCTGCCCCTTGCAAGATTTGCATTTTTCAATAGATGCTTGCTTTGAAAAGGCCAATTTCTGAAATGTCAAGAGTGCTTGCAGCAGAAGGGCCAGAATTTGGTTTAGCCTTAAGTGGGATGCAAAGTCCAGCGTTTAAGTAATGCCTCTGGGCAGGAGGGGTGGTGGCAGGTATTGTTTTGCATGGGGATTTGTTAATAGCCCTGCCACCCCCTGCTCTCAAGCATTGTCACAAACAGGGGCGGTTGCTCAGGTACCATTCAATTGTAAAGAGAGATGTGCATATTCTGAAGTAAAGCTATTTTAAGTGCCAGTTTAATCTTCCCTTAAGAGTGTCTGAAGTTCCCAGCAGCTCCTGACAGATTTTGTGTAGTGGAGAAGGAAATGATAGCATCAGTTTTTGGGTCTTGTTCTCCAGAGGTGGTGATACAGTCACTGCTGGCAGCTGCTGACTTGCTGCCTTGTGCACATGTTGGGCTGTGGCCATTTGAATTTAAATGGGGGGTTGTTCTTGAATATCTCTGCTCTTTACCATCCTGATGTGAGTTTGTCTTCAGTGCTTTCCTGGAATTTCCAAGTTGCAGAGGCCCTGGACAGCATTATGTGGAATTGAAGGGAGAAGTGAGTGCAGACTCCCGTGCTGGGGAGGGTGGGTACAGCCACAGAAGGTCTGAGTGCCACAGATATTGCCTGAATTTAGATGCTGAAGAGTTGGACTTGTCTCTTGCAGAACTCTCATGTGGAAATTTTACTCTTCTAATCTAACTTTTGATGCCTTAATACTTCCGTTTGTGAGCTTTTCGTTTTTAGTTACTATGCACAAAGTGTTTGAGTCATTTGATTTGCAGAGTGGAGCGTTTGAGGAAGCAGAGTTCTTGGATTCAGGTACATCTGGGCCACTCTTGCTGTGTGTACATTTTGCATTCACAAGCTGTTTTCTCCGTGGGCCCTGGTGGTTTCAGAGTTCAGGATGTGCAGAGGTTTGCATGAGGCTCAGTGTTGCTTTTCATTATTATTTCCTTATTGTCCATTCCCACGTTGCAGGAGTGTGATTTTTGGGTAATGACAGTGAGGAAGTGAGGTACAGGGAAATCTAGAGCCAGATGTTTTATCCCTAAGAATAGCTGGGTGCGAGGAGGGAGTGAGGCATATGTGTAAGGCTGCTGGAAGGTTTTTGCTGCACCAGAATCACACTGCACCGTGTTAGAAGCACTGAAGGCCAGGAGAGTCCTCTCTAGAATTAATCCATGATGAACTTGAGTTCTGTTCTGATCTGCAACTGTGGAAGGATACTCTTATTATAAAGTGTTGGTGTTGCCTGTGTGAGTTACTCTGGTGCTTGGTTTATTAACTGATGCGTCTGGTGCCATTTCTCTGCTAAAAATAAAATGAAGGAACCAAAGCCACGTGATCCTCGCTACTGGTGTAAACATTTCTGAAAGAATCTCCTACTACAGACTGTTGATCCGAGGTGTAACTAACCACTCATAACATTATATCCCTGAGATACAATAGATGTGGCAGGGGTTTGTTTCAGCAGGGAATGTAAATTTCTATGGTCAATTGACATCTTCCTGGTGAGGAGTGTCAGTGATTCCTGCGAGCATCCTCTCCAGGATGAGAGAACAGGGTCTTTGTGTGCTGCTGTCCTCATGCCTCTGATCTTGCACACATCCCTCTTTGCCACTAGGATTTACACTGTTTGGAACATGGCATTATTTCACAGAAAAGACCACGGAGCTGGATCTTGCCTTGCTGTACAACCTCATGGCACCCACCAGGCCTTGTACTGAAGGGCATTCCTGGTTCAAATAGCTCCAAACTTACCTATAAAGGAATTCAGCCAGGGTGGGTGTCCAGGAGAATGGGAGTTTCCACAGTGAGGGCCCTGTCCTGGCCTGTGTTACTGCTTGACCATAAATTTTTGAGGTCCTTAGTGACTTTGTGCTTTCCTGGTGGGATGATGCTGCATTGCCACTTGGGCATGGTGGAGGTGTGGGTGGGTGTTTGGAGCTGTCATAGCAGGACCTGCTGTGTGTGAGGGAGTGAGAGCAGCTCCTTCTGAGGGTTTGAACAGTCGGGAGGATCCAGAGCTCTCCTGCACAGCAGGTTGGATCCTGGAAGCGTTTTATCGTTTCATTTGGCTGAGATTGCCCTTCCTCTCCTGGTTTCATTGTATTTGTTCACTGATTGCTGATTAGGTGTGAAATATCTGTTTGTGTACATTGTGTTACAGGAAATGACTGGGTTTCTCTAGAAAATACCTGGTGTGCCATGTGAAATTTGAATGACTGATGCCTTTGCGGTTCATGTTCTGAAGCTGAACCTGTCTGCTTGCAAATAGCAAAACCAGAGGCATTTTCTTGCAGATTGGACAGTTTTGAAAGTGATGTTTTACTGAATATAATGACAGAAACCTCTGTGTGATTTCTGCTTCTAAATTTAAAACTTACTTTTAAAACCTGAGCAGGAGAGAAGTTGTTCAAACAATGTCCTGGTTAATATACTGTTTGCAGTTGTAAGTTTGGCAGTAGTAGCAATTAAATTGGCTTTTGCAGGTGGTTTTTTTTGGGCTGGATGCTGCCTCTCATGCTCTGCTGGCTCTGCTAAATGACTCTAAGTGCTGGTGATTGCTTTTGGAGAAGCGGATCTCCCACAACTTGAACCTTTTTTCCTAATAGGTTGTTGAGGGTACAGTGACTCAGGTTTCTCAAGCCCTGGTAAGGTCAAGGATAGTGGCTCAGTTTGATGCTATAGCAGTAACATTTAACTTCAAAGCAGCATATTCTGCATGAAGTCATGGATTTGTTGATTGTCTCTCGCAATCTAGCAGCCTCTTGTTGCACCTTATTACGCCCCTTGTTCCCAGAGGTGGGGTTAAACTGTGTGATGTGCAACAATTATTAAGTGGGATTTTTTAATTTTTAGATTTCCGCAAGTTATCTGAACAAATCTGTAGCTCATTTAAGAGGTGAACTCTGAAAATGGTCAACAAGCTGCTTGAGCCCCAAGAAAAAAGCAGTATTCTTTAAGATATAATTGAGATGGTATTTCTTAAAAATATATTTGTAGCTCAGAAATCGATGTTAAGGATGATGATCGATTTTCAGTGCAGTTCCTGGGAATATTCTTCTGCTTTTCTTGCCTGTGACTGACTTATATCTAGTAAATGATTGCTTTTCAATTACGTGCTATGGCATTTAGAAAGGGAATAGAAACGTTAGAAAGAAGAAATCTTATCAGGCAGAGAGTTGTCTTAGGAATTTAAAAACTAAACCATTTAGGTGAATGCCACTTTTAATACCAAGAAACGATGGCCTATGTTTTGTTCTGTCTGCACAGAACCATCTGGTGCAGAATGGTAACACGAGGGAGTTTGGCATGGCTGCAGAGCTGTGGTGCCACTCTAAAGAAAAGTGAGGTGGAAGGTTGGGAGCCCCACTGATTCAGTCCTGGGTAGGAGCACAGGCGTTGCTTTGGCTGATCTGAGTGGGTGCTCCTGGCCCCAGATGTGTTGAAGCAGCTGAAGTGCTCTGTTGTTTTTAATTTAGAAATCTGGTTTCAGTGTGGCTGCTCTCAGCAGCTCTGCAGCAGTGATTAAATGTGCGACAGAGATAAAGATGGCCTGAGTGTGCATCCATCTCTTTTGTGTCCAGAAGCATTGATGAAGCCAGGAAAATTTCAGCAGTGTGTCTTGCCTCTACTGAAGGATGGTAAAGCACTTGTTAAAATTGACGTGCTGACTCTTTGTGGTTATCGTTAAGATTTATCTCACACGGTTCTTTGGACAAATGGCGAAGAGAAGTTGGGAGAGAAGTCACCTTGTAACACTTCTTCCCCTCCCAAGGACAGGCTGGTCCTGGCTGGGTGCCTTCGCTGCTGTCTCTAGCACAGCTGGAGCAGAAGGGTTGTGCTAAACTGTCCCAACTCATTGCCTGGATTAATTGTAGCCTTGGCAGTGATGGAGCTGCACAGTCCACAGGTGAATGAATGGCTTTTCCAGCAGCATTCCCTGCTGTCTCTGTGGGGCTGAGGTGCTGCTCGGTGAGGAGCAAGGCTGCAGGTGGAAGGGGCGTCAGGGAAGGCAGTGTTTTGGGAGCACTGTTGGTGGCTGAATCACTGGAAAAGGGCAGCACATCTCTAGTCCTGGAGGCTTCCCCTTGTGTTTTCCCATCCTCCTCCTCTGCGATAGGCCACTGGGGTAGGAAGGGTTGGAAAGAAAAGCTTTGAGTGAGTTTTTGATAGGGCACTTGTTCTGTTGGCCGCTTGCAAAAATTGGGACTGCTGTGGATGCTGCTGGAGGTAGCACGCCCCACTGCTGGGCTTCTCAGAAAAAAATAGTTTTATAGTAAAGTAACTATACAGTAAAATAGCAGAGTAATTTGTTTCAACTTTCAGACACTCACCAGAAATAATACACCGGGGACTCCTTTTATATTTTCAGGCATTGACATTTGCATGTGAGACACCAGAAGTGTTGAGTTGGGTGGAGCAGTTCAAGTGTTGCATCCAAGCCAGAGGAAGGAATGCCTTTTGGTGTGGTATTCTTTAGGAAAAAGTGAACAGTGAATTTCCTGCACGGTAGTATCTCAGCACACTGGAAACTGCCAGTTTCTCTTTCAGCTCCTGTAGCCCTGAGGCTCTCACCCTCAGCCCTGCTGGAAGATTCCATGTTCCATTTGTTTTGAAGGACTGTGTTCATGACTTCCTCTCCCACTTTTGATGGAAAGATAGAAACCTGCTGTTGCCTAACCCAAGAAGGGTGAGGAGCAGAGTGGTTATCACCCTTTTAATAATTCCTCCCTTGCCCTGATGTTACTTTGTTTTTTGGTTTTTCCCAAGCACCTGTTCAGACTTCCTACTGTTCTGGCTAATGTGGTGAGTGCCCACAGATTTCTAAATAACAGCAGTAAAACAAGTCAGGTTCCTCTTGATTTTAGTTGGCTGTCCTCTCACAGTGTGTTCACAATGTTTAGGAAGCTGGATTCATCACAGAAAGGTTTGGAAGGCTCTTGGAAGCATAAATTTATAGTACCTGGTGCCTGGAGCATGAACCTTCCTCAGGTCATGGCTTTGGGTATGGATGTCAAGAAATGAATAAGCACAAGATAAATTTATTGCCCTGCTAATGCTGAAAAATTCTGATTTCAGTTTTAGTAGGAATTCAGAAAAAGCAGTCAAAGTTTTAAGTGCAAATTAAAGCTTAATTTTATATGAATAGAAATCTTGTTTCTTATGGAAAAATGGTGTCATTGGGTAGGGGGACTTGCATGCTGAATGCCACCTCATTTTCAGGAGGTTGTGGTTTTGTGCAAGAGGCATCTTTTTGTTTGGACTAGCAAAGTGGGATTATCCCTTCCTTTCCTGTGGGTAAATAGAAACTTCTGCAGAAAATGAGATTTGTAAGCCCTCCTTAAATGTTTGTTGCTTTTAAAGAATACCATGGTCTTAGAAAAACCAAACAACATCAACAACCAAACCAAAACAAGCAACAAGACAGTTAATTTCATTTAATTCAACCCAAACTCACACTTTTTAGCTGTTGAGGTTGTAGTGCAGTATTCTCTCTTCGCATTGTACATGTTGTTCTCTACATTCTGGTTACAGCTGAAGCTGTAATGAACAGAGCACACATATATAAATTAGAATGGCCAAGTTTCATTTTGCATAGTTTGAATCTGGTTTTCATTTCATGGATTTAGAAACTTCATGTCTGAAAAATGAGCTCTGTGTTTATCCGATGCTTTGCTTGTGAGCAATTTGATAATGCATAGAGGAGCACAAAAGTAATGCTGAAAAGGGGACAAATCTGATGACCTGGTTTCAGTTTCTGGGTTGTTTTTTTTTGCTTGTTCTCTGACATAAGAAGATATTTGTGGGTAATTGTCCTTTGTGAGAGTTTGCAAAGTTTTGGTAATGCCAGCAGTTCCTCGCTCGCTTAAACAATTAGTGCTGATTGAAAGAGTCAGATTTAAAGAGAATGTGGTTTATCATTTAAAATGTGTGAAGATAAGCAAGCATGAGTTTGTCCTCTGCTTCAGGCTCCTGGAAGTGGTCTGAAATCTTCTATGTGTTAGTGGATTTCTCTCCACCAGGGATCTGGGTGAGCTCATACCTCTTCTCTCCCACTTCCTCCTCCTGCCTCCCTCAAACCTTGCTGTCAGGTGCATTTCTGGTAGTTAGGATGCTGAAGTGCCAAAGTTTTCTCTTGCACTGCTCTTCCATCCAGCCCATAAGGAAAACTCTCTCCACTGAGTGAAACAGGGATGCTGTTACCCAGTTATCTTGGAGACTGAAACTTGGTGTTCTCTCATCAGTGCATTCTTTATTTAAAATCTGTATATGGATAACTCCTGAACTTGATACAAATGCTTCGGGATGTAGGGATTATTCAGAGAATTCCAATCTGCTCTCTTTGTTTTAACCTTTCAGGGTAGTTCATATGGGCCCTGAAAAACTTCAGTACCCTGGAAACTGGTAGTAAAAACGGCCAAAGATAACAAATACCCGCAAGCGTATTGATAACAGAAGTTTGGTCTGTATCATAATCTCAGCTGTATTTTTTGCTATTGAATATTTAATTAGTGAGTATTTAACACTTCTGGATGATAATGGTCTCAGATAAGAGGCAGTGTACTTTTTCAGACATGAATGTAGGTCAGACGCCTGTTTGCTTTTTGCTGCAGTGCAGAAGCTGAAGGAAGACTGGAGCAGTTGGGACCAAGGGTATGTCCCCAGGTCCCCAGCAGCACAGGCTGCCCATGGGCTTCCAGCAGGCTTCTCCAGCTGCTCTCTTTGATTTGAAGCTTGCCAGAAAGTGCCAGTGTTATTATTACTCTGGTTTCTTCAGATATGCCATCGTGTGTTGTGGTTTGGGTGGGGGATTTGTCCACATGGGCTCCAATTGGGCCTGCCCCTTTCCCTGTGCAGGGATTGATTCCTGTCAGTTTTGTCACAGTGCAGGGTCACCACTGTAGCCTGTCTCTGTAAAAGCTTAAAGCTCCTGTGCTTGGTGATGGTACTTTGTGTGGAGGAAACTTTGGTGATCTCTATTTGCTTAGTTCAAATATTTCTTGAGCTACCAAGTACATACAATTTAATTTTCTCTCCATTTTCATGGGAGTTTTGTTTTGGTTTTTTTTTTTTCAACTGATTTGGTTTTGATTTCAGAAAAGCTGCTTTAAAACATGAGTCTTTGCTAATGAGAATTATTATTTCTGGCTTCCATCACAAGCAGTTACTAATTTTTTGTAACTTTGTTGTTGTTCTTAGTCGCCTCTTCTTTTTACTTTTCCACGCAGCATTCCCAAGCAAAGGTTATTTCCCAATTCCTCTCTTTCCTTCTCTCTGGGTGTGTTCATTTCTCAGTGCAGAAGTGTTTGGGCTGAGTGAAATAGTGAACCGTGGATCACTCAGACTTCTTTCCATTCCCCTGTCATTAAGAGCAGTACAGAGGTGGGAGGTGACCTTTTAACTATCTGTCAGCAGCAGTCACTGTATGGGAGTTGCATCCATTGCTGCTTCATTTCTGTGACCAGAATTAAAGGATTTGGATCCCCTGGGACGGGAGCTGTATGGACAGAGGGATAATCCTGAGTGCTGAGGTTAAAACTGCTTTGCTTTTTCTTAAACTCTGCTAACTCAGTGAGGCTGTGCTGTAGCTGGAGGGAATTTCCATCTCCTGAAGGTTCTTGGGGTAGCTTTAGCAATGCCCTTCCAGGCTTGTTCTGGGAGTATTTTATTTAATAGGGAGAACTTGCCCTGGTTGCTGCCTGTCCTTTGTGAGGGCAGAGGGTGAATAACCTGTTCCACCAACATGGCAGGAGCTGGGAGTGGCCTGTCCTAGACACAGGGCGCCTGTGACACCAGCTGTTTTGATTTATGTTAGTAGATAACTTCTTTATAGAATCACAGAGTGGTTTGGGTTTGAAGGGGCCTTAAAGACAGTGTAGTTCCAATGCCCTGCCCTGGGCAGGAGCACTTCTATGAGGTGAAATTGCTTAGAGCTCCATCCAGCCTGACCTTGAACGCTTCCAGGGATCCAAGGACGTCTCTGGACAGCCTGGACAAGGGCCTCACTGCCTTCACAGGGATGAATTTATTCTTCACATTTAATCTAAACCTACTCACAGGTTGTGTCCATTCCCCCTTGTCCTGTCACTCTGTGTCTTTGGAAGAATTCCCTCTCCAGCAGACTGCTTGGCCCACACTATCCAGGCACCTTGAAATATCCTCTTTCCCTCAAGTTTGTTTTGGTGATTCCCCTTCTGGTAAAAAAGCTGCTGATCTTCAGCCAGTTCAGCCATACCTAGCGTTGGTGGCTTGTAGGAATTATCTGGACTCCTTGACATCTTACCCTGTTAGGAAAAAAAATAATGATCACCAAACTTAAAGGAATAAAAGGTAGTGGTAGGGGCAGGCTGTGAACTGATCTTCAGCAGGCTTCCAGTTCTAACTGACAAGAAGTAGGTATTGGGAACAACTTCCTCCTGGGCATGGATGGAATGCAGGGAGAAGCACGAGAGCTGCTGGCCTGGGAGTGAGAAGGTTTGAAGAGAGCACTGGACATTAATGGGGCAGAGTTGCTGTTTCTGCCCCTGGCAGTGATGTGTGGGGTGTGACACACCTGGCAGCTGGCAGTGTGGGGAGATGTGCTCAGGAGATATCGCTACCCCGTGCTGCTGCTGCAGGGCGCTGGGCAGGTATCCTCTGTACACTCAGGGGAAAAGGTTATTAGTGTCATTGTTTACTTGGTTAATTACCCTTTGGATGTGGCCACCTCCTTTTATTTTCATCCTTGGCTTTAATTCTGTCCAGTTCATGCCTGAAGCAGGCTTGGCAGGATCTTCCTCCGTTTTTTGGGGGGGATCAGTGGCTTCTTTCTTGCTTTTCTTCATCATCCTTACACAAAGTCTCTTTTGCTGTCCCAGCCTTTCTGCGAAACATGTTCTGTCCCTGGCTTAATTGAGTAACATTGTTTATAATTAAGTCAGGAATAAACTGTAATAGGGCTTTCTTGGCCAAGTATT
The DNA here is from genome assembly GCA_013400315.1 of Bombycilla garrulus. NCBI lineage: Eukaryota > Metazoa > Chordata > Aves > Passeriformes > Bombycillidae > Bombycilla > Bombycilla garrulus. The sequence continues at coordinate 394,216 of VXBU01017621.1, read as the reverse complement.
TCCACGATGGCTTTCCAAAGCAGGTCTGAATTGGAAGCGTGCAGGGCTACAACGGCTGCAGATTAGTGCTTGATCTCTGGACAGATGTCTCTTTGGGTATATGAAATTGCAAATTTGAAATTGCCTGTAACAGCAGACCTATCTCTGCCCCTTTGTGTGCAGTTCAGTCTTGCTGTGGCTCTGCCAAGGTGGTGACATCCCTGGTCACGCTGCTGGGGCACGTGGGGTGTGTGCAGCTGCGTCTCCAGCTGCACTGGAGGGGCTGCTGCTGCTCTGATTTTTATTCAGAGATGTCCAGTGCTGCAGGAAAGGTGCACCCTGTGGCTGTCAGCATTGTCTGTGTTTGTGGGTTTCTGCTTTGTGCCACTTCTTCCAGGAAGATGAATGGATTGAAGCACAGCTTCCAGTGACAGAGCCAAGAGTGGTTAGTGGATAAGGGTTATTTTTTCCACTTTTTAATGATGTGGTTATTTTCAAGGGAGGGAGATTGGTGACAGAGAGTTGAGGACTGACAGTGTGTTTACCAAAATAAAAACACTTGGAAAGTTAAGCTTTCTTTGCTTGATATGTTTCATTATTTGCTGTAGGGCGAGTATTTCAGGAGGGTGAAGTACTTGATTTTCTAATAGAAAGCCTCCTTATGAAGCTGAGCCACCAGTGTTTGGTATTTCACTTAGTGAATTGCAGACTGGTGTGTTTCGTTGGTGTAGTACAAATTCAAGAGGTGGCTTTGGTTTTTGTGTCATCCTGCTGCTGAATCTTGGCTCAGGATCCCTTCTACAGTGATCATTTGGGGTCTTTGGTGGAGAGGATTTAATTAAAAACATCTGCAAGGTACAGCCTTGTTTTGTCCAAAAGTAGCACGGAGTGATCTGAAATGCTGCGTATAATCTCAAGTTTAGGCTGTAGCTTGTCCCATCTGAACAGCAAATGAATGCCAAACATTTGATAACAGAGTAGACAGGTCTGACTCCCTCGAGGAGAACATCAAACAATACAAAACTGTGTTTTCCTCATCAGTGGAGAAGGCCCTGTCCTTTCCTTCCTCACTAACCAAGGCTCTTACCCAGGTTAATTTCTTCAGTGTATCTCCACTGGAGTTACAACATGGCTCTTACCCAATCTGCAATGGCTCACACATTTTCTTGTTAATAAAATACTTGAATATTTCAATGCTCTGAAGGTGAACAGTGCTGTGATCAGATGTAGTTTATTTTTTTAAAAAAACTTGGAATTTCTCAAGCTCATTGCAGGACTAAATTTTTGGCCATCAGGATTTATCAGCAGTTTGATCTTAGCATAGTAAATACTAATTTTAATAGGAGTGAAATTTGTTGTATCCTGACATAAGAAATACATGCTTTGGGGCTATAATTTTTCTATCATGCTGCAGAGTTTAAAGGAAGAGACTTAACTGTACCTGGAAAGGACAATAACTGCTGCTTTTGCTCCTCTGCTGTTGGCTTTTCAGTGTTACACCTTTTGAAAGTCCCTAGCAGACTTTTTTTTTTTTTTCCCGTGTAAAGAAAAAAAAAATCTTAAGGCAAATCTGGCAGGTTGGTGGGATTTAGGGAGAGTGAGAGGAAAATTATGCAAGACAGTGACCTGCTGCAGTGCATCCTGTCACAAGGCTCTCCCTCGGGACATGAGGCTTCCTGATGTGCCTCTGTGACCCGCTGATGGGGACTTTGGGTGATGGTGAGCAGACACCTGACTGCTAATGCTGGGGAAATGAGTGAGGAAACTGGGCAGGAATGAGAATAGCTGCTGACTTCTTGGAAAGAGGTTTAGGCATTGTCTGAATAGTTTCTTGAAAGCCACCTTTTCAGTCTTCTGGGGTGTTGGAGGTTGACAAAGAGTTGATTTAAATGCAGACTTGCCTAAGGGCAGGGGTTGTGGGTGTCCTTCAGGTGGATCAATGTGAATGGCTCTGGCAAATCTCCAGCGAGGTTTTACTGCTCCGTGCAGTGACCCTGCTCAGGTTACAGTTGTCAGTAGCGTGCACATCCATTGTATGTGTATGCACAACATCGGAGTTAATCAGCTGGGATATACATGTGCCCCTTAAAGCCCAGGCTGGAAATCTGTGTAAAAAAAAAAAATTGAGGCCAAAGTCACGTTTGCAAGAACTCAAGCGGGAAACAGACTAAAAAAAAGAGGGAGTTTGCATCTGAAAGTGCATCTGCATTTTAAAAGCAACAGCCAAGGCAGCACCTCTGGTTTCTGTGCTCACAGATACAGCTGGAGACACGGACGCTGCGGCCCTCTGCCCAATGCTGTTCACATCCTCTGTTCCTGAACTCCTGCTCAGCAATAAGTTATTGTGTGGCTTTTGATGAGTGAGTGAGAAGAATTTCAATAATGTAGCCTGTAACATCATTACGTGCCTTTTTTTCATGTGACGGGGTTTATTCTTTTGTGTTTTCTTTAACCACATGAAGGAGACCCATAAAACTCAATGAGAAACGGAATATACATTTTATTAGAGAGGTCTGTTGTGTTTTAGTTGCTGGGATGTTGAACTGGGTATGGCAAGAGACGTGCCTCGAGCAGGGTGGTTAGCAGGATGGAGAAGTGAAGCAGAAAGGTGTGTGTTTCTGCTGTAACAGCTTTAATGAGGAGCGTATTGCTTGTGCTTATTGGCTGGAAAAATACCTTGGAGCTCCTGAAATGCTGAAACCACCTGGGACATGGTGGGTGCTGCGGAACAGACAGGATACCTCACAGCTGGGTACAGGGACTCTTGTATCCTGTGAAAACCCATTGTATCTGGTCTTGGCTCAATTCACAGCACCAAAGCTCCTAGATCCTCTCCTTGGCAGAAATCCTGCTGGTAAAGCACATCCAGCCAGAGAGGCTTCGTGCTTCACAAACAGTGCTGGATCTGCCCTCAGCTCTCGGGCAGTGGCACAGAAATGGCATTAAACAGCTCTAGGGTTTGTGTATTGAAAGATTTCTGTGTTCTTGTGGCTGCTGCATAGCCCTGAGAAGCTGAGTGGATTTGGGTTCTGTGCCTGCACTTCTGAGTGAGTTTTGGAGAGAGGCGAGGTCAGTGTGTCTGTCTGTCCTAGAGGGGGGTGGCTGCTGCTGTGCTCCCTTTCTGCTCTGTAGTTTTGGGGCAAAGCAGCACCAGATCTGTTCATACAAGCTAAACATAAGTATTTTTTTTTTTTTGTGATTGTACCTGTCTTTGGTACCTGTCTTCTGGTGAAACTTCTTCCTGAGCACATCTGAGAAGCAGGAAAGTTACTAACTTGTAGTTACCAACCTTTTCCTTTTCTTTTTTTTTCCCCTTTTTTTTCCCCAGCTGATTAACACTTAATTTGCTGTTCTTACCACGTTTCAGTGAGGAAAATATCACTGTCTCTTACTACTACCTTTTCTGTATGTTGCAACCTTTGAAATGAACAAACTGGTGTTGGTGAAGTAATGGGGTCTAGTAGTGACTCCAAATATTTACCTGTTCAAATATGTGAAGTTTGAGTGCAGTCATTTACCAGAAGTCGTGTTACTTACTAAAAAAGTAACAAAAACCTTCTCAAATCCTCTTATTGTTTTGTTCTTTCAGAAGAATGGGGAGAACCATTGTGTTCTTTGAAGGTGTAGGAGCCACTAAGTAAAATCAGGACTTGCTTTTTGATGTAAATGTCTCTGCTGTCCCGTGTAATCTGCACACAGGGGGGGAGGCAAATCTCTTCAAAAGCATCTGGAGCTTTAGTGATTTCTTGTGTTCTGGTTTTTCCCCAAAGATCCGAGCCCAGAAGAAACCTACTCCAGTGAAGTATGAAGTTGGGGATCTTGTTTGGGCCAAGTTCAACAGACGCCCATGGTGGCCATGCACAATTTGTCATGACCCAGTGCTGGACTGTCACTCAAAAATGAAAGGTACTGTATCTACTCAGACCACAAAGCGGAGGTGTTGTATATGGCAGGATGCTGCAGTTTTTAATTAATTTTAAAAGCTTTTCTGGCCTTTGAAAGGTGTGAAGAAATAGACTCTGCTGTGGAAAACAAGACCTGGATCCATAAACTAGAGCTAAATGAGGCAGGTGGCAGGAAGAAGGGCCTGGTGAAGTGGCACAGATAGCTGTTGGACATTTAGGCTTTTCTTCCCAGACTGTAGGAAGGACAAATAGCTGGGCTAAGCTCAGGGCAGTGCAGAAGAAAGAGCAGCCTCTCAGAAAAGTTATGCAGAGAAAAAGGAGATGGATCAGAGAGGTACAATAGATGAGAAAGCAGAGCTGAGAGGATTGGAGTGTGTGAGGACACAGAGTTGTTCTTGGAGAGCAGGAGGCTGGAGAGGCTGAGGAGTGGAGTGTGTGGTAGTGCAGTGTAGCTAAGTGCCTGAAGGTGTAATGGGAGCATGTGCATGAAAGTGAAATTTTTGGGTCTTGTTTGGCACAAGAAAGTAAGGGGCTGTTGACAGGGAAATTCTGGAAAAACAAAGAGGTGGAGCCAGCCACATATGTGAATGTTAAGGGTATAGTGTGAGCAAGCTGAGCGTGAGGAGGAGAGATGGGCAGATACGACAAGGCTGTTTGTGCACAGGACAGAGCCAGGAGGGGAGAAAGAAAGATAGATAGTTGTAAAAGATCAAGACAGAGGTAGGTGAGTGATGGGGAGAACAGAAGGGAAGTGAAGAATTGTTTGCTTTTGGTATCATACCAGATGTCGTGGGGAGACTGCCACAAACAGAAAGGCTTATTTGTTCCTGGTTTCCCTTTCTGATTCTTTTTATTCTGTGGGCAACCCCGTGAACTGGTGTCCTCTGCCACTGACAGCTCTAGACTGGTGAGGTTGCCACCCACCACTGTGTTTGCCTCCAGGTTTTGTGGCCCTTGCCAGCCTAAGCACAACAAGTGCTGGGCGTGACTGGAGTTCTTTTTGAGTGGCCATCAGCTCAGAACCACTGCTGTTTCTCTAGAAACATGAAGTAGCTTTTCCTACGTGCTGCTCACATCATCCCCAAGCCTGGTTGCTGAAGTCGTCTTTCTTCACCTTCCCCTTCATTCTTTGGGAGGCATTTTTCCTGATTCTAGAGAGTAAATGTGCTGTTTTAAATAGCCTTTTTCCAGCTCTCAGAATTCTGTCAGAGATGTTTCCAGAAGATATGCTGATAAATATTCTCCCACCACATCCCTCCTCATAAAGTTTTGGGCAGGATTTAATGTATACAGCTGTCCAGTATTCCCCTTTCAGCCTGTGCATGAGGATTTCTAATAAGGGAATTCTACAGGGAGGTAAAGCTCTGTTAGCAAGTTTCATGAAGGCCTGATCTCCAGCCACGTGATGGACTCTCCCATCATTGTTTTATCTGTGTTCAAACCAATGGAGCTCAGGGGAAAGTTGTATTTTCCAGCTGTGGCTGTATGTAGTCTGCTTGTCCTCCCATCCCAGTGCTAAGGTGCCAGAGGAGGTGGATCTGAGCTCTGGCACTTTTGGGCAGGAGGAGCTGGGCTCTGTGTGCACTGTAGGAAGCACAGTCCTACTGCCTTGGCTCTCCTGTTGCCAAGGGAACAAGCCCTTCAAAACAAGGCAGGTCGCTTCAGCCGCCTCACATGTGCTGAAAGCTTTTCTCTTGGGATTTGAGGAATGGTGTTTAGTTAAAGGCAGTTTACCTTTTCTCAGCAGGCTCTTGACTTGGAAGATTTTTGGAGCTGGAAGGTGTAGGCTCAATGGCTTGAGTCCCAGAGCTGTGAATGGGGTGGATGAAGCCTGTGATGCTTGCACTTGATGTTGTTCTGGTCATTGTTTGTCATCCTCTCAGTGGTCTTGGTTAAAATCTTGATTTCAGCATCACTTAAAGCCAGGCTGCCCCACTGTGCTGGCACCCTGGAAGAGGCAGCACAAACCAAATGGGCTGGAAGTGTAATCTGCCTGTTCAGAGAGTGAAGGTGTTTCCAGGAGAAGGTTAATGCATTGCAGCAAACTGCAGGGAGAAGTTTATATCCCTTGTTTTCAGGTGTTGTTTGCTCTGTTCTAATGCTTGTGACCTGTCCTTTTCCACCAGCACACCCACTACTGATTCAGTTCTTCTTTGTTCCATGTGTGTTCAACATTCTTGCATAGAAAGTGCCTTTAAAGAATCTTTGAATGTGCCCTTATGATTTAATGTCTTTTCTTTCTCTGCACCTCTGTGCCTGAAGTATGGAGAGACTCATTGCAACTAATGTTGTGTCCTGTTGCACCTAATCTTTTCAGTGTGTGTGCATGTGTTTGCTTAGATGCTGCTGTTCATGTTTTGTGTCCTAAATAAGACTTTGTTTGGTACTAAAACATTGAACAAGATGGGATATTTTGTGATGGGGGAAACTCAACCTGTGTGAGTAAATCCTATCCAGAGGGATGTCAGTTCTGGGTGTTGCCAGCACCATTGTGTTTTCCCAACGGTCAAGTGCTCTGGCCTGTTTAATCATTAATCAGGGAGTAGCAGAAAAGAAATGTTCTGCCTGGTGTGTTGTGTCTCTCAAAGAAAAAATATTTAGATGTTTTTCTTTTTTTTTTTTGCAAGCAGTCTTTGCTGTAGCAAGATGACCAATCATAGGTCTGTTAATCAATTGTTTGTAAGAAAAAAAAGCCCAAACAACTTAAAAAAATAGAGTAGCAGTGTAGAATACAGACAGCAGCAATCAAAAAGGCCTCCCTTAGTTGTCAGTAGAGATCCCCAGTATTTATGTAGGAACCTCGTTAAGCAAAATGTAATTGAAACTTACCTCTCAATTTGTTTCTGTTTTCTGTATCTCTTTTTGTGTCTTTATTCTGTCACATACCAGGGGTTAACTGTGTTGAATTTCTTGAAATAGTTTCCAGTCGGAGACCATACCGAGAGTACTATGTGGATGCCTTAGGAGAGCCTTCAGAGAAAACCTGGGTTGCTGGGAAAGCTATTGTCCTCTTTGAAGGGAGACATCAGTTTGAAGAGCTGCCTGTTCTCCGGAAAAGAGGAAAGCAAAAGGAAAAAGGCCACAAAAATAAGGTGAAAGAGCTGTTTTCTGTAATATGTTTTTATTTCTTTGAATCTGCACAGGACAAAATATTCCTTTATGCCTGGATTTGTACTTGACAGCCTCTGAGAGACTGACTGCAGCCAGGCAGCCAGGGAAGGGATTCTTTGCATCCTTATAGCAGCATAGTTTATAAACTGCCAGGAGTTTCCAGGCTCTCTTCTGTGCTGGGGTGTGTCTGCTTCTATTGCCCTGGACAGCTCTGGAAGGCAGAGGAATCTGGGCTCTGTTGGTGTGGGATCTCTTCAGCTGACACAGCCCTCTCCTGATGTGGATTGCAGCACTGCTAAAAAACTTCTGTGCTCTCTGGCAGCCTCCTCTGGCTGTTCTGAATCAGAGGTGGAGTTGCATGCTTCACTAGATCACTGGCTGAGATAAAGCAGTGGGGTTTTTAGCACTGCTTCAGTAATTCTCTTTATAGAAACCTGTTAGGACTTATAATTTGACTTGGAAAATGCTTTGCCAGTGAGCCTGTGGGAATGAGTTTTGTAGCTCATCACACCATCTCCGTTTCCAAACATAACAACCCTGAGCAGTTGTAGCCAGTTAATGTAATGTGACACAGGGGTCTGGTCTATGTCTTTAGGAAGGTGACTGCAGAAATTAACTCGTTAGAATTGCTGAAGTGAAGAACTACAGAGGCTACTGTGTTACTGTAAGAGAGCAAATAGTTATACTAGACAATGGTATCTGGTTTTTCTTTTTCTCTTACTCTGAAGCTTTATAACCTATGTTAGTGCAGAACCATCAGACTGAATGTGCTCTTGCAGATGTGAGTCCTTGGGGGCAATGCCTTATTTGGTTTTTCTTTTCCAAGGGCACGTTCAGTATCTTCTTTAAGGCTTCTCTCCTTGTGCTCTCAGCCCTCCCAACAGCTGTGACTGCTGCCAAGTAACTTCTCTGGTCCTAGAAGTGCTGCATGGCTGAAATCTCATTCTGTATGTAAATGGGGTGTCAGCATGCCTGCAGTAGAGGGAATCGAATGTTTGTTGCTCACATAAATGTCCAGGTTTGCACCCCTGGAAGCCAAAATTGATGCAAAGCTGAGAGTTTTTGGCTGGATTTCTGTCAGGCTTCATAGAATTTCTTGAGTCTGGTGAGATGAGACATTGTTGGTTTGGGTTTTTCTTTAAAAGAAAAGTGTCAACCGTGAGTTGTTCCTCCTGGCTTGGAATTGGTTTTGATTTTAGAAGCAGTTGTGAAGCTTTTGGTTTGCTGTTGTTCAGCCAAAAACTACACATGCAGATAAGAAACAAGTTTCTTGTTGATTTTGAGTATTAGCAGAGGTTCCTGTTCAATATGCAGAGAGCTTTCTGGTTTTTCTAAAGATACAGGGTTAAACTGGGAGACTTCTCAGGAATGGACATTGTGAACTTGATAGAGCACATCTTAGATGTGTGTGGATCTCATGTTTGTCCCGAGGTGAGTTGATGGAGAGGGCAGATCGTGCTCTGAATTCAGGGGATGCAGGAAGAATCAACAATGAGCACAGCAATCAGGTCTGCTCAGATATTTTGAGGAAAACAATGCTGCATTTCCCTCGCTTAGGCTTGCTGGCTGTAGCTTTGCATTTCTGTGCCAGGGATCCATACCATATGCATTGCCCTTTACAGGCTGTTGTGTTCAGGATGTGTTGGGATGCCAAGACATCTGGTTCCTCGGAGACCTGTACTTGCCAGGGACCTTTTTACTGTTCTGGGAATGCACAGGGTTCAGCTGGAATGCAGGGTGCTTACCCAGGAGCAGTACTTCCTGTGTCTGCCAGACAGTCTTAGGGAATCCGTGTGATTGTCTTAAAAATGCAAAATGCAGGAATGTCACTGTTCTGTGCCTTGCGCTCATCTTCGCTTTTATCTCTTCAGTTACCTACTCAAATTTTGTCCTTTTTTTTGTCTCCAACTTTTAAGGTCCCTCAGAGATTTAGGGCTAAATGGGAAGTCAGTGTTGGACAGGCAGAAGACATTCTTCTCGGGGGGCCAGAGGAGCAGAAGTGCAGCCAGAACTCCAGCGAGCCGGACAGCGAGAAGGACGTGCAGGTGGAATACTACACCAATGGCCCTGGAGCAGAGAGGGACACGCCACTGAACGGCTGCTTGAAATCCTTGGCCTTTGACTCCAGACACATGGCCAGCGAGAAAGGCAAATTGCACATCAAGCCTCACGTGAAAACAACCTCTGAAAGCAGAAAAAGGACTAAAGTAAAAAAGAGCGGCGCAAGAGGTGAAGCATCGAGGGAAGAAGTCAAAGACAAAACACCAGAGAGCGTAGTTAGAAACGTGATTGTTGGGGACCTGCCAGAGAAACACGCGTCTCACGAGCTTCGCCGGATTGCCAGCAGCCTGACAGCATCCAGTAGCGGCAGGGAAAACCATTTGCTTTCCTCCCTTGGAGAAAGACGTTTTGAAAAGACACCTTTAAAACCGGATTATGAGAATCGTAAAAGTGATGCTCTGAAAAACACCCTCCAAGGGGATTTGTTTTCCAGCCCATCTTTTGAGAGAGAGAAGAGCTCCCTGGGCATTTTGTGCAGTTCCAAGTTAAAAATACACTATTCTGCATCTGATGGTGGTGTTGTGAAAAAACAAACTGAATCAGATTCATCCTCTTCCCTCTCTGATGGTGGGAACAGTGATGTAGATAACATGGACCAAAGTTCAGAGAGAGCCTCTAGTGCTCTTGAAGTTAGTGATTCTTCAGATAAAGTGGAGAAGGACTTTCCTATGACATCAAGTGGAAACATTAAACTTTCCATGTATCTTTCTCAGAAGAGCAGCAGAAGGGCCAGGAAGAAGTCGCACAGAGATCGCAAATCTCTGGGAGGTTCAGTAACCAACAGACTTGATGCTGAATTTGCCGATGGGGAGCTTGAAGGAGGTTTCTCTGATGCTGAGATGTCATTGACACCTCTTGAGTGCTCTTCGGATGTGAGAAATTACAATCTTTCCCTGGCAAACAAGCGCACTACCCCCCAAAGTGTTTCCAAGGACAGCTCCTGGCCTGCTGTTACAAATCAAGCAAACTTGAAACCGAAAACCGTGAAATTACCCCGAATCAGGAGTATAAAATGCAAACATAAAGAAAAGGTTGCTGGGTTGGAGCCTTCTCTTGCAGAAGAGGAGGGTGGTGTGAATCGCTGCTCTTCAGATACCAAAGGTTTCTCTGGCCTTCCGAGAGATTCTCTTCAGAGAAGTGGAAAAGTTGATGGTCAGAAACTGTTAAACAACATGCATGAGAAAGCCAGGGATTCTGCTGAAATTGAAACAGCCGTGGTGAAGCACGTTCTGTCAGAGCTGAAGGAACTGTCCTATCGGTCCATGAATGATGATGCCAGCGACTCTGGCACTCCAAAGGCCACAGTACCTTTGCTTTTCTCTTCTGCCTCTGGTCACGGTCGTTTGCCTATTGAACCAGATTACAAATTCAGCACCTTGCTAATGATGTTGAAGGATATGCACGACAGTAAGACAAAAGAGCAGCAACTGATGACTGGTCAAAATATAGTCCCATTTCGAAATACCAGCACGGGTGATGGTTCTGGAAGCAATTCTGCAAGTGGTCTCAAGTCTTTGTCTATTGTAGCTCCCCCATATAAATTAGAGAAAAATGGAGATTGTGTCCAGGAAACAGCAACTCCAAACTCCGCTCTAAGCAACTCCTCATTTTCACGCAGTCCTCCAACCAAGTTGACAGGGATTGGTACTGGTAAAAGGGAGCCTGCGAGTGCTGCTGTTTCTGGGACAAACGGCACAAATTGCATGTCCAAACGCAACTGTTCAAAATCTAAGCAGTCATCAAAGCTTGGAGATAAAACAGTTTCAAACAGAAAGGACTTAAAACCAGGAGGGCCAAGTAAGTTGCTAAGTCGGTTACCCAGAGAGTCAGGAGAACATGCATTCCGTGTGCACGGTTCAGTTACCAGTCCTCTAGGGAATGAGGCAGAAGATACTGAGAGGAAGGAGTGTATTGATTTAACAGAGCATTCAACTGATGAAGACTCTGCCTGTTTATCTGATGACAATTTAGGTCGTGTTGGAAGGAGACCTGAAGCTGGTAGAAATAATGAGAGCCGCAATACTGCTGAAAATGGGGAGAGTGCAGACTTGGATTCAGAGGCAAATAGTGAGAGCTCTCTTGGTGATGAGTCTAATGATATAAATCACGTAGCACCCAAAAAGCGATGGCAGCGTTTTAACCAAAGCAGTGCTAGATCTAATAAGCACATCAGTAGATCTAGGGAACAAGGAAACTTGGAGAGTGCCTTTGGCCTGAATTCTCGTGGCTTTTCACTGAAGGGAAATGAGTGCTTGGGACGTAGGCATTCCCCTCATTCAAAGGTGCTTGAGGGAGACCTGGCAGTTCAGGACTTTGAGAATCGTTTAGACTTAGTTGATAAACGTTTGAATGTATGTGGTAAGCCAAACACCAGTGTGATGGACTCAGAAACAGAGCTTGGCAACTTTGCTCCCCAGTCTGAATTCTCTGCACAAGGTAAGGGAGCTGGACTTGCGCCAGAGTATTTGTATCCGTTTTACACTTTTTCATTTAAAGGATAAGTTACAGAACCTGTGGCTGTCTGACAATGTGAAGATATCTGTGTCTGGGCAGAAGAAAGTGTGGGACCTTGGTTTGAGTTCTCTGTAAGCACAGAGAGCAAAGGAGGCAGATTAATTATGAGCTTGTACTCAGGTTATTAGTCAGAAAATTTTACACATGTTAAAAATCTTTAGTTCTTCCACAGTGAAAGGTAAAATAAGAATCCTTCTGAGCCTGGGATTTATTTTTTTTAAATTGTACTTTCATAATGTGTTCCTTAGAGCTACAAGCTTGGTGTTAGTGGCATAGGTCAGTGCTAGAAAGTTCCAGGAAACTGAGCCTCAATGGCTGCTCTGTTTTTTATCTTTCATATTGCTGTTTGACACAGTTTGTTTTTGTTTTGTTCTGTAGGATTTCCTCAAGTCGATGCATTGGGAGTTTTTTGGGTTTTAGTGTGGAATTTTATTAGCTGCTCATAGTGAATTGTGGATCCCCACAGATTTCCTAATTTACAGTTCTGGTGTGGCTGCCTAATGGGTGAAAGAGAGAACAGAGGAGAGGGAAGCTGCCAGGGAGGCTGGGCTGGAGGTGGGTCTAGATCCTGACAGACAGAAGTAAGGCAGCAGCATTGGAAGGGAAGTGACCTAGGAAGGAGGAGGCTTCTGGGGACCCTGCCTCTCCCACAGAGGTGGGGACATTTGTTTAAAGCCAAAGGAGGAAATAGAATGGTGTGTGGAAAGAACAGGGCCAACAGAACGATATTCAGCATGTACCATCCTCCAGCTTCTGCAGGGAATCTGGGGAAACACACCTTAATAAAACCCATAAAAATAGATTTTTGCGTAGGTTTCACCAAACTAAATTGCTCTAATCTAATTGTGATAGCATGAAATAATACAACTCATCATAATTTTGAGCCTGTGTGCATTCTGTCACTTATGTGTTCCCTCAGTGCACATTTTGATGTGTGTATTTTGCTTTTTGTGGTTGCTGGAGGCGGCCTGCACTTCTGTTTCAATTGTGGCAAAGGCAGCTCCTGGCTTGGTGCTTGTGGGACCTGCCCAAGGCAAGTTGCAGCAGGCACAGAAAACAAGCCTGTAGGGTGTAACACATGGGGTAAAAGTTCTGGTTTTAAGTCATGACCAGCTTAATCATTCACTGACTCTGTCTGGGTCTGTCTGTTTTTGAGGACTGAAGTCTCTGTAGAGCAGGTGAGAGGATGCACGTTTTGGGCTGTGCTGTGAGAGGTTCTTGGGGCTTCATGGTGGTTTGGCACTTGAGGCATCCCTGCAGTGATGCTATTTGAGGCGAAGATAAAGGTCTGCAGAGAGAGCTAGGGAAGAGGAGGAGCTGGGAGGCAGTAAAGTTAGGAGTGTACAGGGTCTTGGTGCTGCACTCAGGGATGCAGCAGCAGCAGTCAGGGCCTGGGTTTGCTGGCAAAAGTGCCAGATCAGTGACTGGAGCATAACCTAAATCCCCTGAGCTAAACAGCACGTGAGCTCTGTGCTCACCCGCCCGTTTTTGTACAGATGTGCTGTGGGGAGGCACCAGAGCCACTGTCAGGGCTGCTGTAACATCCCCAGTGCTGGTGGGACTGAGTAAACCCCTAATGCTGTGTTCAGACCATTCCTTTGTGTTGGGCAAGGCTTAGAAAGTAGAGAAGCAGATGCTGGAAGCTGGACTGACTGCAGTGCTTTGAGAAGATCCTTGCCAAACAGCAGGCAGCTTCAGTGTAAGAGATCAGGACAGATTGCAGTCACAACTGTGCCATTCCCACTAAGCTCAAACTACATAAAGTCTTCATCATAGTTAAATGGCAGCATTGGGCATAATTTTGCCACAAACCTTGTGGAGAGTGTTTTAGAGCAAATGAGGCAGAAGTAAAGATTGGTGGAATCGGCTGATCTAAACCAATTTTATTAAATAATAGTTTCATCAGGTCTGTGATTTGCCACTGTCAATCTGCATTTGGGATTCTTGAATGGGATTCCCTTTGGAAACAAAAAGCAGTTAAGCCAGCCCTTCTGACTCAGTGCTGTGTACTCTGCTGCATGGCTTTGGGCTCTAAATACTTGCCTGGTGAGGATACTCATCCCATAACTGCTTTTGTACTGAAATATATGTTTCACTCAGACACCTGTGCAGAGTGTTAATAGAGGCTGAAAATAGCTGTGTTTGAGAAAGTTGTTTCATTCTTCTCTTTTGGCCAAGTTTGACATTTTCATGCTTGTTTAACCACAAAGCCACAATAAAATGTAGCAGTCTTGTCCAACATCCCTGTTCTGAAGCGTTGCATTGAAATGCTTTGTTATAAAATGCTTCCGTTTTAAAGAAGAAAAAGCCACCTCCTACAAATGAAATGAAGCAAAGAGAATATTTATTGTTTGTTCCAAAACTTCCAGGAGCCTGCAGGTGTTCTCATGACTAGGGGGAATCTTTGGGCAGTATTATTTAATGATTTTGAATGCCAAAAAAGGAGAAAAGTCAGAGATCTTCAGAGGTATTCTGGGAAGTGAGAAAAAGCCATAAATGTGCATTAACTTGCTTTTGCAGCTTACTGAAATGTTACAGAGTGTCAGGGTTCAGTTTTTTGGGGCTTGCCATGTTGAGGTGGTGCAGCACGGGTGAGGAAACACCTTAGGGCTGTGGTGAGGAAGGAAACACCTTTTACCTTGCAATGCTACCACACTCTGCAGACACAAGAAATGTTACAGTCACTGGCTCCCTGATGTCATTGTGGAACAAACAAAGCAATAAATGGGCTCACAGTAGCAGATGGGGAATTTGTAGTATATATTAAAAAAAAAAGCCAGGGAGGAGGGGAAGGGAAGGAATTAAGCTTACATTTCCTAGTGAAACTAGTGGCTGAACTGTGTTATGGGAAAACAGTGTTTTCCTGTGCCCCTGCACTAAAACCAAAAGAGTTTGGGTAAACAGCAGTAGAGTAATGAGTTGCTGAGGGCCTTTGGTTCTGGTAAAAGTACTGCAGGCAAGTTAGATGCAGCTTGTTGGGACATGTTGGGTGAACTTTCAGGAGCCTCTCAGTCTGATGGGTTTTGATTTCTTAGCTGAACTGCTTGAAGTCCTTAGAAACCCCCCTGCTAAGTTGGGATTTTCAAAAATAGGAAACTCAAAAATTGTTAAGGCTGTCCCAAAGAGAAAGAATTATTAGCTCTTCCCTGGCTTTACCTCTGGAAGAGAAGGCAGGGACAGCTATTATCCACAGATGTCTTGTAATCGTCTCAGAAACACAGTCTTGAAGCTGCTTTCCTTTTTCTTAGCACATTCAGAGAGGAAGCGCCTTAGAAAGCCAAGTAAACGGCTTCTGGAATATGCAGGAGAATATGATCACTTGTTTGCACCCAAGAAAAAATCAAAGAAGGGCCAGGAGCAATTGCAAAAGGTGGGTGAAGGCCAATGTGCTCTTTGTGGTTATTACTCCAGGGCTCTGGTCTGTGTGTTTATGTTCTTGGTGTTCTTGCTGTGTGCAGTGCCATGCAGGATAAATGTTTTCACCAACATATTTCACCATGCCAGGTGAATTCTGTGGCGAGGTCTGAATTTGAAGGAGGCGTTCCTGCTCAATGCAGTCCTGACAGAGATGCCCAGCGGGGGCCAAGTTCTTTGGTTTCAACTCCATCTTCAACCAAAGAGTCCCCTCCCGTCCTTGAAGCAGAGTGTTCCTTCTCAGAACTAGGATCCCACTCCACTGATCCCCCTAATAAAGTTCCAGGAGGATCTTCAGATATTCCAGAGGTGGTTCTGTCTTCCTCAGATGCCTCTGAAGTTTCTGCTTCTCCAGATGCAGAAGAGGGATTCCTGAAATCAGGTAAGTGTCAGGTTGTGTGATGCTGCTTTTGTAAATGAAAGTAACAAAGGTTCAGTTGAAAATTAAGCTTGGGGCAGCACGAGAAGGTCAATGGCTGTTGCTCTGTCTGTTCTTGCCTTCCTGCACCCACTGGCTGTTAATGTGTTGAGGAGGGAGAGAGGGCAGGTGCAAGGGTGTCCAGTGACCTGGTGCTGTGTGCTTTCTGTAGACTGTGGTGCTCCTCCTTAGATCCTGGCACAGAATGCCTCTTTAGTCCAAATGAAGGGTGCTACAACTCCTTCTCTGAGTCCTTGCTGTCTGTGTTTCCAAACAGTGACATTCCTTTAGCTTGACAGTCTCTTGTTGCTGTAAACCCCTCTGGATGAACACTGCTGTGCTGAGGGTGATGCACAAAGTCTAAGCTTCGTTGCTGATGGAGGGATCTCCTACTCTCTCAGGGAGCTGTAGCACAAAAATCCCTCTGAAAAAACTTTATCCTTAGGAGTTTCTAAGCATCTGTAGAAATTTTTGGAGACTTGTGTGAGCAGCAAGCCAGGACCTTGGCTTTCAGCAAGACACGGTGTAGAAGGAGTGGTCTGAGGGGCCTTTTCCCTTGGCAGGAGTGTCAGTCTCAGGGTCTCTTTTCAGTATGTTTCTTCGCTGATAGCATCTAAAAACATGTCCAGAGCTAAAGACCTGGTGTTCTGGCTGTGCTGGCTTGGAGGGAACGCTGTTCCTAAAGGGCTTGTAGTAAAAAAAAATAAACCAAGCAGGCAGATTTATGGTCAGTGGGAGGTCAGTTAGCCTGTCATGTGTGAGGGAAGAGGGATTGCCTCTGGAGATTTGTGGGTGTCACAAGGAAGTGGCAAGTGGGAGAGGATTAAAGGAGGAAAAGCTGAGGATGGGAACTCAAGATTGGAGATATGGAGGGATCTCCTACTCTCTCAGAGTGGGAGCAAACATCCAGGCTGCAGAGGTTGTGTGGCTCTTTCCCCTCATTTCCCCTCACCTCTTGCTGAAGCACACAGGTGGGCAGAAGCTTGTCTTGAGGGTTTGGAGTGTGATGGATGAGCTGTGCCTGCAGAGGTGTCAAAGGGCACAGCTGAGACTGCAAAATTGAATGGGGTGGGATGGGTAACAGGCAGTGTCTGTGAAGTGTCTGCACTCAGCATCAACATCTCCTGGTTCTAAGTTTATACTGTTGCCAAAATTAGTGAAGGAGCCCAGGTCTAGCAACTTGCTACCTCCAGAGGGCCAGGATAAAGCTTGAGTAGGAAATAATGCAGGTTACACCTAGTTTTGTTGGGTTTTCTCAAGTAGGCTTAACCAGGATTGTGATCTTCAGGCTGTTTACTACAGCAGCTTGAATGCTGGTGTGAGTGGTGTGGGAGTGTAGGCCGGGCTGTGTCAGTGGTAGGACTGGCTTATGCAGATCAAAGTGTTTGGGAAATTATGATGTGAGTTGTGCTGCCAGCATGTGTTACCTGCTGGCAGTGAGTTCACAGCCTCTCTTCTGTGGGTGGATTTTTATATTACATAGTGAGGTGAGCCTGAAGGTCATGGCAGACTGAGGTCTTGTTTTTATTGAAGTTGTACAGAAACAGGTAATTGGCATCTCTGCCCTGGGAGCTTATGATCCCAAAGACAGGGTGAAGCAGATTGTTTTGAACTGTTGGCTGATATTTACTTAATGGTCTTAATCTGATTGAAGACAAGAAAACCCCTGTTTATCTGATGTGAAGGGTTTCATTGCAGGAAACTTCGAAAGCAAGCGTCAAAGGAAGCCCACTAAAAAGCTCTTGGAATCCAATGACTTGGACACTGCCTTTATGCCAAAGAAGGAGGAATGGACTCCACAAAAGAAGGTACTTTCCTTCCAGCTCTTTTGGAAACTGGATAGAAAACAAGCCTGGACAGCAGATCCTGCTAAACAAGGCACAGTGCAGTGGGATGTGTTTTTTTTTTATTGGCTGCAGCCCAGGAGCAAAGGTCCACCCCTTCCCAAAGGTGCTGGCTGCTGTGTTATGATGAAATAATCCACTGTCCCCCACCCCTCTCCACTTGTAATGGGGATTGAGTAGTTTTGGATCACAATCTCCCTTTTTTATTGATTTATATGGAAAAGGAGTCATCTGGATGTTGACTGGGAAGGTACGAGCAGAAATGTTCTGCACAGAGGCTTTCTGGCATGTTACATATAGCTCAAACTTGAACCTAAGGCTTTGTCCTTTTCTATCAGATTTTCTCTGAGCAGCGTTTTCTTTGTTACCTTCCCAAGCGAGCTGGTGAATGCATGTAAATGCAGAGCTTGAAGCAGGATGAAGGCTTGAGGTGAATAACATGTAGGATACCGTGTTTGGTTCAGATTTTTAAAGAAAATGCTGCTCTTCTCCACTGAATACTCAATATTCAGTGACATGGTTTGGAAAAAAAGCAACTTGTATTTATTTCCGATCATGTACCTGCACAAAATTTGTTGCTACTGTTCCTAAAATTGAGTAATAACACTTCTTTCCTTTCTTTCACTGTGAGGCACAGCCTTAGTACAGTTACCACCATTGCAGTAATGTAGAGGCCAGTGTATTTCAATCTTAAGGTCTGTAAAAGCGTAAGCTCAGAAGAGAATCTCTTTTCCCAGCACCTTACAGAGTGTTAGCAGCCTTTTTGGGAGAGCACAGGAAGCAGTGAATGGTGCTGATGGCCACAAGACACATCAGACTCCACGTTCCTCCCTGCCCTGAGACAGACTTCACAT
The DNA here is from genome assembly GCA_013400315.1 of Bombycilla garrulus. Lineage (NCBI taxonomy): Eukaryota > Metazoa > Chordata > Aves > Passeriformes > Bombycillidae > Bombycilla > Bombycilla garrulus. Next base: position 376,116 of record VXBU01017621.1, on the reverse strand, counting down.
GTGTGGTTTATCACATGCACAAACCAAATACTTTTTTGTTAAATCTCTAATGACTGATAAATTAATGACCTGGATGGTAAATTAAGTGTTGCAGTCATTCCAAAAGGTTTCACAGCTGAGGAGTGTGTGCCTCTGTTTCCATCTGGTGGCTTGACTCTCTCTCCTGTGTGTTTGTAGGGTACTGGCCCTTCAGAGAGTGACAGCTCTGAGCTCTACTCACCAGCCCACTTCCAGGACCTGGGAGAAGGTAAATGAAGGCAGGGATGGCAGGGCAGACTGAGACATTGTGTTTGTGTGTAAGACCTTGATGTTCTGGGTTCAGCAGCCCAGCAAAAGTTGCTTAAACCAGGAATTGGTGTTTCTGTGATGGCTGCAGGGCACAGGGCCAAGTGCCTGGAGGCTGCTACTGCCCCAGCCCTTAGGCCCTCAAAGAATATAGAACCCAGCCTGGAACTGTCAGAAAGGCTGCGGAACTTGCTGGTGTCATCTGCAGCAAGGGAATTATTTTTGAATTTTCCTTGATTGGTCTTTCTGTTGCATCCCAGCTTCTGAAAAGCTCTTGGAGAAGCAGCGGAAGCGGAAGAGACAGCGCCATACCTCTGCTGCAGTCCATTCCAAGAAGGAGAAAAATGAGGAGGGGCTCGGGGAGACCCCACACTCTGAGGTACTGTTGGGTCTTCATGCTCTCATCCCTGTAACCTGTTTGCTGCTTCCCAGGGCAGTTGGCAGAGCCTAAGCCAGAGGCATCTTTTGGCCTGTCATTTGAGAATTTGTCCCACTGATGCAGCTGCATGAGCTGGGGTTAGGCTGAAGATACCCCCTTGATCTAAGAGCTGTTTTATAATGATGCTTAACTCAGCTCTCTTTTCAAACTGCTTCTCAGTCTGTGAGAGAGGCTGTTCTGAGTTCATGGAACCAGGTTTTTTTCATGGAACCAAGCCTGGCATCTTGCTTTGCACCTCAGAAAATCAAACTGCTGTAAAAGGTCTTCTCTGGGGGTGGGACTCTTGCCCTTTGACACACCGGTATGAAGCACAGGTACTAGACTGGACTTCAGCCCGTTCTGCTTGCACCTGAATAGCAGGATGAGCCAAGAACCCCACTGGAGGGGCTGAGGGGGACTGTCTGACTGCTCACAAGAGCCTCTGATTGCATTCTGCCATCCAGCAGAGAAGAGTTAACTGGGGCAATTCCCTCTACTACAAATTAACGGAGTCAGTGTACAAATATCTCTGACAAGCACATTTTGCCTTTTAGGAATGAGCCAGTTATCAGCAAGTGTAGGGGAAACAAGACTTCCTGGGAGAGGCAGGACACCTCTGGGCCTCTCACCATCGCCTCTCACTTCCAGTGGCCCAGGTTCAGCAGCAGGCAGGATAGTCAGTATGTATTTCAGGAGCCAATTATAGATAAATATTGTTATATTTGTTGTTGTAACACAGTTTACAGGAGAACACAAACGTCACACCCTTTTGAACAGTTCCAGCCATCCTGTTGCATTTTGGAGAGGGCATTTCTGATGAAATTAATAAATTGGGGTAATACCCTTGGTCCATGTAAGCTTTCCTGTTCTGGTGTTAGTGTTCTTTTTAAAGTGTTCCCAGCTGGAATAATGTTTTAAAGCAGCCTGTACAAATACCTTTGCCAGTGCTGGGCGGGGGCAGTTAACATTGTCTGCTGTACCCACTAAGAGACAGCAAAATATCTGTAAAAAGAGGGGCAGTTCAGAGCAGCCAAGATCTAGGCCATGGCTCTGAATCCTGCACCCACTAGACACTGCAGAGAAAACCCAGTCTTAACTGCCTCCAGCTGTAGACATTTGTATTGAGTGCCAGAAGTCAGGTATGGTGTAAATCATGCCAAAAAAAAGTCAGTGCCTGGCACCTTTGCCAGCATTCCTTTCTATGTCAGTGTGCCTCTTTAGCTGCTGTGGTGGGTGTTCATCCCCTGGCTTAGGTGGATGTTTGGGTTCTGGTAAGTATTGGGATGCTGTGGAGCTGCAGTTGTGCTTTCATGTGGAATTCAGACCATGCTGGTCCCTCAGTGACTGCACACACTGGGCAAGGAACTCCACTTTGCTAGAAAAAAAAATACACGATCTGATGAGACAGCACAGTGAAGCCTTGGATCCAGCTGCCTTCCGAGGAAAAGAGGGCAGAGGAAAGCTTGTCAGCCTGGGCTGAGCTAAGCAACTTTGTCTGAGTTTGCCCATCTGTGGAGCCAGGAGTGCAAATTTACAACATCAGGGCAGCAAGAGACTGACACAATGAGATGGAAAATGCTCTTAAAATGTCCTCAAGGTTGTGAGCCAAGGTCAGGCTGTGCCAGAGAACAGGTCAGACTTTGGGATTGTGCCAGACACAGCAGCAGGGATGGTTCTGGAAGAAGACCTGGGATGAGCCCTTCTTTCTGCTGGAGGTGTGTTGTGTTAGTGCTTGTGCTGGGCTGAGGAAGGAGAGGAAACAGTGACAGGTCCTTGACTGATGACCTTGAGTGGCAATGCCCTTTCCCATGTTCACAGCTCCGACATCCCTTCCCTGTGCAGTTCTGGGAGCAGTTTTAGAACAACTGTACTCTGTAAGGGATGTTTGACTGGCAGTAGCCTGTAGTTGGGACTTTGCTTTTTTTCTATTTTTTTTTCTTTTAGTAAAGTCAGTTTATACCATTCATCTTTGTATTGTGTACTTCAATATACTCTGAGTACATTTGTGTAGCATTGCTCCACAGAAGGCACATGGCTTTAAAGTGTCCCCAGATAAAATCATACTGCTGCATTCAGGGAATAGGAGAAAAAAACAGTTCCAAGCAAACAAAGCATCATTATCTGAGCAGAATACTAGCTCCAGCTTCTTCCAGCTTTAAATTTTAGAAGGTCTTTGTGTCCTTTTTTGCCCAGATTCAGAATGTGTTCAAAGGGCATTCAGTTCAGCGTACAAGCTTGAGTAGCATCACAGCTCAGACTTTGCCATGCAGAAAGTGGTGCAAAGCTCCCTCTCGTGATTGTTAGCTGGACAGCCTGCACCAAGCAGGCCTGGAGATGTGGGAGTGACGGCTGCTGCTTCTGCCAGCAGCTTGAATTCCTCACAGGGTCTCTCAGGTGTACTATTTATGCCTGGATATACAATGGCTACAGCGTGGTGACCCAGGGAGGAACAGGCAGCTGTGCACTGAGATCACTCAGCTACCTGCAGGGAGCTGGCATATTTAAAAGTGGCAGAGTCCTTAAAATGGTCTGGCTCAAAGCTAAGGTAGCTAAAGGCATCACTTTGGTGTGCAGTATTAATGGTCCTTAAATTGTACCAGCTCTGGAGTGGCAGCTGGGGCTGGTGGGACCACTGAAGTGTTTTCTGGACCTCCCAGGTGGGCTGGAAGCTGGCTGGATAGTGTTTCCTAGCTCTTAGGTGCCTGTCCTGACAAAATCCATGGCACTGAAGCCAAGTGTAGCTGCAAGACAGCCGTGTTTTTTGGTGTGCCTTGCGGTAGGATCCTCAACTTGGCCTGTGAGTGTGTGGTTAAACCTTTATTATTTGAAGCCTGTCCTCTGTCCAGATGCTCTTTCCCCAGCGGGTGTTACAGGCAGTGCTGTACACTTTGTACAGGACAGTGGGAGACTCCACACCTCAGGATGGGGTGGAAATGCCCTCCTGTGCTGCTCGTTTTGGGGTTGGCTGACTTCATACCAGCTCAGGCATTGAGTACCTTTGTGTCTCTATTTTACATGGGTTAGGACATGCTGAGATAAGTGTAGAGGAAAAATATAGTTCATTTAGTGACAGGTGCTATGGAGATTGAAGTTTTCCATTTGTGTTTCTAGTGCAAGTAGATACTGGGATGCTTCTGAGTTTTTAGCCTACCTGATTTGTTTCCACTCAGGGCTGACTCCTTGCTCAGAGAGGGATTATGCACAGGAAGATAATTGTGTTGAGCGTGTATTTGTAATCACCTGGTAAACTAAGAGCTCTTTCCTTTCCTATCCTGTAAATCTTTTGGTGGAACTGTATGGGGGATGTTCTCTCCAGGGTGGGTAACACACAGATCACCTGCCAAACCCATTAAGTGCTCAGTGACTGAATTTGTCGTTTCCAAGTCAGGATAGGTGCTACTGACAGCCCTAATTCTAGTTTTCTCTTTAAAGGGGGAGACATCAGTTCATGGGACTGCTGCAAGCCCTAAAGAGGGTCATGAGGAGGGGTCAGAAAATGACCATGGAGTGCCTTCATCCAAAAAGATCCAGGGGGAGCGTGGAGGAGGAGCAGCTCTCAAGGAGAATGTGTGTCAGGTAGTGTTCTTGAAGAAATCTCTTTGAAACTACCCTACAGTAAAGTATTTTTGTGTAAGTTATGGGACACACTGGTGCCCCAGGTAAGCCCAGGTAGGCTCCAAGTGCTTATTGTAGAATCAACCAGCTTTTTGTGCTCTGTCTCAAGCGTTTCTCCTGCAATAGCCTTTCTTCCTAAAGTTCACAGAGGTTAGGGAGCTGTGACCCAGTGTAAGATACATTTTATCCAATGTAGGATATCAGGGAGTCGATGGTAAATGACAGTGGTTACACACAAACTACCCGAATTAACTAACACAAGAAAAATGCAGCATTTTTCCCCAGGGGGTCTCTGCTGGCAGTTCAGGCCAGCACGGGGGGGTTGCTGCTGTCTGAGATGCTGCAGGGAAGAAAATAGCTCAAGCTGATACTGTGCTTCCTTCCCACAGATCTGTGAGAAGCCAGGGGAGTTGCTGCTGTGTGAGGCGCAGTGCTGTGGTGCTTTCCACCTGCAGTGCCTTGGGCTCTCCGAGATGCCAAAGGGCAAATTCATCTGCAATGAGTGTTCCACAGGTAGGGCAGCTTCTGTGAGTGCAGGTCCGTGGGCTTACCTGGTGCTTCCTGGACTGAAGTGATGTGGCTGCTGTAGGGCTGCTGAGTAGCTCTCAGTCCTCAGATTTTTTGTTTGATGCCTTATAATGACTTTCTGATTAGCATCATAGAATCACAGGGTGATTTGGGTTGGAAGGGACCTTACAGATCATCAAATTCCACCCTCTGCCACAGGCAGGAGTACCTTCCACTAGACCAGATTACTCCAAGCCCTGTCCAACCTGGACTTGAACACTTTCAGATACGAGGCATCCACAGCTTCTCCGGGCAACCTGTGTTAGGCCTCACCACCCTCACAGAGAAGAATTTTTTCCTATCATTTAATCTAAACCAACTCTTTGTTGATTTGAAGCCATTAATAATGGCTTCAAATATTTACAAGCCTTGCTGTTGATTCAGACTTGGTGTACAAGGAAGTTAATTTAATATCTATGATCTGCTGAGAAAGAGACAAATTCTTACCTGGGACTATGGAAAGGGATCTAGTGGGGAGGAGGAGTCTATCAGGCTGGAAAGGGGGACATCTCAAAGTAGGGTTTTTGATTTTTTTTTTTATTTTCTTTTTTCCCCTGGCCTGAAGTCCCAGCTGTAATAATATTTCTTTTGATGAGGAGTTCTACTGCAGCTTCAGGCTGTGCTCTGGGATGGGTGCAGCAGGCTGGGAAGTTGTGCTGTGCTATTTGGCAGCCTGGTGACAGCATCAGGTCCTCATTTAGCCCTGCTGTGTGACCGGTGCCTTGCTCTTTCTGCAGGGGTCCACACGTGCTTTGTGTGCAAGAGCTGCGGGGAGGATGTGAAGCGGTGCTTGCTGCCCCTCTGTGGGAAGTACTACCACGAAGCCTGCATACAGAAATACCCACCCACAGTCATGCAGAACAAGGGCTTCCGCTGCTCCCTGCACATCTGCATGACCTGCCATGCTGCTAACCCGGCAAACATCTCTGCCTCTAAAGGTACCTGAGTCCTCAGGGTGGTCTGGGTGGTGCAGTCACCTGGTTTGAATTTTTCGTGTCCACCTGGTTCACCAGTTCTTGGCGTTGTTGTGTCCTTGCCACAGCATTGGCTGTGCTTGCTGAGGAGTAGTGGCTCCAGGGGAGTGGAAGGGGTGGTGTCAGAGCGTGAGGCTCGGCAGCACTCCCCACGGTCAGACATGGCAGCTGGAATGTTCTCAGGCTGTCCAGAGGCTCGGATTCCTGCACGCCCAACCTTGCCTCAGGCCTCAGTGGGTTTCTGAGTAAATCTCTGGAGCTGTACAGACACGCTCGTGTTTCTCCCACCTGCTCCTCATTGTGCCAGTGCTGCAGATGGTGGTTCCTTGTCAACACAGCGGCATCAAGAGCAGCACAGGGCAAACTATGATATTGTTCTACTTAGCCATTTTTTTCTATGTAAACTCTCATCTTGTAGTGGAGACACCCTTGGGCTAAGCTACCCAGGCAAATATTTGTTTGAGCTGTTTGCAGCAGTACCTTGACCTTTATTTCACATGATCAAGCTTAAAATTTTGGTGATTGCTGTGTACATTTGCTTCTAAGGCTGCCTTTCTTTAATCCTTAGTATCTTAAGACGGGTGACAATAAGACCAGCTCTATTTTTATCCTCAGAGTCTGTGTCAAAGTTGGCTTTTTTGCCCCCATTAATCAGTATTTGGTGTAGGGAACAACACCAAGGCCAAAAGCCTGCAGCCCACAGCAGGCCACTTCCCCACTGAACGTTTTTTGACTAGCTGCTGCTTCTCGGTGGTCACATTCACCCCTTTTCTCCCACCTCTTCTTCCTGTTTATAGTCTGCTGTGAGGAACTGAAAACGGGCTCTCAAAAACCTCACATAAACTAGGCCTGTAGGGAAGTCTGAATTGTCTGGAAGTTCTGGAATTTCAGGGTAAAATCTGATAAACAATAGGCAAGTGCTGATGTTTTCAGAAGCTACATGGATTGATTTCATTATGTGCAGCTAAGCACTTGGAACACCCCATCTGTAATTACTGTCGGAGCTGATTTAGTAATTATTTGTGTATGATAGGAAGCAGTCCCAGTCTGTGAACTCTTGAACTGCTTCTGCACTGCACGCAGGAGATTTTTCACTTCTAAATAATACAATTTTATCTATGGTATAGGTATTACAGATTCTATAATTTTATATATATATTTAGTTATATTAAATAACTTAATAGGAACCCAGTAAGCATATAATGGGTGGTCTATAAAAATTAAAGGCCAGCGTCCTTCTTCAAAGTTCATTTTGAGCTTAGGTATGAGCAGAGTCTAGTTTTGGTGGGGAGGAGTGGTGATGCTGCAGGGCTGTCTTAGGTTGAAAGACAGGTATCTGCTAGGGAAGGCAGGAGCTTCCTTTGGAAATCCCCTCTCCAAATTTACTATAATTTTGAAATTAAGCAGCTCTTAGGCAAGATATGGGTTAGGAATAGCAGTCTTTTATTAATGCATATAATAAAATACACAAAGCAACAATAATTGTGGTATTAATAACAAACAGAAATCAGGGACTTTGTGGCAGAGATGGGAAGAGGATGGGGGGGAAAAAGGCTTGCTTCACAAACCTCAGGGCTGTCTGTCCTGGGTGCTGGGCAGGACTCTGAGGAGAAAAAAAACCAAACAAAAAAAACCCTCCAAGCTGGAACACAGAAGTCCTGGGGCAGTGGATGGATGGGGTGGGTCAGCAGCTCTGCAGCAGTCTCAGCAGGACAATCCCAGCAGGACAGGGGGGTGCAGGCCACGGGAGAAGGAGAAAGAGCAGTAGCAGCAGGAGGAGCTCTGTCTGGTTAAGATGAACCTCCTCCAGCAACTGCAGCTCCGAGTGTGTTCCCCAGCCGAAGAGCGAGCCCACCCCCCAGCTGTCCCCCTCCTCCTTTCTCCCTGGGCCTGGCCAAACTTTTTTGTCTTGACAAGTACCCATAAGTATCAGAGAAAATTTTATAGGTTAAAAAAGAACAAAAGGAATAACACCCAAGCCCCGACCTGGGCTCACTGTGCTGTTTGGTGGCTGTTTGGTGGCAGGTCGCCTGATGCGCTGCGTGCGCTGTCCGGTCGCGTACCACTCCAACGATTTCTGCCTGGCCGCCGGCTCCGTGGTGCTGGCCTCCAACAGCATCATCTGCCCCAACCACTTCACCGCCCGCAGGGGCTGCCGCAACCACGAGCACGTCAACGTCAGCTGGTGCTTTGTCTGCTCAGAAGGTGAGATGCTCAGCGCTGGTGTCCTGGCACCCTGGCAAGAATTCCTTACAAAGGGTGGCTTTTCCCATCCAGAATGTCCCAGTGGGAGCTGTAGAGAACAGATTGTCTGCTTGTCTTTCCACACTGAAGTCCAGCTTCAGGCTAGGATCTTTTCTGGATCCTTAGAAGGGTTCTTTTTTTAGCATAAGTAGGGCCCAACTCTTGGAACGGGCTTGCAGGAGACCATCATTCCCTTTCTCCAGGTCTGTGTGGAAATGGGGAGTGCAGGGCTTCTGCACAGTGACTGATAAATTCCTTCTCTTTGCAGGGGGCAGCCTTTTATGCTGCGAGTCGTGCCCGGCTGCGTTTCACCGTGAGTGTCTAAACATTGAGATGCCAGAGGGAAGCTGGTATTGTAATGATTGCAAGGCAGGCAAAAAGCCACACTACAAAGAAGTAGTCTGGGTGAAAGTTGGGCGCTACAGGTAGGTGAAGATAGAACAGACTTGTCCCCATCCCTTCCTCATGCAGCGCTCATGGTGATGGAGGTGAGAAGCTGCTCCTCTCTGCAGGGTTCATTGCAGCAGGCCTCTGGGTTTTTTGTATGTACATTTGTGGTAAAACATGAGTTTTCCTCCTCCAGTAGCCTCTTTTCTCCCCACCAGCCTTGCTGGTAGCCCTCACACACTTTTTCCCGTGTCTCCATGCAGTAGAATACTTTTGAGGTGTCTGGAAGTGGGGGAGCCAGAGGTTTCATCTGCCCTTCCCTGTGTTGCAGGTGGTGGCCAGCTGAGATTTGCCATCCTAGGACAATTCCTGTCAACATCCAGAAAATGAAACATGACATTGGTGAGTTCCCTGTGCTGTTCTTTGGCTCCAAGGACTACCTGTGGACCCACCAGGCTCGTGTGTTCCCTTACATGGAAGGTGATGTCAGCAGCAAAGACAAGATGGGGAAGGGCGTGGATGGCATATACAAAAAAGGTAATTTGTCTTCATCCAGGGACATACATGGTCTTTCCCTCTTCATACCTCTTTGGAAGTGTCATCCTTGTAGCAGAGGAAAATATCTTCTTATAACTGAAGTGAAATTATATTTGTAAAATGAGCTGCTGAGAGGGAGAAGGGTGTGCAGATCTCAAATGCTTGTCCAGCTTTGACATAACGTCTCAAAATTCCACTGATCTGCTGCTGTGTCAGCTTCCCTCTGTATAATGCAGTCATTATCTTGATATAAAAGTGCACTTGAGAGTTGTGGATGCAGCTGCCTGGCATCTCTGCCCAAGAGGGCAGGCAAAGATAGCCAACAGATGGGATGTTTCATCACCCATGAGCAGGGCATTGACTGTAATTTCTGCACTTCCCTGCTGCCTTGGCCTTTCTTCACCCTCCTCTGTTGAACCTTGTGAGCACTGGGTGGACAGTGGCTGCCCAGCTCTGTGTGAGCAGAAGGAGTTCCTCATAACAGAGCCTGTTCTCTCACTTAGCTCTTCAGGAAGCTGCTGTGAGATTTGAAGAGTTGAAGGCACAGAAAGAACTGAGACAACTTCAGGAAGACAAAAAGAATGACAAGAAACCTCCTCCCTACAAACACATCAAGGTGAGGGGAGGTGGTGGGGGGCAGGTGCAGGAGAGAAGTCTTGAGCTGTCAGTGCAGGTGATTTACAGGTATACAGAAACATTTCTGATATTTGGGTGTCTGGCTGTTCTTGAAGGTTTCTTTGATCCTCTTTCCATCCTCAGCAAGCTGGGCTGCAATAACAGAGGTGCTCTGATTTGCTGGAACAGATCTGGTCGTGTCTGTGCTGTCCATGTCAGTTGTGTGGTCTGAAGGAAGTGTCTCTACCTTGAGAAAAAGGGGAGAGGGCTGGGAATGCTCAGTATGGTCATAGCTCTGTGCTGCTGATGGCAAGATGAGCAAACCAGGTGGTGCAGGACAGGAGGTGGTCAGGGTACAGTGCAGCAGGGCTGTGTGGAGGGTGGTAACCCACAGTATCTTCTGTCATCTCTGCTATTGTTTTATAGCTCTTTCTGTATCAGTTGGTGGCTGAACAGAAATACTGAAGCAAGTGTATGGGCTGCAGTATCAGCTGTTTTCCTCAGTTTTGGGGAACTATTCATGTTAAGGGCTGTTAGTTATTATTGAGTTAGAATTGGAGCAGCACTAGAAGTCCTACAGGATGGAGGTGACTTGAGAGGGGCCAAGCATGTGCCTGTGTCTGAGAAGTGAATCCCAACTGACCAGAAACCCATTGACTCAGGGACTGTGTTCTTTTTTTATATTGCTTCTGTCTGCTTCTTCCCTTTTTTATGTGGCAAAATGTGAAAGCTTAACTGATTCCTGGCACTTTTTGTATCTAGCTAGGATTTTTAGGCAGGCAGGTATATCCTGCGTGAGTTACTGTGTGGTGTAAAGAGCACAACTGAATGCCGTGGCAGCAGTATGGGCCTGGCAGCTTCGGTGGAGGAAGTAGTTTCTCATTATAGCTATTTTTAGGCCTCTCTGGCCGCAACATGAAGGAACTTTGGAAGCAGTTTAGAGCCTTTGAAATACCCTTTTATATAAATAATGACGGTTGTGGTCATTAGTCATGGCAGCTCTTCTGAGGTCTGGGTGCAAGCTGTTTGTCTCTCTGAAAGCAAAGCAGTTTGCAGGAGCAGATGGTGAACTGGAGAAGGCTTCAGGGTGGAATGGCTGAAGCTGCTTGTGTCCACTCCTTCTAAGGAGATTAGCACCTCGAGTCCATCCCAAGAAACACCCGCATAAGAGGCTGCTGCAAAATACACTTGGGATCCTTCATCACGTCAGGCTTGTGTCTAGTCCAAGCATTGCCCTGTTCTGGTTTTTTTCCAGCAGTACCTCAGAGAGTAGGGCAGGTGTGCTGGGTATGTGTGCTGTGTGGAGTGGCAGTGCCAGAGCAGTGCCAGTGGTGGATTGACCCAGTCCTGTGAGTCTTGCCACTCTTAATGAGGTGATGAGTCTGGATAAGAGATGGGAAGCAGCAGAGGAGAACCTGAGTGACAAAAAAAAGTTGGAGGTGGGACGCAATTCTAGGAGGAAGATGGGAGAGACTGTGTTGAAGGAGGAATTTCGACAGGGTTTGTGTTTAAACAAAGGGGGATCAGGTCTGGGCCAGCCTCAGGCAGGCTGTCAGTGTGGAAACTCTGTGGGTGGGACTAGATAACTTACACGGGGGCTGGAATAGTTTTGCTAAAATCCCTTCCTTTTGTGTTCTGGGAGAGGAAAGTGAGACAATGGCTCACCCAGGGAAAGAACAGCAAGGAGCTTTTCTTCACTGTCACTCTTCAAAGTCCTGACTCTTTTGTCTACTTTTCAGCATTCACTGCCTTTAACCAAACCCCAAGGATCCAGCTCATGCCACAGACACACCAGTCACTTCTCCACCTGGTGCTGCACTCTGCTTCCTTCTGGAGTGGTTTTTAGAGAGCTCCTTGGCTTAACTCTGAGCTCCTCTTTGGGCCTTCCAGCCCCAGCCTTGTCTGGTTTGGCTTCCATTTACATCTGCAGGACAGGGTAGGGAGGTGACTGCGTGGTAGGCCTTCTGTCACAGGTGTGACAGCTGAGAGCACAAACCAGCTCAAAGGTAGCATTCAAAAAGCAGGGCAGTAAGGGAAAGCTGAGGAAAAGCACCCGATACTCAGACTGGAAAAGGTTCCGTTTGATGCAGAAAGTTGTTTGGTGCTGATCACAGGGATGGTGTGTGCCCAGCAAGAGCACTGGACTGGCCACCTGAGCTGGATGTGGGCTCAGTGATGATGGCAGGGGGGATACCTGGCAGCCTTTCACCCTTCCAGTGTCACAGAATACACACTACACCAGGTGATGCTGGTGGGGAGCCTGCATCCTCCAGAGCTCTTTCCTCTGACCTTCTGCCTCTCAAAATAGCGTTCCCAGAAGCACAGTTGTGCCTGTGCTTGTGTCCTTCTGCCCCTCGCTGTCACTAAGTCACTGCACCCGTCAGCTCGCAGGCAAGGGTGCAGTTATAGCAATGCCTGTCGGAGTAACCTGGAGCTGCCAGGAGCTCATGTCCCTCGTGTGCATTGAAGGTGAACCGGCCGGTGGGGAAGGTGCAGATCTTCACTGCAGACCTGTCCGAGATCCCGCGCTGCAACTGCAAACCCACGGACGAGAATCCCTGCGGGCTGGACTCCGAGTGCATCAACCGCATGCTGCTCTACGAGTGCCACCCCCTGGTGTGTCCTGCGGGTGAGCGCTGCCAGAACCAGTGCTTCTCCAAGCGCCAGTACCCCGAGGTGCAGATCTTCCGCACGCTGGCACGAGGCTGGGGCTTGCAGGCCAAAACAGACATCAGGAAGGTGCGTGCGCTCTGTCCGTGTCGCTTGTCACTTCTCTCTTGATTGCTCTTGGTTTGAAAATGGAGTTTGAAGAAGGCTTGTTGCCGTAGAGTGCCATTTAGGATTAAAAAAAAAAAAGGATGAGTTTAGTCTTGCCAGTCTTGACAGGAGTGTTTCGGCTCAGCTGACTGAGAAAATGGTTTGCATGTTGATGTCCCACAGGGTAAGGAAGGTGATTGCTTGGTCAGTCTGCCTGTAAGAGCAATGGGACTGTGCTCAGGATTTCCATATGGGGAACAGTGATTATTCCTCCCCCCCATTCTTAACTAGCCAGGCTTATCCAGCATGAAAGTCTTGTGTCAGAAACAGAAACCAGGGCTTGGATCTTAAAAAAAAAAAAAGGCAGTGTCTTAGAGATGGCTGTTGTTACTGCTGATTATCTCCACCTAAAACACTTGTATGTATTTTTTAAATGCAAAGAATAGTAATTCTTTGGACACACATCTGTGCTGAATGAAGAAGGAGGAATGTTAAATCTGAAAGAACCCCTAAGCTAATAAAGGATGAAGTGAAACAGAGAACTATTAGCATAGTAGGAGAAGCATGTCTATAAAAGGAGTAGGGATGACATGATAAGAGGGAGACCTTGATAGAGGAGGCAAAATATGAGTCTGTCCTGTTGAAAACTTAACTGCCTGCTGTGCCATAATTGAAAAGATGTTTCTGCCATTCCATGTGCTTGTTTCACTTTCAGCAGACAGTCTGGAAACAGAAACACTCAGTTATTTAGTAGGAGTTCTATTAGCCCCACTGGAGCAGAGCTGGGGTTCTCTTTAATGGCTGGAGTACAGTCTTTGCAGTATTTCACCACAGGAGAACTCCCTGGATTCAGTGCAGGAGCAGGTGCCCCAGGTGCATCCTGCTGCTCCATGTGGTTGGTCCCCAAAGGGATATTGTTTTCAGCTGGAATGCAATTAGGGCAGTGCTTTGAGCTTTGCAGCCAAGTGCTGTTCTTGTGGTTAACTTCTGTGCTGTCCCTGGATGCTAATTCTTTGGCACAAAGAAGAACCTGATGGTCGCAGTTCTTTATTTAATTTACTTTGAGCTATTTGAGCACGTGAAACGGATATATGGTTCAGGGCTCGTGGTGAAGGTTATAGGTGAAACTGACTGCAAAGCCCAGGGAGAGATTTTTAGGAAGGAAACAGGAGCTAAGTTCTAGCACAAAGGTGGACATCCCTCCATCCTGCAGATAATTTGTCTTATCAGCTTGTTGTTTTCTGTCTGCAGGGTGAATTTGTTAATGAGTATGTTGGGGAGCTAATTGACGAGGAGGAGTGCCGAGCCCGAATCCGCTATGCTCAGGAGCACGACATTACCAATTTCTACATGTTGACACTGGATAAGGTATGTGCAAGGAATCCCTTGCCAGCCTCCTAAACAGAACTAGAAAGATGGGAAGGAAGGTATGATACTCCATCTAGTAAAAAGGTGCTAAGCATTGCTGATGAGCTGGTCTGCATTTCCTCTGAAATTATTAAATGAATTAACGTGTAGTAGAGGAGCTTCAGGTTGGATTTCAGGGTTAGGAGGAAAGTCTGAATAGACATTGCCCGAGTTTATTCAGAAGAGGTGAGGACAGCTGTGTGAGAACTGTACATCCTGCTTCAGCATAAGAGGCTGAATTTGGGAATATTGGGATCCTTCCCAGCAGCTGAACCTTGGAGAGCTCAGAATGGGGCTGGTGTGTGCCAGAAGAGGCATCAGCCCTCAGCCATGTAAGTTACAGACACAGCAAGACCTTCATCTAAGTTCGGATCTCAGGTCTTGCTGTTCTCAGTAGAGTGGTGGATTTAGTTACACCCACAGGCTCTCCCAGTGTGTCCTGCAGGACAGGTTGTTGCTATGAGCTCCCGATTTTCAGAGGTTTAAGTGGTTTTGTCAGCTGCTTTCCACACTTTGTCACTCAACCACGGAAAGATGAGAAGGAAACCATGAGAGCACACAAGGGGAGGAAGTGTTGTGTGTGGGACAGGATAACAGTGACTGCTTTATGTCTTTCTCCTCATCCTGCTGCAAGTTCACACTGCTTGTATCTTGTTCTCCTTGTCTGGATAATGGGGCAGACCCAAGTGTTAATATCTCCCTCATTACTACAAAAGCAAATCTCAGATGCGGCTTCCCCTCCTCTCCAGCCCTGTAACAAGCTGGGCACCAGTGTACCTCAGCTTAAACACTCTTCCTGTTTTCCTTCTATACACTGACATGTAAGAAATAGGAACTGCTATTTTGCTTTTAAGCAGAAGCTGGGGCCTGGAACCACAAGCACTGCCTTGGAAATATGCTTGGGGTGGGGTTTATCCAGTACTGATGCCACAGGGAGTCCTTGTTTCCCTGAAAATGGCATTGTCCTGGCTGTTTGGGAGCTCTGTGTCATCCCTGAGGAGAAGGGTGATGTGCAGGAGGCTGTCCTGCCCTGTGATCTGCCAGCCCTGGCCAGTGCCATCAGAGCTGCTTGATTGCAGTTGATGAAAGCTGATTGAAATGTGGTTTTCTGGGTTTTTTGTTGTGCAATGGCAGGATCGAATCATTGATGCTGGGCCAAAGGGCAATTATGCTCGGTTCATGAACCATTGCTGCCAGCCCAACTGCGAGACTCAGAAATGGTGTGTGAATGGTGACACTCGGGTCGGGCTCTTCGCACTTGTAAATATCAAAGCTGGTAAGGAGCACACTGTCAGTGCCTCGGGGGTTCTGTAAGGAAATGGGAGGGTTTGTGGCTCCTTGGAAGGGGATTTAATTTTTATTTTCCTGTGGGTATTCATGAGGTTTAACAGCAGCACTAACTTAATGAAACACACAGAGCCATGATATCAGTGGAGGTTGATAGAGGGCCCTGTTACAAGATCAGTGCTCTTTTTAGCTGTAAAATGTGGTAGGGGTGAGGGGTTGCACTGAATTTTCTACACGGACCTGTGGGGGGATTCATAATTTGGTGTCCTTGTGTAATGGTGGCAGTCGTTTGTGACATTATATTTAAAAAGTGCTTTTACTTCAGCAGTAAAACATTCTACTCTGTAATTCATTAACAACTTGCTTGGGTTTGGTCTGTTTTTGTGCCAGGGACTGAGCTGACTTTCAACTACAATCTGGAGTGCTTGGGAAATGGAAAGACCGTTTGTAAATGTGGTGCCCCAAACTGCAGTGGCTTCCTAGGAGTAAGGCCGAAGGTATGATAATTCTTTAAGCTTTTGTTCTTCCAAATTGCCTTTTTGTATAGATATGTATCATTCATTGGTTGCAGACATTTCGTGTTGGAGAGATCGTTTCAGTGTGGCCATGGAAACAGTGCTTAAAATGAGCTAAATATTCGAGTTTTCATTCTGAGAGAGCAAATCTTAGTCTTCAGTTATCCAGTTATCAGAGTTGCTATAACTAATGACAATAAGTTTTATTTTACACTGGAAGAGTAAAAGAAAGAGGGTTTATTTTTGGATTTTTCTTTTAAATGTTCTGCTTCTTATGACAATTTCCATAGCGCTAGAGGAACAAAGAACAGGCATGGGAAAGGCTTCATCAGATAACCAAGAAAACACGACTCAGCCCATTTCCCAAAGCAGAGGCTTGAGTAAATTGTGAGCATGCATGGAAAGCCAGCAAACTCACATTCCTTCACACTGAAATTGCTTTAGAGTCAGAAGGCTGCTGCCTCACCATCTATTCTGCATAAAGTTCTTGGTTTTATTCTGGTTTTAATGAAGTGACCGATTTTTACACATCAAACATAAGAAATTTGCCATATCTGTAGTAGAAAAACCACCAGCTTTTAGAACTCAGTGACTTTTTGACGGCTTCGATTTGTAACTGTAATGTTGCAGTAACAGGAATTGATTTCAATTACCTCCTTGTGTGAGCTGGTTCTCACTGGGAAAAGGAAATAACAGGAGCAGTTGGCCGAGTTCCCAGCTGTCACCCGCCAAATCTATGTCTCAGCTGTTGGTTTGTTACAAGAGCTTCACCAAATCAGTCTCTGTAATCCCTCTGCTCTGGCATGTGGATCCTGCCCACAGTTAAGGGTTAAAATCCTCCAGTTGTTGAGCCCCATCAATATATAGGGGAGGTTTTATGAATTCTCCAGAGATTAGTTCTTCAGAAAAATTAACTTATAAAAATAAAAAATTAATGTCTTCAAGAGCTGACAGATGAGGGGAATTGCACATCTGATGTATTTAGTTCTTTTTCGGGTTGCAATTTAAAGTTCAATTGATTTTGTGCTGCCCCTGTGTTATACATGGTTTGACTGTCATTTTTGCCTTGAAATTGCAGGTTGCACGATGGAAATAAGAGAAAGGTGCCCTTTAGTTGTCATTCATGTTCCATTGTGGTATCTGAGGCGACTTACTCCATCTTGATGAGATGGGCTAAGAAACAATACCAAGAAAACAATACCTTGGGGTGGTTTTTAAAAAAAAATTCTTCTCACAGTAGATGCATTTTTAAGCTTCCTGAAGATACAGCAAGACAAAACTGATTATACTCAAGTTCACTCTTAAAAGTGCCTTCTAACTGGGAGTGTGGAAGAATGTTTGGGAGTCTATTGTACTGCAGGGAGCAAGTGGGAATCGCTTAGTCCAGCTGTTAGACCTCTCTTAGACATTCAAATTAGCTGTGAAGGGATTTTCTTGTTCTCTTTGTAATTAGATGGCCGAGGAGCTAGGCGCTGAAAATCGGTGGCATAGTTTAGATGGAGGCATTTCAGTGCCTGCATTTTCAGTGATAAGAAAGGCCTGGCTTGTCCCTATTATCAGGGGGAATGATGGTATGAAAGCAGAAACATCCCCTTGTGAAGGGGAAGGAAACAATCAAGAGATGTAACTCCTTGGTGATAGGAAAGCTGGATAGCCAACTGCAGAGTTCTGAAATTGTAGGTCTGGAGAACAAGGTTTTTAAATGTTTTGGTGATGAAAATATTATGCACGATATTTATGCAGAATAAAGAATGTAAAAATTGCTTCGTAGGCATTGTCTCAGAACACAGAGAATTTCTGCATGGAGGATGTGTATTTGAGCACAGAGAGATGTAGAAAATGGCACAAATTCACTTATGTCTCCTTAAATAAACTAAACTGGTGCTTTGATAAGGTCAGGACTGGGGGCAAGAAGCATCATCTTTGTGGAGCTGAGTGTTTGACACAATGGGAGGCTCAGCTTGGCTTGGAGGGGAAGTTGGAAGAAGCCTGAGGGCAGAGAAGAGAGCACTTGAACCATTTAGTTGTCTGTACTGGGTCCAGTTGTGGTTACTTCAGTACACACATAATTTAACTGTGCTGATAACACAGAGTCCAGTTCTCATTGGTGTGAGAGAGTGAGAGGAGGGGGCAGTTGCAAAGGAATAACTGAGTATAGCGGGAATGAAGATTGGATATTCCAGTCCACACCTGGGGAGGTTAACAGAAACAACAAATCCACCATAAGAAGGTCATGGCTGGGGGAGAAGAAGCCACTGTGCAGCTCAGCTGTGTGTGACACAGCTGTGTAAAAGGCAAATGGGGGCAGTGCTTTGGGGGAATTTCCTGTTCTTCTGGCTAAGTGTTGATGTCATTGTATACTGCCTGTGAGGTGTTATCTGAGGTAGGGTGTGAAAGTTTCAATTGGGATAAATATACTCAATAAGGGCAGAGAAAAGCCCCTGGGAGGACTGAGTGCGCAGACTGTGAAGGTTTCAGTTTGCAAGCGGGAGGGTGTGTCCAAGAGGTTTCTTCAGAGAGATAGAAAAGCTTCAAGTGTTGAACTTTATGATCTTGGAGGTCTTTTCTAACCGTGAAGATTGGTGCAAAAGAGCAGCATTGACACAAGAACGAGTAGGTCTAAACTGCTGTCAGATAAATTCAGACTAAAAATGGAGAGGGAAGTTATGAATGTGAAAAAATGCAGGAAGGCCCTGGACAGACTCCTTATGAGTCATGTGTGCCAGGAGACCTGGCTGCTTTGACCTGAAGAGTCTGTGAGAGCTGGCACGAGCTCAGTGACACCAGGCAGCCCCAGCTCCAGATTCTGCTGTTGCTAGTTGTACAAACCCCATGTTGAGCCAAGCTTTGCTGCAGGACTTCCAGGCTCTTTCAAAATAACCGGGAGCTATTTGCTGTAGTAAATCGGTTGCCAAATACCGAGCAGCACTAGAGATGCTGCACAGATCTCAGGTGTAGAGCTGGATTTCTGTCGGCAGGGTTTGCAGCAGGGAGGGAGCAGCTGGATGGGGCAGAGCCCTGCATTAACCCACCTTGTTTCACCCACAGAGCCAGCCCAGCCTCAGCGAGGAGAAGTCCAAGAAGCTCAAGAGGAGGCCGCAGATGAAGCGCAGGTCGCAGGCGGAGGTGATGAAGGAGCGGGAGGACGAGTGTTTCAGCTGTGGGGACGGAGGGCAGCTGGTCTCCTGTAAGAAGTCAGGCTGTCCCAAAGTGTACCACGCTGACTGCCTCAACCTGACCAAGAGGCCTGCAGGTCAGTGCTCTGCACAGCTGGGCTCTGCTTGGGTCACAGTGTTGGCTCTGGGTGTCCTGGGTGCTGCTCACGGCCTTGCACTCTGTTCACAGCGTCTTAACATTTAGAGAAGTCTTTTTCACTTGAACAGACCTTGTTGCCCAAACAACCCAGCCCTGGTTTGCACCCCACTCAGCCTGCAAAAAGGTGAACTAGTTGTTGTAGGAGGAGCTGGTCCTTGCCTAAGAGATGGTGCTTATGAACTGACCCCATTCTTGGGGTCTGGCAGAGCATAATTCCAACAATAACTGAGGTATTGGTCATCACAGTGGCTCTTTTCCCAAAGCTGAAGGCAGTTGTGAGTTAAACGGTGAAGAGAAGCACTGATGGAAAATAGGAGTTAGGAAATAATCTCTTAAATGTCTGAATAGCCTGTTCATAGCTGTGCTCATATGTAAGAGAACAGTACCAAAGCATATTCTCGTTTGTGGTGAAATGAGGGCAAAAATCTGAAATAAAAAAATACTCAAAAAGTACAGTCCAGCCTCCACCCTGTTCCCCTGCTTTCCATTTGCAAAGTTTCTCCTAACAGCCTGACTTAAAAGCACAAAGGGTTGCCAGCTCTCTGATACACATTTTTTTACAAAGTGGAAGATTGTTATCTCAGTCCTTTTCCAGCTTATACAAACATAGCCTGAAGTTTTTATTCTTGGTCTACTCTGGACTGTGTCCCACTTGCCTACAGGTTTTTTTTTTTAAAAACTGGAAACAAGTATTCTAACAGCATTGCAGCCAAGACCTTGCTTACACTGACAGGAGAGAATAATTATATTTTGGTTTTTACATAAAATTTCTTCAGAAATTGCATTTTGCTTGTTCTGCAAAAAATAACTTATACTGATGTGATGTTGATGGTTTGCTTTGTCCACTTCGAGTTTTCATCTTGATCTTTTTCTCATATTTATTTCTTCCTCTTGCAATCCTGTTTTGCACCTGTCTTTATTTAATTACACCTTGTTGGTGCAAGAGCATTTGTCCAGTTTAAATTCTGAGCCTGTCCAACTGGATTTTTGCAGTCCCTTACAAGCTTGATGTTTATCTACCTGTATCTGTTAAAAGTATTTGCTGTTCTGCTTTCAGAAATTTAAATTATTGTACAGATTAGAATACACTCCTGAAGGATGTAATTTGAAATGCCTCCTCAGTTTGCCACAAGACCATTAATTAACTGATTTTTGAGAATGATTTTCAGTCAGTTGTAGCAATTTCACTCATTTTACACATAGGCAGTGATGTTCATAGCCTGCTCCTCAGAGTATCATTCAGGACATGAAAGGTTCAGCACTTTCAGCTTCAGATGTTTCCTCTGCCATGAGCATTGCTGTCAAGTAATTGGAATTTCCTGCTTGTTTGCATGTTTGCTAATTGTGTGATCTTCCAAGAGCTCCAGGCTGTCCTTGGAGAGCGTGTTTATTCATCAGACCTTTTTATCCTGTCAAAGACCATTAGAGTGGTTTGATACGAATTTATCATTCCTGCAAAAAAAAAACCAGCAGGTTTTGACTTTATTTTCCATCTGTACAAATTACCTCTATAAGGATGGTCCCAGGGTCTTTGCAGTGGCCCAGCGCTGTGTGGCCCTCTGGGATGATGCTGGAGCAGGGGGAGCAGTGACAGCCTGTGCTGCAGCACCATGAGCCAGGAACAGGGGAGAGCATGGGAAGTGTTAAACATCCTCACTTGGAAAAAAATGCTGAACAATTGGAAAAGACACAGAAGAGCAGTGTGCATATTTTGAGACTGGAGCAGAAGCCTTGGACTGGCTTCAAAGGAGGGGAAAAACTTACTACGTGTTGCCTTCGACCCCAGGGGAAAGGCAGCGTGAGAGAGGGGAGCGGAGAGCTGCTCTTGCACGAGTGCAGGGAGCTGTGCCCACAGCTGCTCGGGGCTGTGCTGCAGGAACCAGCCTCCCTGGAGAGGAGCTGGTAGCCACAGCCACAGCTCTGTGGGTTTGGTTCAGGCAGGCTGGGAAGTGCTCTGGCCTGGCTGGGCTCCATGGTTGTCGTCTGGCTCAGAGCTCTGTGCCAGGGCTGCTCTGCAAGGAGCTGCTCCCCACAGCAAGGCAGGGAGCAGGAGAGATGGGAGACCTGGGAGAGCACAGAGGCAGAAGGTGTATTTGGAAAAAAGTCTTTGCTCATCCTGTGGTGAGAGATCAGGAGCTCAGCGTGTGCCTGTTGGTGTCTATGAACTGGAAGCATTTGGTAGAGCCAGCCACAGCTTTGGCTGAGGGAGCAGGAGGCTGAGCCAGTGAGGTCATCTACAAGTGAGAAAAGCAGCAGTCTCTGAAGTGTAATGTTGTGTTTTGCCTGCTGGTGGTATTGGTACTGATGGTCATAGGTTAACTGTGAAGATGGAGCTGCTGGGGAGCAGCTTTGTTTTATCGTGGCCGTACATGGCCAGAGGTTAAGGATGTGCCTTTGGGTTCAGAGACAATAGAAACTTAGCCCTTGTGATCGCTGCTCTCTCACTTCTTCTTTCTAAAAAACAGGAAGGGAGATTTTTAACCCAGAATTAAAAGATGAATCTGACATGTTTCCTTAAAAAGTCCTTTGGGTGCTGTGCACAGATAACCACTGCTGTTTTCTATGAAAATCAGAGCTACAGAGATGTGCAAGCTGGGGCTGTCTGCTCCTCTCTAGATACTTCTGTTGGTTGTGCTGTGCAGGAGCCAAATGGGCTTTTGGTCTGAGCTGATGTGGCTTGTATTTATCATGATTATCATTGCCCTTGTGTTGTCTGAGAATGCAGATCTGTGTTAACTGCCTGTCAAGCTAAGGCAGAAACTGAAGAGGACATGTAGAATTGTACAGGAGTGTTCTCACTTTGCCCTGAAGTCCCTTTGCAGATGGCATTTGCCTCTTGCCCTTGCCCTAAGGTGTGTCTTTTCTCCCATGTCTGTGCTGCAGGAAAGTGGGAGTGCCCGTGGCATCAGTGTGACGTGTGTGGTAAGGAAGCAGCTTCTTTCTGTGAGATGTGCCCCAGGTCCTTCTGCAAGCAGCACCGGGAAGGAATGCTCTTCATCTCCAAGCTGGATGGACGATTGTGCTGCACAGAGCACGATCCCTGTGGGCCTCACCCTCTGGAGCCAGGAGAAATTCGTGAGTATGCGCCTCCCATAGAGGGCCTGACTAACGGTGAGGAGACCCAGCCGCCACCAGAGCAGCCACCTGCAGAAACAGAGGCAGACACAGACCTGAGTGTTCAGCCCCTGGACAGCCTACCTCAGTCTGTGGCCCTCAGACTGCAGTCACCAGAAAAGCCCCCTGCTACCCTAGCACTGAGGCTGCCTTCTTCCGACAAGCCCCCCACCACCCTTGCCCTGAGGTTGCAGCCATCAAACAAGCCCCCCACCACGCTGGCCCTCAGGCTACCTTCACCAGACAAACCGCCTGCCACCCTGGCTCTGAGACTGCCACCATCAAATAAACCCCCCGCCACCTTGTCACTGAGGCTGAAGCCATCCAACAAACCCTCCACCACCCTCTCGCTCCGGCTTCAGCCTTCAGACAAACCTCCCACCACCCTGTCGCTTCGCCTGCAGCCGTCAGACAAGCCCCAGGCTGCCCTGTCCCTAAGGCTGCAGTCAGAGAAGCAGCCCATCATTGTAGCGCTGCGGCCTCAGCAGCCCGACAAACCTCCCAGCAACGCGGTGCTCTGGCCACTGGACGAGTCCTCCGGTGACGCCTCGCAGCCTCAGCTGCCGAGCAAATCTCCTCCGGGATCGCCGCAGTCCCCGTTGGATGAGTCCCTTGTCACTGCTGGTGACCTGCAGATCCAGCTGTCAGATGAGACTCATGATGCCCCCGAGGTTTTGGAGTTATCGGACAAGTCCCTCATAGACAGCGGGGCCCAGCAGGCCGAGCTGCTGGATGAGTTCCCCGTGAAATGCCTGCATCCTCCGCTGTCTGACAGGCTCCTGGCCACGGTGGGGATGCTGCAGTCCCAGCCGGAGGATGAGCCTCCTGAGGCCGATCAGCTCCAGCTGCTGGACGACTCCTCTGCCCAGAGTCCGCAGCCTGTGGCTGTGGAAGAGGCTTCCAGCTCTGAGGAGCCACAGGTCCCAGTGTTGGAGGTGCCTTCCAGTCCTGAGGTGCTGTGGTCTGTTCCCACTGAAAAAGTCCCAGACTCCCCAGTCTCACGGATCCAGCCCTCAGAGAAGGCTCCTGGATCAGCAGTATCACAATCCCTGCCTCTAGAAAAGGCTTCCTTCTCCGGGGCAGTGCGGGTCCCAGACACAGAGAAGTCTCTCAGCTCTGGGTCACCCCGTCCCCTGCCTCCAGAGAAGGCTGCTGGTTCGGGTTTGCCTCAGATCCTGCCCGCAGAGAAGGCCCCAAGCTTAGGGTTGCCGTGGCCCCTGTCTCCAGAGAAGGCCCCTGGCTCCCGGTCTCCACACGTCCTGCCCACGGAGAAGAGTCTCAGCTCAGGGGCCCTTCGGATCCCGCTCACACAGAAGTCTCTCTCCCCCGGGGTGCTGCGACCCCTTCCTCCAGAGAAGTCTGCTGACTCCGGGGCCCTGCGGGTTCTTCCTTTGGAAAAGGGTCTCAGCTCTGGGGTGTCTCGACCTCAGCTCTCGGAGAGGCCTCTTGCTCTTACAGCCCCGTGGCCTCAGGCATCGGATAAGCTGGCTGCTGCTGTGGCTCCTCGGCCTCAAGCTTTGGACAAGCCTCTAGCTGCATCAGCTCCGAGGCTGCTGCTGTCGGAGAAGGCGCTGCGTCCCGTCGACCAGAACGCTCAGCTGAAGGAGAGAGGAGCCCCAGCCGTGGAGCTGAGTCCCCAGCAGAAAGAGAGGACCATGTTATCTGGGGAGCAAATCTCTTGGTCTGCTGGGAAGGTGGTGACGCACGTCGGACAAGTACCTTGGCCTACGGAGAAACTGCAGACGCATGAGCAAAGCCACTGGTCCACCGCGAAAACCCTGACGCCTGCGGAGCAGCCTTCCCGGACAGCGGAGAAACTACAAGAGCCAACCCTTCAGCCCAGCTGGGAAGTGGCCTCAGCCCCCTCGGAGCAGACCCCGTGGACATCAGAGAGATTGTGTGCATTCGAGCAGACCCCTCGGCCGGCCAGGGAAGCGCCGGCGCCCCCGGAGCAGATGCAGTGGCTTGTCACGAACGTTCAGACAATTGATCAGATTGCTTGGCTGAGTGGAAAAGCACAGACTCCTCGGGGGCAGGACCCTTTGCCTGAACAAAACCCAGCGCTAGCCCATAACCAGGATTCTGTCTGTCGTGAGTTGGCTGACTCAGAGCCAAAGTGAGGTTGGTGAATATGGGAGGCAGGTTTCAGTCGTTTAATGTTTAGGGAGGGGGAAATCTTTGTTTTGTTTTTTTTTATTCACTTCCCTAAGCCCGGCCCCTAACCCATGCACATCCCATCCATATTCTCTTGTGACATGAGCAAGGACATTCTCTTAAATCTGAGTCTGGCCCAGCCAAAGGGAGAGAGCATCTGTGACCTTTTCCTCTTCCTTTTACAAATGGTAAAGCTGAAATAAAGAGTCCACTCTGGGTAAAAATCTCCAGTTCCATTGAAATGGTCACATTACTGATCCAGTGTGTTCAAGCTCCAGGTTTGATTCATAGGTGGGTTCCCAGGCACAGCCAGGGGCCTTGCTCTTGTTACTGCCTTTAAAGAAAGTGGATCAGTCAGGCTGCCCTGGCACTGGAGATGTTTCAGGGATCCTGTGGTGAGCAGTCCAGTGTGTGTCCTTGCCAGACTCCAGCAGCAGGGGAGGGATTTTATGTCACCTGCCCAGGTCTCTGTCCTTGCAAGGCGTTGCTTTACGAGGTTTGTCCGTGTGTTCACTGGGACATGCTGTGTGTGTGGTTTGCTCAAGGACAGGGATCGTCTCCAGTGAGATGGGAGAGGAGTTCCTGCACTCACTCGGTGCAGTTTTCTCCAGCAATAGCCAATGTCCCTTCAGGCTCCTTTTTTACAGAGCTGCGACTGGCCAGGCCCAAGAAGCAGGAAATCTGGAGGAAGTCAGGGAAAAGAGAGATCTTGGAAGAAGTCATCTGGCAGTTTTTTCATTCTTGTGTCTTACTCCTTTAGCACAGGACATGCGGAGTGTTTTCCTGCACATGACAACATAGTGACCCATAAAGCAGCAATAGTGGAGCAGAGCAGAGTGGGTTCCTGGAGGTGCTGAGCACTGCCCTGCCAGGGGACAATGCTCCCTTTCAAATTTCCATCCAGTCTCTTCTAGACCTCTGTTGTCAGCGTGAGCCAGCGGACTGAGCAGTCCTTTCTCCCTTTGCCTCAGACGTGTTCAGAACGTGTTCCCATCACACCTGGTGTTGCCAGCAGCAAGCCAAGCCTGTCCTGCTTGCTGCACAGCGCAGAGGCAAGGGTGCCGTAGCTGGATCGGGACCCATCTCAACACCTTTCCCTTGTGTAGCTTCTGGCTTAACTCTTCTACAACCAAAGGAGACTTGAATTAACTGGACTGTGTTGGTGTGCATGTGTGTGTGCGCGTCTGCGTCCATCCAACTGAATTGTAGTTCTCACACTGGAACACGGTGGGCTCCAGCAGCTGGCTGGCTTTCTTTTCTCCTCTTCTCCCTTTTACAGTGAAGGCTGTTTTAGTACCTGGTGGTCATCGGGCTGGTGTCCAGACTAGGCCTGCTGAAAGCTGTTCACTCGAGCGTTGAGGCAGAAGTTGGTTTGGCTGTGGTGCTCCTGGGGCTGGCAGTAGAGTCCCAGGGAGCTGCAGCATCTTGTGACCAGCGGCACCCGTGCAGGCAGGAGGAGGACAGGCCTCCTTCAGTGGCACTGCCTGGCCTGGACGGGGTTGGTGTCCTGCCGAGGAAACGCTGCTGACCGGCTTTTTCCCACTCTCACAACACATTACCTCTGTAATTACCTGAGCTCACCGATCTGGGGCCGCAGCCTCGGATCTCCGTGCCGCCGCCAGACCCTTGCGCAGCTCCAGTGTGTGTATCCTTCTCCTTCTCCTTCCAGGCAGATCTGCAGGCCCCTCCCCAGGGAGGGGGAGAGTTCAGCCCCACGCTGACTCCTTTAACATGGGAGCAGGTCCTTGTTCCCACCTGGCTTGCAAGTGCCTGCTGCTCCCAGAGCAGACGGTCACGAGCTTTGCAGTTTTCTATGAAGGGAGGCAGACACCTGTACTGAGACAAATCCCAATCCGTTCTCCTTTCCTGATGTGTGCACCCCGAGACAACGTCCTGCTGTAAAGGCCAGGTGTGCTGGGCACAAGGGGACATTACCAGTGCTATGGTGCATCTCTTCTCTAGTCCAAATCATTTCAGATTCTTTGTAGAATAGCTCACGACTTGGAAAAGCTTTATGGCTTATGGAAAGTTACTTGTTTAATGTTGTTTTTGTTTTGTTTTGTTTTTTTCCGAGAAGACTGGCAGGTCAGTTCCTGCTTGCTGCTGAAACTAGGGAGATGCAAGCAGCTTGCATTTCTGTGTGACTCCTCCACAAAGGGAATCAGGACAACTCAGATCCATTGAGAGAGAAGATTACCTTAAGGGCATTCATTAAGGTTTTTAAACAAAAATTTAAAAAAAAATTATGACGTTCAGTATATTAAGTATTTATCATGTGTGAGAAGGAAAATAAATCTTGAATTTACATTTATAAGCCTTCCCATGAGCTGGACTTAGTCATGTAGGTTGTGTAAGTAGGGTTTCCTCAGTGCCAGCGCCCAGCTAGCTCCCACTGTAACCAGAGAGGTCTCTGCACTGCTCTGTCCACCTCCGCTTCGCATTGTCACGTGTTAACTAGTTACTTGTTTCATGAAAAAATAAACTGTGAATATTTTTGGTGCAGGCTTTTTTAAATCTGTAAAATGGAGAAGTTCTCAGTGAATTCTCACAAGAGCAGGTTTGAAAAAAAAAATCACTTCTATAAATCGCGGGCTCACGTAGCAAGGGTGAGGCTCACGGCAGCAGCCGCCTTTCATGCCAGCAGGTGCTTACCCAAAAGCTTGTTTGGAACAGTGAACGTGGATGAAACAGTTGCATGGCATTTCGCACAGCCTACTTTGTTGCAGCTACTGTACCCTGTCTCTCTTCTTGTCTCCCTTTTCCACAAGGATCCAGGTTTCTGGTTTGCTACCTTGCAGCTACTGTTGGAAAGTCGAGTTCAGCATAGCTAGGAGGCTGCTTGGCAAAACTGGTGTTGAGGAATGTCATTGAAGGAGGAAGCCAGGAAGCTGCTCTTTCCTCTTCGCCCTCGCTGGAGCCCTGGGTGATGCTCTGTCAGATCAAGGGGGCTTTTCAGAGGGAGCAGTGCTGCTTTTGGGAGTCTCTGGGCAGTTCTGGGTCACACAGACAAGGCCTGACCAGCTGTAGAGGGAGGTTCCAGCAGCCCTCCCCTTGTCAGGGAGCACGAGCTGGGGAACAGCTTCAGGCAGCAAAACCTTTGTGAAGGAAATGTGGGCATCTTCTGTGCTCAAGGTGACTCACTGCGGTGGCAGCTGGCAGCGCTGCCTTGGAGGAGGAGAGGGACATGTCTGTGTTAAAGCAGTTGGGTTTGTTTGCTGCTGTTTGTCGCTGCCTTCAGAATTCAGCCAGTTTGGATCACGGGGGATTTTGAAAGTAGAGGATAGAGGCAAAGTAACCCTGGCAGACTCTGCGGGAGAGACAGTGCTGCAGCCTCGTGGTGGGCTCAGACCTGTGCAACAGCTCCATGCCAAGGCTGTGATGCTGTGTTGGAGGGATCCAGTCACCTGGCCACGTAGTCCTGGGTCAGCTCTGATTATACCCGAGGTGGGTGAGAGGTGGCTCCTGTGTTGATTCACTGGTGTGGAGCACTGTAGAAGCAGAATCAAGGGTGTAATTATCTCTGTCCCTTCCCTGGTGTCCCACAATGGCTCACAAGAATTTTCCAGACTCATTCCTGGTAGGAATGGCTCCCCCTTCCCATTTCTGAAGGGGATGCAGGCTCTGCTCCTATCAGAACACTTTGCTGGCCCATATTCCTGCTGCCCCTGCTCAGAGCAGTGGGCTGGGGTCAGCCCCACCACAGGACCCACTTCAGTGTTGGATTTCCACTGTGGGCAGGAGAGTCCCAGGTGCCCTTTGGTGACAGAGGAGCTCTGGTGAGGGATAACAGCACGGTCAGGGCCTTGTGCCCTGTCAGGCTGAGGGTTACAGAGGAGGAGCCGCCACAGGACCTGTGGGATGTGTGGGCAGGAGGAGAGCAGGTGCAGGTCACTGTTCTGCGTGGCTTGTCCCATCTTCCCCAGTGCTCACTGTCAGCCGGGGCTCTGGTGAATCTAGCAGGGGAGTTCTCACTGTAAGGAATAATCACCTCCCCTACTGCACGTCTCCAGATGCAAATTCGCTCATGGTAGCTTGCTTTATCGCTGTTCCCCAGTTAAACTTTTCTTATTTAACAAAAAAAAAGCTCCACAGGAACCAGAGTCACTTCAATACACAAAGCATCTGGGTTGGTACCGTGGGAGCACGGGTTAATTCAGGGTTAAACCCCTGCAGGCAGAGGCTCTGAAGGTGTGGCTGGTGTTAAAATTTGGAAGATAAAAGAAATGGTTGAATGTAAAGGACATTAAAGAACTACGGTGAGACAGTGTATTTGCTAGAAAAGCTTCAGTTGAGTTTCACAGAAGAGAAAGAGAAAGAAAAAGCAGCCCTAGTCTTGATGCTCTTGGCAGTGTGTTAGCCCTGAGCGTGCTGTGGGTGTGCCCTACCTGGACACCACAGCCAGTGTTGTTACAGGGCAGGGGGAGTTTGAGAAACCTCAGACCTTCAACACCTG
Source organism: Bombycilla garrulus (assembly GCA_013400315.1). Taxonomy (NCBI): domain Eukaryota; kingdom Metazoa; phylum Chordata; class Aves; order Passeriformes; family Bombycillidae; genus Bombycilla; species Bombycilla garrulus. Next base: position 347,472 of record VXBU01017621.1, on the reverse strand, counting down.
TTTATTTTAAATTTCAGCCTTAACTTCTGATTTTGCTTGATGTTTGGAATAACCATAATTGTAACCTGCTTGTAATGTGCTTTGCCCTAAATTACTGATGAGGCTTTTGGCCTTTGCTAGCCAGTGAGTGTTAAAACAAAGTGGCAAATCATGCAGCTACTCTGAAAGTACAGGGGGGATGCTGTGTTTGATCTCCCAGGCTTTGCCCACGCTAATTACCCGCCCTCCTGTGATAGTGGTAACGCTGGTGGCAGCATTTGCAGCCGAGGCTGCTCCTCTTGCAGCAGCACAGGGCTGATGGGTGCTTGGGGCTCCCAGGGCCTGGGACATGGGACACTGGAGCTTGGGGAGTGCTCTGCCACATGCCTGGCTTCAGCAGGAGTCTCAGCGGTGGGGTGGCAGTGCCCTTGCTTGGCAGGAGATGGGAGAATGCAAGATTCCTGCTCCGCGTCCTACAGAAGTGCTGTAAGCAAAGTTGGGTGCCAGGGGGACAGGACAGATTGTGTGAGCTCGGGCTGGAGGAGCAGCGGTGATGGACAGTCCCTACAGCACTGAATCTACCTCCTAGGGAAATCTGAGAAATGGGTGTTGCTATGGCCTATTTCAAGGTAAAGTTTTAATCCAGTTTGCCCCTGGTGAAGGCCTCGGGCTATTGTGGTGCTATTGTAAACCGTTGGCAGCTTAGCACAGTAGGGCTGGACTCACGGCTCCTGGCCCACGGGCTGGGGCTTCTTGGCCAGCTGATCCCATCCCCCTGGAGCTGAGGCCGGGCTTCAGCACGTGTGACTGAAACAGGACAAGGAGTGACTCGGTTCCTTCAGTTCATGGTGGTTTTGAGACTCAAACCAGTGTGCCACTGAGCCCCCGTGGGGAGCCCGTGAAGCAAGCAGGCATCTGCTACTGCATGTTCTTCGTGTCCGTTTGGTACTGAGCTGGTTTCAGTTTTTGTTTCTTTTTCTGATGTTTCCGAGTTGTTGACTTCAAGGAACTGAGTTTTGTGTATTTTTTTAGACACTGGCAACTTGTTAAAAGGAAAAGCAGCGCAAGCACCGGGAGGCTCAAGGTGGAGCGTGGCTGGAGCTGAGGGTGGCCCTGGCCGGCGTGGGTGGGAGGTGAGGTGTGGTGGCAGCAGGCAGGGAGTGGCTCTCCCTGCGAGGGGCCATGGAAGCCTTTCAGCAGTGGCACTCCCAGCCCTGCGGATCCGTGGTGCTGAGCTCACTGCCCCATCAGCCTGTTCACCCCCAAAACTCTGACCATGTTGGGCACCGTGCCTCGATTTTAATGTCCCCTGCCACCCTCCAGCACTGTGTGCTCTTAGCTGGGGTCCTGGCTGCCAGCCAAGGGCCCTGGGAGGGTGGCTGTGCGCTGCCTGGGGACATGGGGGGCCACTCGTGGCAGCAGTGTAAGTTGTGCTGGAGCCGAGTTTGCTTGTGGGAGGAACTTTGGTGTGAGCAGCCCCACGCTGCCTTCCTTCCCCTCTGAGGTCTGCTGCCCACACGGTGAATGGGGGTCCCCTACAGGGTCCTGCTCTGCAGGCTCAGGCAGAGGGAAACACATCAGGAATGGAGGATCCCAGTCAAGGCAGAGGCCAGCGCCAGAACACTGCAGGGGGGGCAGGGGGGTGCTCAGCCCTGGCCAGGAGTCGTAAGAAGGAATGCCAGAGCAGGTGAGAGAAAACTACATATTTCCAGCATGTATATTATTTTTAGAAGAGGGAGAGGGGAGAGTCTTGGACCATTGATTACTTTCATTTTGCTCCCCTTAGACTGTTGGCTGTGTATGTGAAACTTATAATGAAAAGAGGGTTGCCCTGCCCAGGTGCTCCCAGAACATGTACTGTAATTCTTTGTATATAGAAGAAAAATTACTGTAAAGTAAAGTTTAACTTTACTCTCGATGTCCTCTTGTGGTTTGTCTTGCTGAGTGGGGGGAGGCAGGGGAGGGAGAGCCCTGACAGCCTCGCGCGCAGGGGTACGGCTCAGACCACAACGCGTTTTATTTACATTGTACACCTCGAGAGAAGACGCTTAAATAAATCTGCAAAGAACCGAGAATCTCTGAGAGAATAAGTTACTGGCCACCGCTGGGCCACCACAGCTCCCACAAACGCCACAGGTGGCAGGGAGGGGGTTCCCAGGGTGACAGTCCGTGATTCCAGGCACTGCACGGCAGCCCTGCGCCGCTCTGCGTGCCAGGAGAGCAGTCCGTGGGCTGGGCTGCGCAGGCCCCAACAGCTAAAACACAGCAGGTAAAAATCCGGAGAGTCCGGCGTGCCAGCTGCCCAGCCAGCGGCAGCAATTCCCTTTTGGCACTGGGGCTCAGTGGTGGCAGCAGCTGTAGAAGTAGGGACTGCTCCTCTGGCCCAGGTTGACACCCTTGTCCTCTGGAAGAGAGCAGGAGCAGCGGCAGGCTGCTGGCACGTCCACGCCACCAAAGCTGCTGGTGCCAGGTGTGGGTCCCGGCAGGTCCCCCAGGGAGGGTTTGGTGCCCCGTGGAGAAGTGGCGAGGTTCAGGGTCATGGCACAGCCCAGCCCAGGGCGGGAGGCACAGCCAGGCTGAGCATGCCTGGGCAGGGCTGGTGCAGAGCTGAGCCAGCCCTGCAGCCCAGCAAGGCTCCTGGCTCCCAGCTGGGTGGATGTGCTGAGCCTGGCCTCAGCAGGCAGGAGGATGCTCTGATGGAATTCCAACTCCATGAGACAATCCCTGGAGCCACAGCAGCCCCAAGGGAAGTCCTGGCAGACCCCCAGAGCTCACGCTCTGCACCCTCCCTAGAGGCACAGGAAAGGGTGGCTGGGGAGGGACGGGTCCTGCCTACTCACCTGTCATCACCTGGAAGGCGGAGAAGTTGACATAGTCCTCAGCCACCTTTTGGAACAGCTCATCTGGGGGGAGGAGGCGTGGAAGGTGTGGGTCCCCCCCTGCCAGGCAGAGCCCCCAGCCCTGCTCAGCCAGGACACGGCCCCAGCGAGGAGCTACTCACCCACGCTCTGGCCCGTTTTACTGGAGGTCTCGAAGAGGTCTGCTTTGATCTCTGAAACGAGGGCCCAGGTTGGCACTTGCTGCAGGTGCAGCAGATACAGCTCCACTGGCTTGTCTGTCCCCACAGCCACCCCCCTGGGCACAGCTGCTGACAGGGGGCTGGCAGGGACCCAGTGCAGGACTCCCAGCCCCTTGGCCCAGCTGGCCACGTGCCTGCCCGTGTCAGGACACGCTGTGCCCAGGGAGGTCCTTGGCAGAGCCGGTGCCTCGCCGGGGAGCCCTGGTGCCACTGGATCTGCTGCGGGCCCACGGCAAGGACAGAGCTCCTCGTGTGGAGGGACAGCTCAGTCCTCCCTCACTCCCCACCCACTCGGTGAGACCGGGAAGGGCCAGCACCGGCCGTACCGTCAGCGTAGTCCTGCACATCGTGGAAGTCGACCCCCCTCTTCCTCCTGTCCTCCTCCAGCAGGTCGCTCTTGGTGCCGCACAGGTAGATCCGGCAGCCCTGCGCCAGGAAATGGGTTGGCAGGGGGCTCCCCACGTCCCCACCGGCAGCACTCCTCGTCCTGTGGCGAGGCCTCACAGCCCCCTGGCCCCCCGTACCTCCTCACAGTTCTGCAGCTCGTTCACCCAGAACTTTGCTCGCTGGAAACTGCCGCTGTCGGTGAGATCTGGGGAGAGGAGTCAGGGTCGGCTGACGCTGATGCTCAGTGCCCGATTCGCTGGTGTCACCACCAGCCCGGGACCTTTGCACCCTCCAGCTCCTTCCCTTCCCGTTCTCCGTGCCTTACCGTAGCAGACGACGGCAGCCCGGGCTCCCCGGTAGTAGATGCGGCTCATGGCCTCATAGCGCTCCGAGCCTGCCGTGTCCTGGGGGTACAGGGAAGCGCTCGACAGGTGACACGGGCCGGAGGGTCTCGAGGGTCCCTCGGCCAGGGGGTGTCAGAGGGGCGCTTACCCAGATGCCCAGGGTCACTGTCTGGTCCCCCACGGTCATCACCTTGGCCACGAAAGCGGCTCCGATCGTCTGCAAGCGAAGCGAGAGGAGCTGTGGGAACCGGCCCGGGGACGGGGGAGCACCCGGCCTGGGAACTCGGCGGAAACCGGCGCAGGGACACGGCGGAATCCACCCCGGGGCGTGCGGGAGGAGGGAGAGGAGCCGAGGGGACCGACCCCGGGTCGCGGAGAGATGTGGCGGGTCCCAGCCCGGACACGGCGGGGACAACACGAGGGGACGCCGTCCCGGAGACGCGGGTGGCAGCCCCCCGGTGACACGGCGCGGAAACGCGGCGAGCACGGGCGGGAAGCGGGGGATCCCGGGGAGGCGAGGGGGACACGGGGGGCGCCGTGCCGGGGCCCAGCGCGGTGCCGGTGTGTCACTCACGTTCTGGTAGGGCCCGGCGCGGAAGCGGCCGTGGGCGCAGCGCTCCACGAGGCTGCTCTTGCCC
>VXBU01017621.1:314586-333952 GCA_013400315.1 Bombycilla garrulus | reverse complement strand
CGGAGCATCTCTGCGGATGGGGCTCGGAGCGTTCCCACAGCGCCCCGCGGGAGGGCCCAGCCCCGCCACAGCCCCGCCACAGCCCTGCCGCTGGGCGATGGCAGGTGGCTCCGGCATCCTCTTTCGGCGCGCTTCTCCCTGCTGGACACACCTGGCTGCCGCCACCTGCTCCGGGTTGTGGGCAGGGAGGCGGGGGTGGGCGCCGGGTGTGGATGTGCTGGGTGGGTTGGGGACCCTGCGCCAGTCACCAGCCGCAGTGTCACCAGCCGCGGTGTCACCCGCCGTGGTGGCTGTGTCAGCTGGGACGCGGGGCGACCCGGCTGCTCCCCCCCTCGCCGTGGGTGGGCAGGGGGGCTGTGCCCCCACTCTGCTCTCCTTGGCCTCTGACCTTTGCTTCACCTTGAGCCTGCAGACGCCATCTGTTTGGCAGCAGCAGTTCAATGCACGGCTCATTGTGGCAGGGCCCCGCTGTGCCGGCAGACAATGGGGGCCCCCTCGCCCGCGCCACGCCGGGCTCGTCACGGCTGTCAGGGCATCGACGAGCCCAAGGGATGCAGCCCAGCTCCTGCAGGGAAGCCCCAACCTGGCTGTGCCCCTGCGGGGAGAGTGTGAAGCAGCACGGGGGGCTGCACCCCACCCTGGCGCATCGGCACCGCTGGCTGTGCAGAACAAAGAGGCGGGAGAGAGGGCTTAGGGATCTTGGGTGACACACTGGGGGCATCTTTGATAGGCAAGGAGGGAGAGCTGAGGCTGCCAGACTCACCCTTCTTATTCCTGTGTGGGATTTCTGTGGGTCTTGCTTTGCCATGCTAGTACTCTCAGTCTCAGTGTACCAGAGGTGATGGTAGGAGTTGCTGATGGCTTCCCAGCCTTGCTTGGTGACAAGGCTGCCTCTTTGGCATGCTGTGATCTTCCCAGAACTCCAAACACTCCCAAGCTGGCACATAGCAGGTTGGCAGCAGCTGGTCGGCCTGAGGCTGCTCTGCTCCAGTGGGAGAAGGTGCAGTGCCACATGTAGCCTACAAGAATTTCCTTGGTTTGCTGTCAGCGTCCTTAGGTCTCTTTCACTGCTTCATCTGCACTGGATCACACCTGGGTGACTCACAGGCTGTGTGTCCTTCCCCAGGTGCTGCCCACCACCAACCAGTCCGTGCAGACGTGCTGCCTGCTCTGCCACCGGGAGCGCAAGGACTGGGGAGGGCCGTCCCACAATGGGCTGGTTTCCCCGGGCGAGAGGCTGCCACCCGACTTTGTGCCAACGCTTGTGCAGAACCTCCTGGGAGAAATGCCACTGTGGATCTGCCAGAGCTGCCGGAAGAGCGTGGAGGAGGAAGAGCGACGGGCGGTGCAGGAGCAGGCCCTGGCGGTACGCGGTGACGGGGCTGTGGCTGTGGGAATGTGGCATTGGCCCTGTGGGTCCCATCCTCACTGTGAGCTGAGTGTCCCAGACGTCCCAGCCTGCATTCCCTGCCCAGGGCTGCCTCTGGCTCAGCAGGGACAGGCCCTGTTCGGGCAGTGTGTGGTGCTGTGGAGGCTCATCCAGCAGCCTGCCGTGGCTCGGAGCCGCCGGGCTGGCAAGGCTGGCAGTGCCACTGCTTTCCTGGCAGCCCCGCTCTGCTGTGCGTTGTGCCGCGTCCCCCGGCCCCAGGGCTGCTCCCTTCATGACGCAGAGAGAGGCAGCGGCTGCCAGGGCGAGTGCCTGCCTGTACATGGGGCTCGGGTAGAGGAGCTGCCTCCTGCCTGGCTCTATTTAACCCTGCCCTGGTGTGTGTGGCCCAGCCTGTGAGCCAGGCTGTGTTGGTGTTGGATGGAGGGGAGGTTTGTCACTCCCAAGACAGCAACAGAAGTGGTTCACGTGAGCTGAGCCCCTGCTGCAGTGGAGGGGAGTCTTGGTGTTGACACCCTGGAGGACAAGGGTGTTCTCTCAGCCACTTCATTCTGTGTTTCCTTTGATAGGTCTCGTTATCCCACACATCTTGCAAGTCGCAGTCTTGTGGGGGTGGCTCACACTCCTCTTCCTCCTCCTCCTCCTCTTCTTCCTCCTCGTGCCACGGGAACTCAGGGGACTGGGACCCCAGTTCGTTTTTGTCTGCTCACAAGCTCTCGGGCCTCTGGAACTCGCAGCACACCAATGGGACTGCGCAGGGCAGCCCCCTTGGGACACCCCCAGCTGCACTAGGTGAGTTGAAGCCAGCTGTGGGGTTGAGCAGAGCTTTCTGCCCAGTTCTTGGCTTCAGTGGTTTCCTTGTGGGCAGGCTGGGCCTCTGAATCTCAGTACCAGCAGCATCTTGGGCCCCTTTGAACAAGGCAGATGGTGCTGGGATTCAGCCCCAGCTCTGCTTTCCTTCCAGGTGACAAGCACCCCGGCCTTGCTCTGTCTCCAGAGTGCGCCAGCCAGGTGTCGGCCATGGCACCGGGGCTGAAGGCCTGTCCCTACAGCCACACGGCCTCTGCCACCTCCAGCACTGCCACACCGGGCTCGCCTCTGCCTACCTCACTCGACTTCTGCAAGACGCTGCCGAAGCAGTTCAAAAGCTTGTGCCGGAGGGCCACCCCGCCAGGTACATCCCAGGGACAGCACTGGCCTGCTGCTCCACAGCCTTTCACTGTTCTCCGTGGGGCAGGGCTGGATCCTGTGGGGAAGGCACACTGACCCCAAGACCCTGTGGGAGCAGGGATGGCTTCTGTCCCAAGCACTCTGATGTCTGGGAGGAGAAGCAGCTTGTGCAAAGCTGGCGGGTGGCTCTGAGCATGGCTTTGGTCTGTGCAGCACGGCCATTGTCTGACCGCTCCTGTCTCTGTGCAGGTGAGGCCTTCCACTCCTCAGAGCATCATCAGCACTCCGACCTCACTGCTCCTCCCAACAGTCCCACCGGCCTCCCCTCGCAGCCACCGGCGCTGATCCCCTCCAAGCAGACCCCTCCCCACCCGGGGCCCTTCGGCTCCCCTCCGCACATCCCGCTGGGCTCCTCCTCGCAGGCCGCTCTCTTCCCCGCTCCCAGCGCGCAGGCGGTGGCCCCCAAGCCGGCGTCCGAGTCCCCTCCCGCCAGCGCGGCCTCTCCCGGCCCGGGCCCGTGCAAGAGCCCTCACCTGCCCCCTGCCAACGTGCCGCTGCTGAAGATGCCGCCGCCGCTGTCGGGCTGTGCTCATCCCTGCAACGGGCACTGCAGCACTTCGCTCATCCCTCCTCCTGCCTCCCACCAGCTGCCCAGCACCAACAGGTGAGTAGAGGAGCCCTGTCTCCTTGCGGGGCCATGTGCCTTTTCTCCCATCCCTGCCCATGGGTGCACTTTTCCCTCTGGAGGGGCTGACCTGGTGGTGCAGGAAGCTGCTGTCTTTTGGGGCAGTTGCACTGCTGCACACTGAAGGTCAGGCTCTTTCTCTCCCCAACACGTGTTCCTTCTGCGGTTGTCCTTTGGTTCTGTGGTGCAGAATGGGATGGGTTTCTCCCCCTGCTAAAACACCCAAAGGAACACCCTGGTCAACCTGCTGTTGGCCAACAGGACCTATGTCAGTTAGATTTGTCAGGCAGCTGTGGCACTGAACAGAGGTCCTCAAGAAGATTAAATCTGTGGGCTTGTTCTGGCCACCTGTTCCTCTGGTCCTCTCTGGGCTGTCCATGCCCTGGAAGAGAGCACAGTGGTTCCTCTCTGCTATTTAGCTCTCTCTGTGGGGAGCCAGTCGGGTCCTGAGCTGGGTCTTGAGGAACGATGCTGTGGGCTGTGTCCTGGCCTCCCTGTCTCTGAGCTGGGTAGTCTGTGCCCTTGTGAGCTGGGCCTGCCTCACGTGGGGATGTCTGGCAGCTGCACAGTCCCAGTGTTCCTCACCTGTGCTACCTGCCAGCCCCAGTGAGTACCACGCCCTGCCCTGCTCCCCGCCCTGGGCCTGGCTCGCTGGGGCTCTGCTGCACCAGCCTCCTGCTGGCCAGAGGCCCTGAGGCTGGGAGTGACATGTTGCTGCTGCTGTGGGCTCCTGGGGCATCTTCCCCAGAAGAGGAGAATGCAGGGGAGGGGGTTTGTCCTGCAAATCCTGCTTGGGCACAAGCTTCCTCAGGAGGGCTGGGGCGATTTTTGAGATCCCCTGGCAGCTGCTCACCTCTCGCCCTTGTCCCCTTCTCCTCAGGGACCCCTCTTGCAAAGGGCACAAATTCCCGAACGGTACCAGCTGCCACCCGCCGCAGCCCTGCGAGGCAGACGAGGGGCTCGGGGAGGATGAGGACAGCAGCTCAGAGCGCAGCTCCTGCACCTCCTCCTCCACCAACCAGAAGGACGGGAAGTTCTGCGACTGCTGCTACTGTGAGTTCTTCGGCCACAACGCGGTGAGTGAGGGGCTGCTCTGCGGGGAGACATCACTCAGTGCCTGTGCCCAGAGTGTGGGGGTGGGCAGGCCTGGCCACGGCTGTTTCCTGCAGGCACGTACATCCCCCACTTCCTTTCTACCCTGCTTCATCAGCCTGCTGGTCCCTTGCTCCCGACTCGCAGCCGCCTGCCCGGCCCCGGGGCTCGGAGCAGCCGGCCAAGCCCTGTGGCTTCACGGCGGAAGAGCTCAGTAGGGCTGTGCTGACTTGTCTTGCTGAGACTGCAGGGAAGGGAGTGGCTGGAAGGTCGTGGGGGGCTGCTGGGGGAGCTGGGGCTGCCTGCCCTTCATGTTGGCTGGTGCCCAGCTGACAGCACTCGCCTTCCACAGCCCCCGGCCGCTCCCACGAGCCGCAACTACGCTGAGATCCGAGAGAAGCTGCGTTCTCGCCTCACCAAGAGAAAAGAGGAGCTGCCACAGAAACTAGGGCACAGCAGCAGCTCAGGGGAGCCCGCTGTGGACCACCGCAATGTGGACGAGCTGCTGGACTACATCAACAGCACAGAGCCCAAGCCCTTGAACAGTGCCAAGGCGGCCAAGCGGGCACGGCACAAGCAGAAGAAGAAGGTGAGACTGGGCAAGGGCTGCAGGAGGAGGGCTGGGCAGGGCTGTGCTGCTGGCAGGGCTTTTCTTTCTCTCCCTTGCATCCGTTTGGGTTCTTGAATTCTGTGTCACTCTTGCCCAAGGTGGCAGCAGTGCCTGGCCCCATGTAGGACTCCCCTCCCTCCTGGGTGCTTCGGGCTGCACTGTCCAGTCTGCTCCATGCCACATTCTGACACCATGCATTTCTGGTGAGGAGAGGCAGTGCCATGATGGCTCTTTCTGGTGCCTGTACCCAGAGCAGTGTCAGGTGTGCAGTGTCCAGCTGCTGCAGTGCCCATGGGGGACACGTGACAGTTTAGGGGCTGTAGAAGNCTGGTGCCTGTACCCAGAGCAGTGACTCGTGACAGTTTAGGGGCTGTGGAACATGTGGCATGGCTCTGCTGAGCAGCTGCCCTTGGGTTTGCTGTCAGGCAAAGCTGGAGCAAAGTTCCGTGTCCTGCACCCATATTTCTGTGGCCCAGCCCCAATGATATTCGTGGCACCTGTGTTGCAGGAGAAGGAGAAAGCCCAGCTGGAGGCAGAGGCCCAGAAGCGGGCAGAGCGTGCCCCTGCAGCCAGCCAGGCCAGGGAGCCGGCCGAGGAGAAGCTGCTGGAGTGGCCAGAGCTGGAGCTGGAGCGGGTGAACAGCTTCCTCAGCAGCCGGCTGCAGGAGATCAAGAACACCATCAAGGACTCCATCCGGGCCAGTTTCAGCGTCTACGACCTCAACCTGGATGTCAATGACTTCCCCAAGAAGGCAGCTGTGCTGGAGCAGAAAAACCTGCTCTCCAACCTCAACGGATCTTCTGACCTGCAGGACATAGACCTGGCGCTGGCCCCGCTCAGCCTGGGCCCTGCCAAGAGCCACACGCTGCTGCGGGGCGAGCCAGGCCCGCGGTGGGGCGAGGGGCCCGGGGAGCCCCCGCCGGCCGAGAACGGCGTGGTCAAACGGCTGAGCGCCGTGCCCAGCCTGTCCCGCATGATCTGGGTGCAGTCCAAGGCTGCGGACTCTGCCGTGGACGGCAACGGGCTGAGCCCGGAGCCCAAGGAGGGGCCGCAGCCCAAGGGGCCGGAGCCGGCCGAGGCGCTGCCCGCGGGGAGCCGGCAGCGCAAGAGCAAGCGGCAGAACGGGCAGGCGAAGAAAGGGGAGGGCGGCACGCCTGCGCCCGGCGGCCAAGCCCGGCTGGACAGCCCTGGTGTGAAGGGGCAGGTGCTGGCAACCAAGCTCCCTTCCAAGGCCGGTGCCCCGGAGCCACAGCGGGCGGGCGGCTGTGCCGAGCCCGGGGAGAGCGGCAAGGGGCAGCCCTGGGGCTGCAGCGGCGCTGCCAGGGCGGAGAAGGAGAGAAGCAGCGAGTGGAAAGGTCGCAGGGGAGAGGGCAAAGCGGAGCTGCCGGAGCTGGCAACGCAGCAACCTCCTGCCCTGGCCACCCATCTTGCCATGGGGGGCTCCCCCCAGCCCAAGGGCAAGAGCAGAAAGAGCCGAAACAAGGTGGAGAAATCCAATACCTCGATCGGTGAGTGCTGGCAGCGCCGCTCTGTGCCACCATGCTCACAGCAGCCCCTTGCCCGGCTGGCAGTCCCTCCCTGCCCTGCAGCGCTGACCCTTTGCTCTGCTTCCCCAGATGATGTGTTCCTGCCCAAGGACCTAGACGGGGCAGAGATGGACGAGACTGACAGAGAAGTGGAGTATTTCAAAAGGTGAGGGGGGAATCCTGGGGGGCTGAGCTCCGCCAGCGGAGCTGGAAGTGTGAAGGGGCTGGGAGCTGACTGGGGCTGGGGTCACAGAGGGGTTGGGGTCCGGATGGGCTGAGGGCTGACCGGGGCTGTCCTCTTCCTGTCAGGTTCTGCCTGGACTCGGCCAAGCAGACGCGGCAGAAGGTGGCCGTGAACTGGACCAACTTCACCCTGAAGAAAACCACTTCCAGCGCAGCCCAGTGAGGTGCGGAGGGGCCACCCCCACCCACCCACGGCCGCTCGCCTCTCCTCACTGTGCCCCCCGCCTCATCTTGGTGGGGTCCCCTCCTTCGCGGGGGGCCCCGGTGCTCTCCTGCCCCGCGGGGACCCCCGGGGCTCCCTCCATCCTCCCGCCCCTCCCCGCGGGGTGATCCCGGCCGTCCCATCCCCCTCTCCGCGGGCACGCGACTCCCCGTGCCGCGGGGAAGGACCGTGCTGGACCCAATAAAGAACTTTTTTATTTTTTATTTTATTTAAACCCCGGTGTCTGCTGCTTTCTGCCGCGCCGGGGGGAATTGGTGGGGCGGGAGAGGGCGGGGGGAATGTCAAACACGTTCTGCGCAAGTTTGGCCGCCGCGGGGACCCGTCGTGCAGTTGCTGCTGCCGCACAGTGGCGCGCTGTGCGCGTTGCTAGGCGATGGCGCTGTGCGGTGTGACGTCACTTCCGGGATCTCTTCCGGGAAGGAGCCATGGAGGCCGTGGCGGAGCGGAAGGTGGGAGCGGGCCCGACCCCCGGCGCCATCCGCTCTGCGCTCCCGGAGCCGCCCCGGGCTCCCCTCACCGCGTGTCTCCCCACAGAGGCAGCGCGAGGAGCCGGCGGACACGTCCGACCTGTCCGGAGAGGACGATGAGGACTACGTGCCCTACGTGCCGGTCAAGCAGCGCAAGCAGCAGATGGTAAGGAGGTAACGGGGCTGCCCGGGGAGGGCTACGAGCGGCCCACCCGCCGCCACGCTGCTCACCCCGCTCCCATCCACGTCCTTCCAGCTGCAGAAGCTGCTGCAGATGCGGCGGAAGGTGGTGTCGGAGGAGGAGCAGCGGGACAGCGGGAGCGAGCAGCGCGGGGACGAGGATGACATCCCGCTGGGGCCGCAGTCCAACATCAGCCTGCTGGACCAGCACCAGCACCTCAAGGAGAAGGCGGAAGGTGAGGGAGGAGCCGGTGGCGGGACTGGGCGGCTTTCAGGGCGCAGCAAAGCCCCTCATTGTTTCTTGGCTCTCCCCCAGCTCGGAAGGAGTCAGCCAAGGAGAAGCAGCTGAAGGAGGAAGAGAAGATCCTGGAGAGCGTGGCAGAGGGCCGAGGTGAGCGGGAGCTGTGTGTCTCAGCTCTGCCTCCAGAGCTCCCAGGGCGGCGGGAGAGGGCTTCCCTGCCTTGGGAGTGCTCACACTCGGGGTGGGGCCGAGGTGACAATGGGTGCCCTCAGCTGGCACTGCCTGGCCTGGCTGTGACAGGGCTGTGACAGGGCTCTGGGCACAGCAGCACTTGGTTCCTGTGCCAGAGGGGCTCTCAGTGCTGCTGCTTGTCCTGTTGTGCCTCCAGACATGATCTCCCAAGCTGTTTGCCCAAGCAGCTCTCAGTGAGGTCGATGTGGGGGTGCAGAGTTTGCTCTGACCGAGATCTTTGTTCCTGCAGCTCTGATGTCGGTGAAGGAGATGGCCAAGGGCATCACCTACGATGACCCAATCAAAACCAGGCAAGTTTCACAGCACAGCTCAGCAGCTGTTCTTCTGAAAACATCACTTCATGGTGGCTGAGGAGAGCTAAAAGCCACAGAGCCTTGCAGGAGCAATGCAGTTCTGCTGCCTCTTGCCTGAGTGACTGGGTTTGTGTCATTAGCTGTAAAATCAAACGCTGTTGAGTCACACTGGATGTTGTTTTGTATGCAGTAAGGCTTGATGGACGTTTATGTTAAACTAGAAGGCCTGAGGGTTGGTCTTCAGGTCTGGGATGTCACGAAGCCAGAGAAGGAGTTTGGAGGAGCCTTTGGAGCCAGTGCTGCTCGAGGCAGCATTGCCAAGGCGTCATTGATCAAAGACTGGACTCAGTGATCTCAGAGATCTTTTCCAACTTCAGTGATTCTGAGGCAGTGTCAGGGAGATGATTGAGGTGTGTCCAGACGTGTTCCACCCACGGGCTGTACTCAGCTGCCAGCTTAGCACCTTTCACTGAGGTTTTGGTGGAGGGTTTAATGCATGGAGCTGGCTCAGATCTGCTCCTGCTCTCACTCCTTGGGGTCACCTGTTTTATCTGGGGGGATACTGGAGCCTAACAGGGAGTTCCCCTGCATTCCACCATGGGAGTTGCTGGTTCTGGAGCCCTGGGCTCATTGTGCCCTTTGACCTGTTGCTTTCCCAGCTGGAGAGCCCCTCGCTACATCCTGGGCATGTCGGAGGCGCGGCACGACCGCGTACGCAAGAAGTACCACATCCTGGTGGAGGGGGAGGGCATCCCTCCCCCCATCAAGAGCTTCAAGGAGATGAAGTTCCCAGCAGGTAGGCCAGGAGAGGAGCCTGGAAGGGATCCCACCTTTTCCCTGGCTGTTGGCCTGAGGGGTGTTTGTCACTGGTGGGAGAGCTGCTGCTGGGAGCTTTGGAAGAGAGAGGAAATAGTTCAGGTCATGAACGTGCGTTGTCCCTTGTTCTCTGACAGCTATCCTGAGAGGCCTGAAGAAGAAAGGAATCCAGCAGCCAACACCCATACAGATCCAAGGCATCCCTACAATGTGAGTGCTGTGTCCCCATGCCAGAGTACAGAGGGGTTGTTCCCACAGCCGGGGGTGCTCTTCCCTGGTGACAGATGCACTCTGTCACCTTGCTCAGCCCTGGAGGTTTGAGCTGTTCCGTGAGGTCCCTCCTCTCCATGGGCCCCGTTTCTCTGGCAGCCTCTCAGGAAGGGATATGATCGGCATTGCATTCACTGGCTCTGGGAAGACCTTGGTGTTCACCCTGCCCGTGATCATGTTCTGCCTGGAGCAGGAGAAGAGGCTGCCGTTCTCTAAGCGAGAGGGACCCTACGGACTCATCATCTGCCCCTCGGTGAGTGCCGGGAGGAGGCTGCCATTGACTTGCAGTGACAATCCTAAATTCTGCCTGCACAGAGGTGCAGCAACGAGCTGGTTTTGTCTCTGCAGCGGGAGCTGGCCCGGCAGACCCACGGCATCCTGGAGTACTACTGTCGCCTGCTGCAGGAGGATGGGCTGCCCCCGCTGCGCTGCGCCCTCTGCATCGGGGGCATGTCTGTCAAGGAGCAGATGGAGACCATCAAGCAGTAAGAGCTTCTGGGGGAGTCCACGGGGCTGCAGCTGCTCTGTTTCATGGCAGGGGGCTAAGGAGTGGCGGCCTGGCTGCGGGACAGCGTAGGGGTGAAAGTGGTGTGCTGGGGAGGTGCCCTGCTGTGCTGCATGGGCAGGAATGCCCAGGGCATGACTCAGGTCTCCTCTCACCCCACAGTGGGGTGCACATGATGGTGGCAACCCCCGGGCGCCTGATGGACCTGCTGCAGAAGAAGATGGTGAGCCTGGACATCTGCAGGTACCTGGCCTTGGATGAGGCTGACAGGATGATCGACATGGGCTTTGAGGGGGACATCCGAACCATCTTCTCCTACTTCAAGGTACTGGCCTGCCACGACAGGAGCACCCTGGAGCTCAGTCCTGCATCTGCCAGCTTGGGTGAGTGCTAAAGGCTTCTTCCCTGCGCAGGGCCAGCGGCAAACCCTCCTCTTCAGTGCCACAATGCCCAAGAAGATCCAGAACTTTGCCAAGAGTGCCCTGGTGAAGCCCATCACCATTAACGTGGGGCGAGCAGGTGCTGCCAGCCTGGATGTTGTGCAGGTGAGGTGTTTGGGTGCTCCCTCATGCCTGTGTGGGAGGCCAGAAACATTCAAGAGGGCGCTTAATTCCTTCCTCTACCAGGCAGCTGGGGTTCATGGCCCTCCTTCCCAGCTGGCTAAGGGATACCAAGACCCATGTCTCTGCTTGTTTCTAGGAGGTGGAGTATGTGAAAGAGGAGGCCAAGATGGTGTACCTGCTGGAGTGCCTGCAGAAGACCCCTCCACCTGTGAGAATGCTGGGGACAATGCGGTCACGCTGGGGCATGGGGGGAGTTGGCAGGGGGGATCCCCTGTGTGGAGTGGGAATGTGTCTGAGCCATGCTTCACGTATGAGTGGGTCCTGGCACCAGCAGTGCTGTGTGCTCTGCTCAGCAGGAGGGAATGGGCTTCCCCAGGGGGCTCTGCTGGTGCCAGCAGTGCCAGCCTGCAGAAAGGGCCCTGATACGATGCCTGTGCTGCTGTAGGTGCTGATCTTCGCAGAGAAGAAGGCAGATGTTGATGCAATCCACGAGTACCTGCTGCTCAAGGGTGTGGAAGCTGTGGCCATCCATGGAGGGAAAGGTCAGTGAGGCTCCCAGAGAGGTCTGGGCTCCTGGTGTGACCCCACTCCTGCCAAGAATGTGTGTGTCTGGAAGGTGCCAGCCTGGAGCAGTTGTTGATGGTGTGAGGAAGGGCTGTGGCAGTGTCAGGAGTGAGCTGCACATTGTACATAGCAGGCAGAAACACACAGGCAGGTTCCTCTGAAATGTAGAGGCCCCTCTGCTCCCTCACTGGGAGAAAGGCTGGCTGAGGAAACGATGCTTGACTCTGAGGCTATGGTGTTTGCTGCAGTGGTAGGGCTGGGAGCTCTGCCCTCGCTGATCTCTGCTGGGCCTTTGCAGATCAGGAAGAGCGGACAAAAGCCATCGAGGCCTTCCGGGATGGGAAGAAGGATGTGCTGGTTGCCACCGATGTCGCTTCCAAGGGCCTGGACTTCCCAGCCATCCAGCACGTGATCAACTACGACATGCCGGAGGAGATTGAGAACTACGGTAGGCACTGGGCCTTGTGGGAGGGGTCCAGAGGCCAGCAAGGCTCTGTGCCTGTCTCTGCAGTGTCTCGGGGCAGGGATGGTCTGTCACACTGTGCTCACCCTGGGCTGATCCTGTCCCTGTCTCCACAGTTCACCGCATCGGGCGTACAGGCCGCTCGGGCAACACCGGCATTGCCACCACCTTCATCAACAAGGCCTGTGGTGAGGAACAGCACGGGGCTGGGGAGGGCAGCTGGGCAGTGGCAAGGGGCTGTTCTGGGCAAGCAGGATGGCTGTGCCTGACCTACGTCTCTGCCCCCAGACGAGTCAGTGCTGATGGACCTGAAGGCTCTGCTCCTGGAGGCGAAGCAGAAAGTGCCACCTGTGCTCCAGGTGCTGCACTGTGGGGACGAGACCATGCTGGACATCGGAGGTGAGAGACCCCAGGCTGACACAGGGACCCCTGCAGGGCTGCTGTGAAACCTGGGCTCCAGATGGGACCCGCCAGCTCCCAGTGCCACAGCACTGGGGACACACTGGTGTAGCCCCTTTGCTCTGGGGTGGGGGCTGCTGTCCTGGCGTGGCACTGCGCTGTCCTGGCGTGGCACTGCTATGTCCTGGCCTTGACTCTGTCCCTCCTGTTGCAGATACACGAGGCTGTGCCTTCTGTGGTGGCCTGGGCCATCGCATCACCGACTGCCCCAAGCTGGAGGCGATGCGAACCAAGCAAGTCAGCAACATCGGCCGCAAGGACTACCTGGCCCACAGCTCTATGGACTTCTAACCTGGATTGTGTGCTCCCCCTGGGTTCCTTTTCACCCCAGGGGCCTGTCTTGCACTGCTGTGGCCCCTTTTCCAGAATTTTGGTCACTGGGACTGTTGCCAGCTCAGCCTGACGAAGCTCCTGTCCCGGAAGGAAATGTATGGAGCTGTGCTGCAACAGCCCATTACATCAGCGCTGTGTTGGGCAAGCAGGTAGCGGTGCCTCAGGGCAAGAGAAAGCCCCAGGTGGGGCGACTGATCTGGCCAGCTGCCTGCTGCCCCTGCCAGCCCCCTGCAGTGCTGAGGTCAGGGTCTGGTGTTGCTCCTCACCAATCCACCCAGTTTTTCTGGGTCCATCTCCCTCACCTGGATTTGTGCATTCTTAGTGGGTGGCTGTTCTGGTCTCCCAGAGATGCTGGGAGGATGCAGCTAGGGTGAGGTGGAGCGCGCTGTGCTCGTGTCAGGCGCTCCCCGAGGTGCTTCCTGTGCTCTGCCCCCGCGTTCTGCCCCACTGCCCTGCTGTGAGGGGGAGGGCAGGCACATGGACACCTCCTATGGCCCAGCCTCTGCCCCCCATCCCACACCCCAAAAAGGGTAAGTCTCTCTGAGAAGGAAGTCTGCCCCATGCCTTTCATTCGACTGCAGCAGTCACATTTTCTCCGCTGCGGGTAGCCCGAGTCCCTGATCCTTGCACTGGCTGCCAGGGTGAACTGGGCCCATGGAGAGACCAGTGAAGGATGGGATCCTCTATGTGCAGCACACCAAATTTGGAAAGGTAAAGGGTGGATTTGGGGTTGGTAGAGGGTTTGCTCTGATTTGTCATGGCGCCGGGCCTGGGGCTGGGCCCTCAGCAGCCTCGGAAGGGATGACTGGACCCAGACCCATTGGAGCTGTCCTTGGGGGAGCCCTGGGCTCAGCAGCCCCATAAGTGGGGCTTTCCCTTGTGGCTGAGGGGCCTCATCTGTGTGGGCACCCACTCTGGCTCGCCCATGTGTTGGGTCATTTTTGCTCGGTCACGGCGTGAGTCGCAATGGAAGAATAAACACGTGTTAATGTGGCACAGCTCCAGCATGTGTGGGAGTGTGTGATTGTGGGAGTGTGGGAGCGGGGCCCTCTGCCCTCCATCAGCCTGGGCCTGCAGGGCCAGCACCATCCAGAGACACCCTCATGGCTTGGGCTGCTCCTCTGTGCCCTTGGAGGGGACACTGAGTGCCACAGCCCTTGGGACAGGGTATGGGTGACATGGTGAGAGTACCCGGGGTTGGGCCAGCTCCAGGGAGCTGTCAGGTGTTGGCGAAGTAGTTCCTAATGGCGCACTGGTCACGCCATGGCACGGTGGCCGTGTTCTGTGGGGGTCTCGGTGGATGTGTGTGGCTGCCATCACACTCTGACCTCCCTGCCGAACAAGAACCAAGCCCTGAAAGCGCAGCAGGCAGCCCTGTGTGTGAGGAGCTGGTGCCCTGCCACGGAGGAGGCAGGTGGGCTGGGGGTGGGGGGTATTTTGGGTGCTTGGGTGCATCTGGTTCCTGGAGGGTGGAGGCTCTGCTGCACTTTTGAGGTCCGTGGTGGCACGCGCCCCCGCTATCCCATGACAGACTGGGAAGGTGCTGGTGCTGCAGAGGCTCCCCTGGGAGGAAGCGTGCTGCTCAGCAGATGTAAGGCTGCTAGCAGGAGCCTCAGCAGCTCAAAATGGCTTAAATTTGCATCAGGGTCTGTCCTGAGAACAGCTTGAGAGCTCAGCTGCAGGTCGGCAGGCCAGCACTTGCAGCAGGGAACAAAGAGCAGGACCTGGTGCTCAGAGAGCCCAGAGTGCGTGTGACTCACCCAGTGAGCCATGCCAAGCCCACTGGGGCAAGGCCCTCCTCAGCCCAGCTTTGGGCCTGCCCTGCCTGCCCCACAGTTCAAGGGTCTGTGCTGGCCCCATGTTCTCTGTGCCCTCCAACAGCATCTGGCAGGTGCAGGCTGCGAGTCNGAATGTGTGTGTCTGGAAGGTGCCAGCCTGGAGCAGTTGTTGATGGTGTGAGGAAGGGCTGTGGCAGTGTCAGGAGTGAGCTGCACATTGTACATAGCAGGCAGAAACACACAGGCAGGTTCCTCTGAAATGTAGAGGCCCCTCTGCTCCCTCACTGGGAGAAAGGCTGGCTGAGGAAACGATGCTTGACTCTGAGGCTATGGTGTTTGCTGCAGTGGTAGGGCTGGGAGCTCTGCCCTCGCTGATCTCTGCTGGGCCTTTGCAGATCAGGAAGAGCGGACAAAAGCCATTGAGGCCTTCCGGGATGGGAAGAAGGATGTGCTGGTTGCCACCGATGTCGCTTCCAAGGGCCTGGACTTCCCAGCCATCCAGCATGTGATCAACTACGACATGCCAGAGGAGATTGAGAACTACGGTAAGCACTGGGCCTTGTGGGAGGGGTCCAGAGGCCAGCAAGGCTCTGTGCCTGTCTCTGCAGTGTCTCAGGGCAGGGATGGTCTGTCACACTGTGCTCACCCTGGGCTGATCCTGTCCCTGTCTCCACAGTTCACCGCATCGGGCGTACAGGCCGCTCGGGCAACACCGGCATTGCCACCACCTTCATCAACAAGGCCTGTGGTGAGGAACAGCACGGGGCTGGGGGCTGGGGAGGGCAGCTGGGCAGTGGCAAGGGGCTGTTCTGGGCAAGCAGGATGGCTGTGCCTGACCTACGTCTCTGCCCCCAGACGAGTCAGTGCTGATGGACCTGAAGGCTCTGCTCCTGGAGGCGAAGCAGAAAGTGCCACCTGTGCTCCAGGTGCTGCACTGTGGGGACGAGACCATGCTGGACATCGGAGGTGAGAGACCCCAGGCTGACACAGGGACCCCTGCAGGGCTGCTGTGAAACCTGGGCTCCAGATGGGACCCGCCAGCTCCCAGTGCCACAGCACTGGGGACACACTGGTGTAGCCCCTTTGCTCTGGGGTGGGGGCTGCTGTCCTGGCGTGGCGCTACGCTGTCCTGGCGTGGCACTGCTATGTCCTGGCCTTGACTCTGTCCCTCCTGTTGCAGATACACGAGGCTGTGCCTTCTGTGGTGGCCTGGGCCATCGCATCACCGACTGCCCCAAGCTGGAGGCGATGCGAACCAAGCAAGTCAGCAACATCGGCCGCAAGGACTACCTGGCCCACAGCTCTATGGACTTCTAACCTGGATTGTGTGCTCCCCCTGGGTTCCTTTTCACCCCAGGGGCCTGTCTTGCACTGCTGTGGCCCCTTTTCCAGAATTTTGGTCACTGGGACTGTTGCCAGCTCAGCCTGACGAAGCTCCTGTCCCGGAAGGAAATGTATGGAGCTGTGCTGCAACAGCCCATTACATCAGCGCTGTGTTGGGCAAGCAGGTAGCGGTGCCTCAGGGCAAGAGAAAGCCCCAGGTGGGGCGACTGATCTGGCCAGCTGCCTGCTGCCCCTGCCAGCCCCCTGCAGTGCTGAGGTCAGGGTCTGGTGTTGCTCCTCACCAATCCACCCAGTTTTTCTGGGTCCATCTCCCTCACCTGGATTTGTGCATTCTTAGTGGGTGGCTGTTCTGGTCTCCCAGAGATGCTGGGAGGATGCAGCTAGGGTGAGGTGGAGCGCGCTGTGCTCGTGTCAGGCGCTCCCCGAGGTGCTTCCTGTGCTCTGCCCCCGCGTTCTGCCCCACTGCCCTGCTGTGAGGGGGAGGGCAGGCACATGGACACCTCCTATGGCCCAGCCTCTGCCCCCCATCCCACACCCCAAAAAGGGGAAGTCTCTCTGAGAAGGAAGTCTGCCCCATGCCTTTCATTCGACTGCAGCAGTCACATTTTCTCCGCTGCGGGTAGNTGCTTCCTGTGCTCTGCCCCCGCGTTCTGCCCCACTGCCCTGCTGTGAGGGGGAGGGCAGGCACATGGACACCTCCTATGGCCCAGCCTCTGCCCCCCATCCCACACCCCAAAAAGGGGAAGTCTCTCTGAGAAGGAAGTCTGCCCCATGCCTTTCATTCGACTGCAGCAGTCACATTTTCTCCGCTGCGGGTAGCCCGAGTCCCTGATCCTTGCGCTGGCTGCCAGGGTGAACTGGGCCCATGGAGAGACCAGTGAAGGATGGGATCCTCTATGTGCAGCACACCAAATTTGGAAAGGTAAAGGGTGGATTTGGGGTTGGTAGAGGGTTTGCTCTGATTTGTCATGGCGCCGGGCCTGGGGCTGGGCCCTCAGCAGCCTCGGAAGGGATGACTGGACCCAGACCCATTGGAGCTGTCCTTGGGGGAGCCCTGGGCTCAGCAGCCCCATAAGTGGGGCTTTCCCTTGTGGCTGAGGGGCCTCATCTGTGTGGGCACCCACTCTGGCTCGCCCATGTGTTGGGTCATTTTTGCTCGGTCACGGCGTGAGTCGCAATGGAAGAATAAACACGTGTTAATGTGGCACAGCTCCAGCATGTGTGGGAGTGTGTGATTGTGGGAGTGTGGGAGCGGGGCCCTCTGCCCTCCATCAGCCTGGCCCTGCAGGGCCAGCACCATCCAGAGACACCCTCATGGCTTGGGCTGCTCCTCTGTGCCCTTGGAGGGGACACTGAGTGCCACAGCCCTTGGGACAGGGTATGGGTGACATGGTGAGAGTACCCGGGGTTGGGCCAGCTCCAGGGAGCTGTCAGGTGTTGGCGAAGTAGTTCCTAATGGCGCACTGGTCACGCCATGGCACGGTGGCCGTGTTCTGTGGGGGTCTCGGTGGATGTGTGTGGCTGCCATCACACTCTGACCTCCCTGCCGAACAAGAACCAAGCCCTGAAAGCGCAGCAGGCAGCCCTGTGTGTGAGGAGCTGGTGCCCTGCCACGGAGGAGGCAGGTGGGCTGGGGGTGGGGGGTATTTTGGGTGCTTGGGTGCATCTGGTTCCTGGAGGGTGGAGGCTCTGCTGCACTTTTGAGGTCCGTGGTGGCACGCGCCCCCGCTATCCCATGACAGACTGGGAAGGTGCTGGTGCTGCAGAGGCTCCCCTGGGAGGAAGCGTGCTGCTCAGCAGATGTAAGGCTGCTAGCAGGAGCCTCAGCAGCTCAAAATGGCTTAAATTTGCATCAGGGTCTGTCCTGAGAACAGCTTGAGAGCTCAGCTGCAGGTCGGCAGGCCAGCACTTGCAGCAGGGAACAAAGAGCAGGACCTGGTGCTCAGAGAGCCCAGAGTGCGTGTGACTCACCCAGTGAGCCATGCCAAGCCCACTGGGGCAAGGCCCTCCTCAGCCCAGCTTTGGGCCTGCCCTGCCTGCCCCACAGTTCAAGGGTCTGTGCTGGCCCCATGTTCTCTGTGCCCTCCAACAGCATCTGGCAGGTGCAGGCTGCGAGTCTCCTATGCTCCTCATGCCCTGTACAGCTCTTCCTGAGCCCTGCTGGCCCTGTGTGGAGGGCAGTGCTGCCAGGTGCAGCGGCCAGCTCTTCGCTGATGCATTTTTTCCCTGCCTTTTCCCTTTCCATGCATTAGAGGTTCTGGAGGAAGATGCGAGCCCAGCTGTTCGCCGCCAGCCCTTCCGGCGTGGCCCGCATGGAGAAGTTTGATGTGCGGGATGATGGCACGATCCCAGAGAGGACACACCTGCAGAGGTGTGCCCGCCGGGTGATCCGCCTCTCTGACTGCGTCTCTGTGGGCCCGGCGGGCACAGAGAACTGCCCCAAGGCCACCACTGCCTTCTACCTCACCACCACGGAGAAGAGCTACGTGCTGGCAGCCGAGCAGCGCGATGAATGGATCACCCAGCTCTGCCAGCTGGCCTTCCAGGTACCCAGGGGTCTGGTACCAAGAGCCTTCCAGCCCTACTTGGGTGAGCTGGGAAGCTCCAGGCCAGGCAGGGATTTGTGCTTCCACCCCATCGCAGTACAACCTATACTCACATCCCTTCGTTTCAGGGTGCAAAAGAGACAATGCCGAATCGTGCCAGGACCCAGCCCAGTCCCGCTGTCCCCATGGAGGACAACTGTCTCTACTCGTCCTGGCAGGACCGTACGTGCAGGGATGGTGAATAGGGCTGGGGTGGGCTGCAGCTCAGTGCTGCAGTGCTGATCCCTGGCTTGTTTGGCTCCCGCAGTGACTGAATTCTTGGTGCTGGTGGTCCAGACAGAAGCAGCCACCCGCTGTGGGCTGCACGGGCACTACCTGCTCTCGGCCCTTCCCCAGAGCCTGACGCTGAAGGACCCCCAGTCCCTCCAGCCCCTGCTCACCTGGCCCTACCCCTTCCTTCGCAAGTTTGGCCAGGATCAGGTAAATACCCCACTCCTT
Source organism: Bombycilla garrulus (assembly GCA_013400315.1). Classification (NCBI taxonomy): domain Eukaryota; kingdom Metazoa; phylum Chordata; class Aves; order Passeriformes; family Bombycillidae; genus Bombycilla; species Bombycilla garrulus. The sequence goes on along the minus strand of VXBU01017621.1, from coordinate 315,444 downwards.
TCTTGGGGCTGTTGCCTGCCCAGGGTGGGTGGCAGCCCCTCACTCTCCCCTGTGACCCTGCAGGCTGTCTTCTCCTTCGAGGCCGGCCGCCGCAGTGACTCTGGCGCGGGCACCTTCACCTTCAGCACCCCACGGGCCCCTGAGCTCTGCCGGGCTGTGGCTGCTGCCATTGCCTGCCAGCAGCAGGGCAAGGACACCCCAGACCCCAGACTCTTCTGTGGCTCAGACCCCCAGCTCTTCGCACAAGGCCTTGAGCCCCAGCCCTGGGGGCCTGGGAACGATGATCCCCAGCCCAGCCCCACCTTGGGGGGGACACAGCCTGCCTCCCACCCTCCTGCCAACCTCCTCCGCTTCACCCCACCAGAGCCAGAGGGCTCGTGCCCCATCGTCTATGCCTCCATCGCCCGGGGCCAGCAGCCCCTCTTTGTGCCAGGGCAGCCAGGCTCTGGTGAGCCCTGGGCCGTGGGGAAGCCTCTCCCTGAGCATCTCTACGAGAACATCTTCACTGCAGAGCCACATCCAGCGGGGGCCCAGGAAGAGGAGGAGGAAGGGCAGTGGGAGCTGGGGTGCCGACAGGCCCCCGAGGGCCACAGCAGTGAGGGGGGTGCCCTCTATGACAACCGGGCCGCCATGGCACAAAACCCCCGGGCCGCGGGCTGGGGGCGCGGAGGGCGGGAGGCGCTCTCAGGGCGTTCCGGGCACAAGCCTCACAGCACCCTTCGGGCCAAGCTGGTGCGGCTGCTGAGCCGGGAGAGCCCCGGGGCGCGGGACTGGGCTTGATGCGGCCGGTGGCGGTCGGTGCGGGTCGGTCAATAAAAGCCCTCCCCGGACTCGGCTCCGCCGCTCTGAGGGGAGTGG
>VXBU01017621.1:295121-314280 GCA_013400315.1 Bombycilla garrulus | reverse complement strand
CGTGCTCTGCCAGGGGCCATGGGGGCTCGAGGGGTGGAGGGCTGAGGCCTAGCCTAAGGGCAAAGGCGGGGGGTCAGGGTCAGGCCGGTGTGGGGCAGAGGCGGCGTTCTCGACCCCCGGGAAGGGCGGTGGTGTGGGATGGGGTGGCGTCCCGAGGCCATCCGCGGTGTAGGGTGGGGCTTCCAGCAGTAAGAAGGGCTGCCCAGCCTGTGCACGCTGGGGACCCCCGGTGCAGTTGGGCCCCGTCCCGCCGGGGATGGGTGGGGGGTATCCGCCCGCTCCGGGCCGCCCCGTCCGGGCGCCTCGCCGGGGCTTGCGCGGCTCCCGGGCGCCGGGAATGCCTGACACGCAGCTCTTCCCCCGGCCCTCCCGAGCTGGGAGCGGGCTGGTGTCGTCTTACACGCCTTATATAGCCCGCACCGGCCCGGGGAGAGCGGGGGCACGCTGGCCCCCGGCCCTGCAGCCGGCCCGTGCGAGGCGTTGGGAGCCCCGCAGTCGGCCCTGTCCGCCCTCGGGAGGAACGTCCTGGGGCTGTTCGTGGGGGTCTGGCGGCTTCTTCCAGGTAAAAGGTGGCAAGAAGCTGGTGCTGGCTCATATGGCCGGAGCTTTGGGCGGCTGACAGCTGTCAGGCAGGGGAGCGCCGGGATTCCCTCCTGCCGAAGCCCCGGAGATGGGCTCGCTCCCAGGGAGCATCTGCTCGGCCGGCTGCCGGAGCGTCAGCCTGGCTGCTCTGCCAGGCGCCTCGGGTGGCATCACGCAGCTCCTGTGCTGCTGCTGCTAATTCATCCGGCAAAAATGCTTCTGGTTCTTATCCTTCTGTACCTGCTGTTGCTTCTCTGCGGTCTGAGCAGCCTTGGCGTTCCACAGCAGGAGTTCTTGGGGTGCTGCAAAGGGGAGCACATCCCAGATTTGGGAGGGGAGCAGAGCCCACAGACACTCCGCTGTGGGTGGCAGCAGGGCTGTGCCTGGCTCCCTGGCACCAGTCAGTGTTAGCCTGGGCCCCTCAGCTCTGACGTTGCTGGAGGAGATGCTGATGGATTTGGGGTGCGTCTCTAACCACAGTGTAGGATGGTCAGGGTGGAGTTACAGCTGGAAATGTGACCTGCCTCCTGTCCCACCCTGCCAGGCACCGAGCCCTCTCCTCGCCTGCTTTCCCTGCATTGTTTCCACATACCCTAACGCTGGGATCACACCCTCTTCCCTTGCAGAGATGGGCGACATGGAGTCCTACAAGGTGATGCTGAATGGGCCGGCACCCTGGGGCTTCAGGCTGCAGGGAGGGAAGGATTTCAGCATGCCGCTCTCCATCTCCAGGGTGAACAGCACCAAGGCTGGTGACAAGGCTGGTGACACCCATCCTTCCTCCTGCCTCCGTGGGAGTGAGGCCGCAGTGGCTGAGGCAGAGCTGTACGGGGGATGTAGATGAGCTGGGGCCCCGGGAATGCTGCATCCTGCCCTGCCTGGCTCCACGTAGCCTCCTTGGTCCCTTATCAGCTGCAGCCCAGCACGGGGGTGTTCCGGGCAGAGAGCTGCAAGCAGAAATGTGAAATTCTGCACAGCCTCTGCAGAGGGGGGCAGGGCAGGCCCCTTCCGGAGTGTGCCCACCACAGCGGGGGGGGATCTGCTCTCTGAGATGTGGGACCGGCTTCCTGGTCTGCACCCCAGCACTGGGCTTGGCATTCCAGGGCTTAGTCAGTGCCCTTCTGCCCTCCTTTCCACAGCACAGCTCCCAGCTCTGTGCCTGAGGTCACTCCTGAAATGGGCATGGAGAGGGGGAAGCTGCACTGCTGCCTGCACAGGGATGTGCCCCCCTCCACAAAACTCCCCCATTTCTCCACGGAGAGCTGTTGTGCCACAGCTGGTTGTGCCCGAGGCTGCTGGTCTGAGCCTCTCCCATTGGGATGTTCCCGGGTCTGACCCTGAGTGTGTGCAGGTCCCTGTCCCCGGTCCCTGGGCGGGTGCTGGACACGGCTTTGGCCACGCAATTGCCTTATAAGCCTTGGAATGTGACTGCATCGCCTGTGCCGCTGGCTCTCGGGCAGCTGGCACAGAGGCCGGTTCTCAAAGGACAGCTTTGCTCGTGGCATCCAGTGCTGCGTGGGGACCTGCCCCTGGCACGAGCGGGGCACTGCACACCTGTCCTGCAGGGCACAGATCTCTGCAGCATGCCAGCGCGGAGCATGGGCCCTGAGGGCACCGTGTCAGGCTGGAGTCGCCAGTGCCGCTGCCCCAGGGCCTGCTGATCCCTGCTGAGCACGCAGAGACGGCTTCAGCGAGTTTATTCTCTAAAAAATGTTTCTCTTGGCTGCGAGCCAGTTCTTAACAAAGGGTCTGGTTGGATGGAGGAGCCTCCCAGAGCCTGGGGCAGGGGCCTCGTGGAGCAGTGCTTGGTGAGGCTTGGGCAGTGCTGCCGTCCTGGGCAGGGCAGGAGCAGCGGGGACATTCCCAGGGGATGCAGCCCAAGGCTGGTGAGGCTCTCTGGTGGGGCTGGGCTGCATGGCAGGGGGTATGGTCTGATGGCAAGGTGTGAGCCTGTGCTGCTCTGCACTCCACAGGTATCCCCAGACTCAGAGCTCCTGCCCAGAGCATGCTGCTGTCCTTGGCTATTGCTTCCCGTGAGCTGGCCCTGCTGCAGCAGGCAGGAAGGAAGCATCCTGCTCCAGTTTTGTGGGGCCCTGCTCTGCAGGTCTGCAGGGGTGGGCAGCACAGGGCAAATCTGGTGTGTCCGTTATCTTGACTTTCAGCTGTGTCCATCACTCCTGGGTGAGCAGTGGGGCTGCTTCAGCTCACTCATCACACGAAAGAGGCCACCATGGCTGTTTGACTTGTACCTCCTGTGGCATGGGGCTCTGCTAGGGTGCTGGCATGCTGGCTAGGCAGGCTGTAAACCACAGTCCCTGTGCTGGAGCTGGGATAAGGACTGCAGTCTGGATAACTGGATGCTGCTTGGCACATCCTGACATTTGCAGGGGGTGAAAGAGGAGGGAGACACTTTGGTGCTACTGGCAGGAAGGCACTGAGGGAGGCTCTGTCCTGGAGGCCCCTGGACAGGGCAGTGGGTGAGCACCTCTCTGGATGTGGTGATGGAGGTGCAGGGAACAAAAGACTGGGTGGAGAGGGGAGGAAGGAAGCCCTGGTTAGCGGGTCTGGGTGGGAAGCAGGAGTGCTGGCGCTGCCATGGCCCCTGGCTGAGCTGGCACCTGTCAAAGGGGTTTCCTGCACGTTGGCATGGAGGGGGACGGGAAGCGCTGACCCGGCTGGGTGAGGCTTCGTGACGCAGCCTGACGTACTCTCCCCTGCCTGGGCAGCCGTGTGAAAACCTCTCTCAGCTCCTGCTCCTGCCTCCAAACCCACGCAGCCGCCCTGTGCCTTCCCCAGCCCTCCAGGGCAGCAAGCTGGGGCTTTCAGCAGCATGGCCAGGAGCTGGGGACATCCCTGCTGCTGAGGGCAGGAGGAACGGGAGGGCAGTGCGGGGATAGGGGGTGCCATGGGAGCAGCAGTGGGACGCAGGTGGAGTGGCCACATCCAGCCCATATGTGGTGTTTGGCCTTGCACAGGGCTGGTGCTGGCCTGGAGAAGGGATGTGTGGCTCTGGGGCGAGCCGGGTTCCGCAAGGAGGGGCCGGGACTCTGTGGCAGGGATTTTTCAGCCCTCTGACAGTTCTGGGAATCTGGCTCGCTCCTTTTATGTTCATGTCGAACAGGACTTGAGGAAATACTTGGTCTGGGTCCAAGCGCCTCGAGTTCTTCCATGCTGGAGGAGCAGGAATGGCTGCAGCCTGCCCACGTCTGTCTGTCTGTCTGTCTGTCTGTCTGTCAGTGCCTGGGAGCTGTGCGCGGTGCTCCGGGCCCTGCTCGCCTCTGGCTGTGCTTCCCTGGAGGGAAGGGAGGGCAGGGCAGCCTCCAGCATGGGCTTGAGGTACAGCCGTGCCACGGAGCCGCAGCAAGGGCAAGGCGCATCCTTGGCACCGCGGCCGGGAAGGGGAGCTTGGGGCTGTGCTGCCGGCTGTCCCAGCGGGGCCACGTGGGTGGGGGCGGGTGTCTCCCTGCCCCGGGAGGGCTCCTGCTCGTCTGTGGCAATGAGGTAATGTCTGTGCCTGGTGGGAACGGGACGGCAGCGAGGAAGGCTGGGGGGAGTGCCCAAGGGGTGCCTCCCTTGTTCCTCCCCGCCCCAGGCGAAGGGCTGGACATGCCTGTGGTTTGCAGTGAGATGTGGGCTGTCCTGACTCACTGTGCTCTCTTCCTGCCCCGGGATCTCAGGGATGACTGCAAGGGGTGACTGGCCTTCTCATCGAGGCTGAGGCAGCGCTGCCTCGGTGTTGCCTTGGTGTTTGGCGTCACGGTGATGAGGCCCTGGGGTGCTGGCAGGGTCCCCAGCCGTGCCAGAGGGAGGGGCTGGGCAGTGCCCTGGAGAAGTGCTTTGCCTTCTGCTGCTGCCAAGGGGGGAGGCTGCTCTGGGCTCTTGCACTGGGAAATGGGGGATAATCTGGGGGTCCCCACTTTCCCCTGGGTCAGGTCTGTGTGGTGTCCTGTGCTGGACTGGGGATCCTGGGCTTTGGCAAGCCCCTGCCCTCACAAGGATATCCCTCTGCTCTTGTGTCATTGCTTGGCTGTTGTGGCTCTCCCTAACTCTGTCTGTCCTGCAGCTGACTCTGGGTGGGAAGGCAGCCCAGGCCGGCGTGGGAGTGGGTGACTGGGTGCTGTACATCGACGGGGAGAGCACCAGCGCCATGACACACATCGAGGCCCAGAACAGGATCCGCGCCTGCGGGGACAGGCTCTGCCTCACCTTGAGCAGGTAGGAATCGTGGATTCCTTCAAACATGGGGTTCTGGTATGACTGGAGTGTAATCAGGGCCCTTGGCCCAGTGCTGCCTGCTGGCATCACCATCTCCCAGCATCACTGCTCCTTACTTAGAGCCTGCAAGTCCCTGGCTGTGTCCAAGGGCTCTGTTTGCCTGGGTAAGGCTTAACCTGACTGCAAGCCACAGGGCAGTGCCAGCTGGCCATGTTTCCCCTTGGTTGGGTGCTGCATCCCTGGGGTACCAGCATGCTGGTGGTGTCTGGGCCAACTCCAGTGCCTGCCCATCTGTCTCCTCTCTTGCAGAGCCCAGAACCAGCTGGGGAAGCCGCAGAAGGTACGTGTTGCTCCTGGTGCTGCAGTGGCAGCTCACCTCATCTCAGGGGAAGGGAATCTCAATGTAGTCAAACAAACGGACTCCTAGGGCTTTTAGGGGGCTGGGGTGTGTTTGGAGGTCTAGAAAACCCAGCTGGAGAAGCAGCTCTGACCTCTGGCCCTGTGGAAGATCAGAGGGAGCAGGATCTGCGCAGTAGGTGCCTGGGCACGGATTGTCTGTGCCCCTGCTGGTGCTGGGTGTGGGCAGGGATGCCGAGGGGCCAGCACAGGGGAGGAGGCTGGGCAGGTGCAGCACCATGTTTGCTAGTGCTGGGGAGTGCCCTGGCACAGGGAGGCAGGGCTGGGGCTGGTGACTGGTGGCTCCTGGGCAGAAGCCACCTGCCTGTGTTCAGCTTTGTGCCACGGGACGGTTGCAGTCGGCGTGTGTGCATGCACCGCCCTGCCACGGGCAGCAGCGAGTGTCCGGGGCACCTACTAATCTTCAAATGACCCTCAGGCTGGGTTTGTGACCTGCTGTCGCTGGGCCAGGTGCCCAGTGGAGCGAATGCCAGCCTGGCAGATCCTGGTCTCCGAGGTGCACGTGCTGTCCGGCTTTCCTACCTGGCTGCCTGCTGCGCTGCCTGGCCCAGGGCTGCCCCTTGCATGCTGCTTGACGTGTGAGCCCGTGTCTGTGTGTTTTGTCTCGCTCAGGACTCACTCCCCTGCTCTGAACCCCTGAAATATAACTTCGCTCCCAGCACCGCCCTCAACAAAACAGCTCGGCCCTTCGGGGCCGGCTCACCTCCGAACCCACGGCCCGGGCTGGTGACGAAACCCGTGACGTACGTGCCCCTGGCGCCCGCCTGCACCCCCCAGCACAACGGGTACGTTGCTGTCCATCCTGCTCCCTGAGGATCGGGGGGAGCCTGCTGCCCGGCCCTGCTGCGCCCTGCATGCCAGGCACCCTGGGTGGGAGCGGGTGACAGTGCCCGTGCCGGAGTCACCGGTGGCTGGTGCTGAGGTGGCGCAGCAGAACTGTCGCACACGGCCACGCTCGTGCCGGTCCTTTGCTCAGGGACGTGTCAGCCTGTGGGGACTCCTGGCAGGCTTGACACAGTGGCTGTAGCAGGACACTGGCTGGCATCTGCAGTGGCAGGGAAACGGTGGCTGGCTGTGACCACTGGTCAGCGCCTGCCTGGGGAAGTCCTGCTGTTCCCTGGCTGCAGGAGTGGGCTGGGCAGCGTGGTGGCCTCCAGCCCTGCCACTCTGCTGTGCCCCAGCTCTTCTGAGTGTGTCCAGCAGCTGCTGGTCCCTGCTCCTCCTGCCAGAGCTGCTGTAGTGCCCAGGAGCTGGGCAATGGGGCGGGATGTGGCATTGACTGCCCTGGGCATCCAGGCCTGTTCTGGGGGCTGAGGGAGCACCGTCTGGTCTGGTGGCATCTGCCCCTGTGTCCCAGTGTGCTCTCAGCCCTGGGCAAGCTGTGTGTGAGACTCAGGGATAGGGGGACTAATGCAGGCCATAGGTGAGCTCTGGAAACTTCTTTGGTGCTGCAGGTCTAATTTCACCTTCCTTTTTCTTTCTTTCTCTCCTCCCTTACTCTTTCCCTCTCCCTACAGGTGCTGAGCCTTGACAAGTCAGTAAGCCTTTTACCTGCTCTCTCTATCCTCCCTGCATGCCTCTTCCCTGCCAGTGCCCCGTCCTCCGGGGCAGGGCCAGCCTGGGGATGGGCAGCAGGCGCTGCTCTGCCCGTGTGGGTGGGTCACTCCTGGCACCAAGCTGTCCCCAGTGTAGAGGGGACAGCTGCCTGTCTCTGCCAGCTGCTGGGGCCCTGGAGTGTCCTTGTGTGTGATCCATTCCCTGCTCCCCAAGATATGGCTGTGCTGGGCAAAGGCTGATGGGCTGTGCTGGGCACCGTGCCCAGGGCCAGGTGGCACTGCCGTAGATGGCTGTGGTGCAGCTTCCCTCGTGGTGTTTTTTTGACCTTGGCTTATTCTTGCTTTTGTCCTTTCTCTTTCTGGCCACTGGCACCAGTTTCAAATTGCCAGGAATAGTGGTGGTAATTCCAGAGTCAATCCTTCACAGGCCCAGCCTTTGTGAGGGAGGAGTCGTGGGGCGGGGAGTAAGACAAGGTGTGGCGTCTCTGGTACTGGTGTGCTGTGACTGTGTGCTGGGGAAGGTGGGGGACAGCCCCAGGAGATCTGTCAGGTTTGACAGGTGACTCTGTCACTCACAGGCAGCCCCCGCAGCTGCTGGAGTCCCCCAGCACCCCAGTGTGTGACCCTGTGAAGCTGCGGATGTTAGAGGACATTGACGACTCAAAGCCCCCCAGCTGGACCTCCCAGTCCCGCTCCTTCCGCAAACTGTCCCGGCTGGTGGGCGCAGACGGCAGTGAGTTCCCTTGGGGCCTGGCACTGGCTGAGTGCCGAGCTTTGCTGGGGAATTGGAGCTGGATGAAGGCTGTGGTGCCTCGTGGAGCGTTGGTTGTGGCCCTATGGGGCAGTTAAGCCGGGCAGAGCTGCCTGGGGCTCTGTGGGCTCGTGGTGGTGCTGCTGGGCTGGGGCTGCGCTCTGCCCCGGGGCCAGGCAGGGCTGTGTGTTGGGACAGGTGGGCAGTGGGAGGAGAGGTCCTTTTCCCTTTCCTGTTCCTGTTTCCTTTCCACTCTCTCTGCGCCTCAGTTGCCGCAGACTGACTCCATCTCCCCCTTTCTCTCCTGCTGTGCTCAGTGGAGGATGGTGAGGACGAGCTTGTTAAAAAGCCCAGGTAAGGGGAGTGTGTGCTGGAGCAGCAGCAGGAGCCGCAAGGTGCCCACCCCAGGCTCAGCCCTCACACCTGGTTCTCTCTTGCTGCTTGCAGTCACTCAGGGGAAGCTCTTTGCTCTGTTGCTGTTTTTTCCTCTCTCTCCAAGAGTCGAGCTGTTGGTGGAGCTGCAGAGCTCGCCCTGTGCTCTCCCCACAGTGGGCACTGCCAGAGCTCAGCCACTGCTCTGGCCATCACCTCGGGAGGGTCCTGCCCAGACAAGATGTCCTGTGTCGGGTAGGATCTGCTGGGCACTGCTGGCACCGAGCTGGGGAGGCCAAGCTCTGCCATTGCTTCTTGAGGAAAAGGAGAAGGCTGGTGCACTGACAACACCTCGCTGGGGGTACTGGGAGGTGCTAGGCAGCAGCTGGACAATGTGCCGTGAGCCTGGCATGGGGCTGTGGGATGGCAGGGCAGAGCTGGGTGAGTGTCTCTGACTTCTCCTAGTTCTGGAGTGCATTTGTGAGGAATGGGCTGTGTCGTGGTCAAATACTGAGTGTTGTGCCACCGTTCTTTCCAATATCACAGGGATGCCCATGGGTCCAGCTGGGGCACGGTGGAGCAGTGGTGAGTGCCAGGGTCTGGTGAGGGCACCTTTGGCAGCACTGCCCTGTTCTGAAGCAGGGTGAGTGCTTGGTGCTGGCTGAGCTCCTGCCCTCTGCCACTCACAGGCAGCCCCCACAGCCTCTGGAGCCCCCCAGCACCCCCGGGTGTGATCCTGGGAAGCTGAGGATGTTAGAGGACGCTGAGGACTGGCAGCCCCGCACCGGGACCTCGCAGTCCCGCTCCTTCCGCAAACTGGCCCAGCTGACGGGCACAGATGGCAGTGAGTTCCCCCAGGGCCTGGTGCTGGCTGGGGATGTGGGACTGTTTTGGTGTAGCCAGAAGCTGGGGGAGGCAGTGGGGTGACGTGGCATCAGGAGTTTGATTTTGGCCCCAAATAACTCCGTTGAGGGCAGCTGAGGCAGTGAGATCTGCCCAGGGCTGTGTGTGGGCTCATGGTGGTGCTGCTGGTCTGGGGTTGTGCTCTGCCCCATGGCCAGATAGGGCTGTGCAATGGGGCGAGGGGATGGTGGGTGGAGAGGTTGGTTTTCCTCCTTTCCCTTCCTGCTTTTCTTGGACCTTATTTGCTGCAGACTGACTCCATCTCCCCCTTTCTCTCTTGCTACATTCAGTGGAGGATGGTGAGGATGAGATTGTTAAAAAGCCCAGGTAAGGGGAGCGTGTGCCAGGGCCACAGCAGGGGCCACAAAGCTTGTTCTCTCTCACTGCTTGCAGTCACTCAGGGGAAGCTCTTTGCCCTGTTGCTGTTTCTTCTCTCTTCTCCTTGTCCTCCACCCTCTGTCCTGTCCTTTCCTTATTCCTAGAGCTGAGCTGCTGGCAGAGCCACAGGCTCTGCCCTGCTCTCACCCCACAAAGGCACTGCCAGTGCTCAGTCGCTGCTCTGCCTGTCACCTCAGGAGGGTCCTGCCCAGACACCCACCAGCCAGGCAGGCTGTCCCCCGATGAGATTTCCTTATGCTGGGTGTGCAGGCAGGACCCACTTGGCACTGCTGGCACCAGGCTGGGGACGCCAAGACGCAGCACAGAGTGCTGGACACAGTGGGCAGGGGTGGCTGGTGGCACTGACAGCACCTTGCTGGGGGTGTTGGGAGTTGCAGGGTAGGGAACTGGAGCAGCCCTGGTGCACAGTGTCATGTGGGGCAGTGCAATGGCTGCGAGGCTGGTCAGGAGTGAACGCTGTCAGCATTTCCACGAGGCTCGTGCGTCTCTGGGGCTGTGGATGCCTGTGGGGAGGGATGGGCCAGTCAAACACTGATTGTTGTGCCACCATTCTTTCTGATACCACAGGGATGCCCGTGGGTCCGACTGGGGCACGGGACAACACCGGTGAGTGCCAGGGTCTGGCAGAGGTGTTGGCATGTGCCAGGGCGTCTTTGGGGGTGATTCCCTGTTCCAGAGCAGGGTCCAATCCTGGTGCTGAGCTCCTGCCCTCTGTCACTCACAGGCAGCCCCCACAGCTGCTGGAGTCCCCCAGTGAGAGTGTGTGTGACCCTGTGAAGCTGCGGATGTTAGAGAACATTGACGACTCAAAGCCCCACACCTGGACCTCCCAGTCCCGTTCCTTCCGCAAACTGGCGCGGCTGGTGGGCGCAAACAGCAGTGAGTTCCCTCGGGGCCTGGCACTGGCTGAGTGCCCAGGTGTGCCCAGCTTTGCTGGGGAAACTGGAAAAGCCTGGGGTGTGTTGTTACAGCAGGGCATTGTTTTTGACCCCATCTGGGCGCTCTGTGGCAGCTGAACCAGCGGGAGCTGCCCGGGGCTGTGTGGGCTCGTGGTGGTGCTGGGCTGGGGCCGTGCTCTGCCCCAGGGCCAGGCAGGGCTGTGTGTTGGGGCCGGGGGGCAGTGGTAGGAGAGGGCATTTTTCCTTTCCTTCCCTTTCTTCTGCTGTGCCTGGGCTTCAGCTGCCACAGACTGACTCCATCTCCCCCTTTCTCTCCTGGTGTCCCCAGTGGATGATGGTGAGGATGAGCCCGTTAAAAAGCCCAGGTAAGGGGCAGGAGCCACAAGGTGCCCATGCCAGGCTCAGCCCCCACAGCCACTTCACCCTCGCTGCTTGCAGTCACTCTGGGGGTGCTCTTTACACTGCTGGGGGTTCTTCCCTCCCTCTCTGTCCCCTCTCCCAGACTTGAGGTGTTCTCAGAGCTGCACAACAGGCACTGCCAGCACTCAGCCACTGCTCTGACCATCGCCTCAGGAGGGTCCTGCCCCAAGCACTCACCTAGGTAGGGGTGGCTGGTGACAATCACAGCACCTGGCTGGAGATGTTGGGAGGTGCTGGGCAGCAGCTGTCTCGGTGCTTTGTGTCCCGTGTGGCTGTGGAGCAGCTGCGAGGCTGCTGGTCAGTATTTCCACGTGGCTCGTGCCTCCACGGGGCTGTGGGTGCGTATGGCAGGAATGGTCAAACACTGACTGTTGTGCTGCTGTTTTCTCCAATGTCACAGGGATTCCCATGAGTCCAGCTGGGGCACAGTGGAGCAGCGGTGAGTGCCAGGATCTGGCAGAGGTGTTGCCATGTGCCAGGTCACTTTGGAAGCACTGCCCTGTGCTGCAGTGTTGGGCAGGGTCTGTGCTTGGTGCTGGCTGAGCTCCTGCCCTCTGTCACTCACAGGCAGCCTCTGGAGCCTCCCAGCACCCCTGGGTGTGATCCTGGGAAGCTGAGGATGTTAGAGGACGCTGAGGGCTGGCAGCCCCGCACCGGGACCTCGCAGTCCCGCTCCTTCCGCAAACTGGCCCAGCTGACGGGCACAGATGGCAGTGAGTTCCCCCAGGGCCTGGTGCTGGCTGGGGATGTGGGACTGTTTTGGTGTAGCCAGAAGCTGGGGGAGGCAGTGGGGTGACGTGGCATCAGGAATTTGATTTTGGCCAAGTCACCCCTTGAGGGCAGCTGAGGCAGTGAGATCTGCCCAGGGCTGTGTGTGGGCTCGTGGTGGTGCCGTTGGTCTGGGGTTGTGCTCTGCCCCATGGCCAGACAGGGCTGTGCAATGGGGCGAGGGCATGGTGGGTGGAGAGGTTGGTTTTCCTCCTTTCCCTTCCTGCTTTTCCTGGGCATCAGTCACTGCAGACTGACTCCATCTCCCCCTTTCTCTCTTGCTGCACTCAGTGGAGGATGGTGAGGATGAGATTGTTAAAAAGCCCAGGTAAGGGGAGCGTGTGCTGAGGCTGCATGTCCCAGGTGTCTGGGCACTGCTGGCTCTGAGCTGAGGATGCTGAGCTGCACTTCAGCCTTTTGGGCATACAAGGAGTGGGGGAGGCTGATGGCACTGGGAACACCTGGCTGTAGATGTTGGGAGGTGCTGGGTGTCACCTGCCCCTGGGGCACATTGTCCTGTGAGCCTGGTGTGGCAGAGCTGGGTGAGTGCTGCTGGCTCATTTCCCCTCAGCATCACTACTTCTCGTGACTCTGGGCAAACTCTTTGCCCTGTTGTGGATTCTTCTCTCCCTCTTTGTCCTCTCCCAGAGCCGAGGTGGTGGTGGAGCTGCAGAGCCCACCCTGTGATCTCCCCACAACAGGCATTGACAGTGCACTGCCACTGCTTTGACCTTCACCTTGGGAGGTTCCTGCCTGGACACCCACTGGCCAGTTTGTCCCCAAATGGGTGTGCAGGCAAGACCCTCTGGGCACTGCTGGCACCGAGCTGGGCAGGCCAATATGAACCACGGTGTGCTGCACACAGTGTGAAGGGGTGGCTGGTGACACAACACTTAGCTGGGCGTTTTTGGAGTCACTGTACCTGGGGCAAGGTGTCTTGTGGGGTCATGGAGTGACTGCAGGGGGGGTCAGGAGTGAATGCTGTCGGCATTTCCATGAGGTTTTTGTATCTCTGAGATTGTGGGTGCTTATGGGCAGCATGGGCTGAGCCACGGATCAGCCACTGACTGCTGTGCCACCGTTTTTGATGCCACAGGGACGCCCATGGGTCCAGCTGGGGCACGGTGGAGCAGCGGTGAGTGCCAGGGTCTGGCAGAGGTGTTGGCTCATGCCAGGGCACCTTTTGGAGCACTTCCCTGTTCCAGAGCAGGGCCTGTGCTTTGTGCTGGCTGAGCTCCTGCCCTCTGCCACTCACAGGCAGCCCCCACAGCCTCTGGAGCCCCCCAGCACCCCTGGGTACAACCCCGGGAAGCTGCGACTGATAGAGGACGCTGAGGACTGGCAGCCCCGCACCGGGACCTCGCAGTCCCGCACCTTCCGCAAGCTGGCCCAGCTGACGGGCACAGACAGCAGCAGTGAGTTCCCACGGGGCCTGGTGCTGGCTGGGAGTGCTGGACTCTCTCTCCCTGGGCTGCCAGGGCCCAGCAGAGTTTGGAGTGGCGCTGCAGTGTTGGTTTTGGCCCTGTGTGGTTCCTGTGGGGTGGCTGAGTCAGTGGGAGCTGCTGGGGCTGTGCGTGGTCTGGTGGTGGTGGCACCGCTCTGGGGTCTTGGTCTGCCCTGTGGCCGGGCAGGGCTTTGTTTTGGGGCAGGGGTTGGGTGGGAGGAGAGGTTGGTTTTCCTTTTATCCCTTTCCCCTCTTTCTGTGGCCGGGCCTCTGTGTGTGAGGACTGACTGTTTGCTCCTTTCTCTCCCGCTGCGCTCAGTGGAGGATCATGATGATGTGTTTGTTAGGAAGCCCAGGTAAGGGGAGTGTGTGGCAGCAGGAGCTGGGGGGGCTGCATGTCCTGGGCAGAACCCCTTGGGCATTGCTGCCCCTCAGCTGGGAATGCTGGACTGCGCCGTGGTGTCCCAGAGACAGCGGGTTGGGAGTGGCTGATGGCACTGGCCAGATGTCACTGGGTTGTTGTGATGTTTGGGCTGCCTCTGGAGATGGGGTACAGTGTCCTGCAAGCCTGGCGTGGGGCTGTGGGGCTCGTGGATGTCACCAGCTTGTCGGAGACGTTCCTTGTTCTGTGCAGCCAGGCAGGGGGTGACAGCACCCCATTTTTTGTCTTTTCCTCTCTGTGACACCTCTTGCCATGGTGCCTTGGCCCTTGGGTACCAGCTCTGCCCAGTTTGCTCTGACACAAATTAAAGTTGGGTTTGTTGCCTTTGTCTTGGAGAAGCACAGAGCCTCTGGCTGTCCCTCTGTCCCTGTCCCCCTGTTTCAGTGGGCAGTGCCTCTCTAGCCGTGGCTTGCCCTGCCTGTTCCCAGCACTGCTGAGCTGGACCCTGGGGCTCCCTGCATCAGGTCACATCCAGATCCCCGTGCACCCCAATGAGACTGGGGTTGATTGTCACATATGTGTTGGCAGCCAAAGTCTGTGTGGTCCCTGGGGTCCCTGGTCAGTCTGGAGAAGCCCAGAACTCTCCCTCCTGCCACTCCCCAGACCACCAGAGGGTACCAGAGACCCTGGGGGTGCTGTGTCTTGGCTGGATTGAAGGTCCTTGGCTCAGTACTTCATCATTAACCAGCTACTGCTGGGCATGGGGGTTTGGCCAGCTCCCTCCTGCTCGTTGGGGTGGGGAGCTCTGCCTGCATCCCCTGGGCAGTGGGGGCGAGCGGGGCAGCCTGGATTAACTGCTTGTTCTGTAGCCAGGTCTCCGTGCCGGACCCGTCCCCAGGAGCAACGATGAAGACTGAACCAGGACTGGGTGAGCAAAACATCTCTGGGCTTTTTTGGGAGGGGCTGCCAAGAGATCAGGAGCACTGTCCTTAAGACTCGTGTGTATGTGTGTTTGCAGCCCCCAGGACCCCCAGTGCCACCCCCAGCCCCACCAGCCGCCCACCCTGGGCTGTGGACCCGTCGTTTGCCGAGCGCTACGCCCCGGACAAGACGAGCACGGTGGTGAGCAAGCACAGCCAGCCGGCCACGCCCACGCCCATGCAGAACCGCAGCTCCATCGTGCAGGCGGCCCAGCAATCCCCCGAGGGGCCGGGCCGCACGCCCCTCTGCTACAAGTGCAACAAGGTCATCAGGTGAGCCCTGGCTGCCACCACTGCCACGCCAGCGTCCCGCGCCCCGGCGTGGCTGACGTGGCTCTGTCCTGCCCCAGGGGCCGGTACCTCGTGGCGCTGGGACATTATTACCACCCCGAGGAGTTCATCTGCTGCCAGTGCAGGAAGGTGCTGGACGAGGGTGGCTTCTTTGAGGAGAAAGGCTCCATCTTCTGCCCCAAGTGCTACGACACGCGCTACGCGCCCAGCTGCGCCAAGTGCAAGAAGAAGATCACTGGGGTGAGTGTCCCTCAGCCTGCCCTCCATCTCCTGCCCTTGCCCTCTGCTGGGACTGCCTGGCTCTGTCCCTTCCCACCTTGGTCCCATCTCAGGGATTCCTGGGTGGTCGTGCCCCTGGCTGACAGCGGCTCCTCTCCAGGAGGTGATGCACGCCCTGAAGATGACCTGGCACGTGCAGTGCTTCACCTGCAACGCCTGCAAAACTCCCATCCGCAACCGAGCCTTCTACATGGAGGAGGGACAGCCCTACTGCGAGAGAGGTAGGACCCATGGACCCCATGTGTCACCTCACGTGGCCCTGGGGCGCCACTGGGACTCAGCAGCTGTGCCCAGGGCTGGGGGCATGAGCTGCCCTGCTCTGCGGGGCTCCCCCTGGGCCGTGGGGAGCACAGACCCCAGTCCCACAGCCCTGAGCCCTCCATCCTGGTTCTCCCTAGCTGCAGGGTAGTGCCATGTTGCCATGGCGATGAGGGAGGATGTACATCAAAGCAATGTTGCATCCTGGGAGATGAGGTTTTCCTCCTCCCCCTGGAGCCTTGTGGTGGCCCCACCACCCTGCACCTCTCCTGGGTGTCTGGGGCATCATCTCACCAGGTTGGGGGCTGGCAGAACTGTCCCCAGGCTGTGCCTGTGGGATCCTGGCTGAGTGAAGCCCTGCTCCCCTGGGATGGGCGGCTGTGGTGCATGGAAGTGCTGACCTGGGCTCTGCCTTTCCTCACAGACTATGAGAAGATGTTTGGCACCAAGTGCCGTGGCTGTGACTTCAAGATCGATGCTGGGGACCGGTTCCTGGAGGCGCTGGGGTTCAGCTGGCACGACACTTGCTTTGTCTGTGCGGTGAGTAGTGTTCCTCCCTTCCCGGCTGTGGCAGGGCCTGTGCCTCTCCCTGACAGTCCTGCTCTGCCAGGAGTCCTGCTGCCACAAGATTGTTCCCACTTGCCTCTTCTGGGGGCTTGGGACTCTGCTCTGAGCCTTCTGGCAGTGTCCCAGGGCATGAGGAGTTGTCCGTGGTCCCTGTGTGACACCAGTGCTGGGCTCTGAGGGATCCAGAAGTGGCTCAGCCCCTCAGCCTGACCACCTGCACTCTCCTCCCCAGATCTGCCAGACCAACCTGGAAGGGAAGACGTTCTACTCCAAGAAGGACAAGCCGCTGTGCAAGAGCCACGCTTTCTCCCACGTGTGAGGGGTGGGAATTCAGCTGTGCCCACACATGCCCCTGGCCCTGCATGCTCCTCTCCCCCTGCCCTGCTGGCCCCAGGGAGCCAGGCTGGGCCCTTGGCCCTTTCCCTTGCTCCTGCCTCTTTCCTGGCATCTCCTGGCTCAACTCCAGCCAGATACAGTGCTGGGTCCAGAGCCCCTTATAGCTGGGTGGCTTCTTCTATGCTTCTCAACTGGCCCTAGGAGCCCTGGGAAGGGGATGCTGCATGGATCTCCTGCCCCCGAGCCACGCAGCATGGTGGGCACAGCCGTGTTGAGGCTGGAATTGGAGGGGCTCTACCACAGCTGGGCTGCTCCCTTGCTGCCTGGCAGCTCAGTGCTGGGGCAGGGATACTCTGTACACATCCCTGAGTGGGTGAGGACCAGCTCCTGTCTCGCTGTCCCACCTTCTGTGCTGTGTGCTCGGGACTGGAGACCCAGCCCTGCTCCCCTGCTGGGGCCCTGCCCATGACAACCCACCAGCCACCCCTCAAAGTGCTGCGGTGCCTTCCTGCCCCAGCTGCATTCCAGGGGTGTCTGTGCCTCGTGCCCCCCACCCTGCTGGCCCACTGCTCCCCTGGGGCTGGCAGCACCCTCGGCTGCGGGCTGGCAGCGTGTGCTGATGGCTGTTCCCACAAGGCTTGGGCACAGCTTCCTACCAAAGAGCTCCCTGCCACTGCCATCCTGGGGCTGTCGATGCCTTCCCCCCAACCCACACCCTCCGGTCAGGCTGCGCTGATGTAGCCACGGTGCTTTTAGTGCCTTTAATAAACACATCTCTGCAAGTGCCGCCTGGCTCCAGGCCCGTGGTTTTGCCGGGCGAGGTGCGGCCGGCTGGGAAGGTCATGCTCTGCCCTCGTCCCGCTCCCTCTGGGGCCTGACTCAGCTCCTTACAGCTTTCCAGGGAAAATCTTCACCTCAGATTCCTCCTCCTCTGCCCACGTCAGCCCAGGCTTGACCCCTTGTGTCCACTGGGTCATCCCTCTTGTGGAACTGCTCATGGGGGCAGTAATTAATCCGGGGGGCAAAACGCAGCGAGGAGAGATGGGGAAGGGGTTTGTGGGGGTCCCTTCCTACCTGGCAGTGTCCCTGGCCCTGAGTCCTGTAGAGGGGTCACGGGGCATGTGGGCCATGTGCCCCAGCTATGGGCGTTGTCCAGCGCGGAGCAGCCAAGCGTTCGCTCACGCGATGCAGCTGCCGTCCCGAAGGACGGGGCTGAGGCCATGCCAGCACCTCCGTCCACAGCGGGCTCGAGGGCAGCTGCTCTGGGGAAGTGGATGTTCTCCTCCCTCTCCACTCTGACAGCTGGAACGGTCATTAATAATTGCAGCTCTTGCCATGATGAGCAATTGTAAGGAAAATTGTCTTGCTCATCTACTGGAAGGTTCTGCCGGGGGCAGGAGCTGGCTGCGGGAAGCCAAATGCCTCCTGGCATCACCCAGCTCTGGGCTGCGGTGCCACATCTTCTCACTGCCAGTTCCAGGAGTGCAAGAGCATCAAAGATGGGGTGAGGAAAGTCGAGGGATGAAGACAGGCTGGGGCTGGGCCAGGCGCTCGGGCTGGGGCACATGTGAGCAGTGGAATGGTCGCACTGAGAAGCAGCAGGACACGGGTGCAACGAGGGACAGAAAGAGCTGGTGCCCGCCTGGCAGGGCCGGCAGGAGCAGGGCTGAGTGCCCACGTGTGAGTCCCGGCTGTGCAGCCAAGGTCAGAGGGAGCACAGGGCAAGGTGAGGTGGCTGTGGCCCCACGTGGGCAGCCCTGAGCCAACCCTGGCTTGCCCGGCCAGCATCCCGTGAGTGGAGGGCAGGAAAGGGGCAGGGGCAGGCAGTCGTGCGGGACGGAGCCCGCTGGGGTAACGTGGTCCAGGAACAGGTTCTGCCAGATCAGCCCCTGGGTGCCCGGCTGTGGAGCGGGGCCAGGGCAGAGCCAGGGTGCTACAGCCACCCTGCCTGTCCCCGTGGGGAGCCGAGCGTCCCCCCGTGCCGCTGCAAGGTCTGTGCTCATGGGGGGCTTAGCCCCTTCCCTGGTGCATCTGGGCCCTCCTGATGATGCCTCCAGCGCCCAAGGTGCCTCTGCGCTTTGCCAAGGGCATCTCTTGCCCACCGGCTCTGCGCACCATGTGAGGAGCTTGTGCACAGGCGGCGGAAGGAGGGTCTCGGGTGGGCTGCGGAGGTGGAGCCTGGGGAGGGGCTGCAGCCTCGCTGCTCCGAGAACAAAGCCCGGCGGCGGCAGGCTCAGAGCTCCCACCACATCACCGAGCAGGGTCCCACCACATCCACCCCCAAAGCCATCTGAGCCGCTCGTGGGGCGCCTGCCCTGGCCCCAGCCCCCGTGCTGGCCCCTTCAGCTGCTCCGCAGCTGCTCCCAAACTCTCAGAGCCTCTTAGGGCGGCTCCGGCTCTGGCCTCGCTCGGAAATGCTGGTGCAAGGAGGGCGGGGGGGAAGCAGGAGGCGCAGCCAGGGCCCGCGACACTCTGTCCCATGTCCCTCTGGGGTCATCCACGGGCTGCTCTGAAGGGCTTGCCCTGGGACGGGTCACTCCAGCAACATCCCCAAGCTGCAGGAGTTGGGCCCTGCACGCTCTCCATTGCTGCTCCGGCACAGAGACCCCTCCAGCGCGGTGCTGCTCCGGGCTGGGGGCAGTGATGGGGACAGGGGATCGCTGCCCCTCCTGGCAGGAGCATTAGGACCTGGCTGGGAGCCCCTGCAGAGCCCTGCGCGGGTCACTGTAGAACCAGCTGTGGGTTCACAGAGAGGCAAAACCTCCTGGCAAATGTGCTTGTGGACACAGCCTGGCAGGGTTCTGAAAGCTTGGGAGCGGTGGGGATGGAGGGGCAGACGGGCAGCAAAGAAGCCCCAGAAAGTCTGTGCCCACTGACCCTTTGTGCAAGCAGCGAGGGCATGGCTGGGTGTGCAGGGCAAAGCCTGCGGTGCCATGTCCTTGGAGAGGAAACCTGGGACACGGGGGCCGGCGTAGGGCAGCTGAGGGCACAGGATGCCCGGTGTGCCCTGCGTGGGGAGAACGTGGGGCAGGGGAGAGTCTGGGGGTGGAGAGGACCACCCAGCACGAGAGGGCTCCAGAGTGCAAATTCCCAG
Organism: Bombycilla garrulus; assembly: GCA_013400315.1. Lineage (NCBI taxonomy): Eukaryota > Metazoa > Chordata > Aves > Passeriformes > Bombycillidae > Bombycilla > Bombycilla garrulus. Next base: position 295,367 of record VXBU01017621.1, on the reverse strand, counting down.
GAGGGGCAGCACGGGATGCGGGGTCCCCAGGGCGGAGGAGAGCCCGGGATGCGAAATCACCCGGCGCGCAGGATCCCAGGAGGAGCCGAGCCCGGTTCAGTGTCCCTGGGGCGGGGGACGGCCCGGGGCGCGGTGCTGCGGGGGAAGAGCAGAGCCCGGGCTGCGGGATCCCGGGGGCGAGCAGTGTGCGGGGGCGGCGCGGGGCGGGGGCGATGCTGCCCGCACCCCCGGGGTCCCGGCGCGGGG
>VXBU01017621.1:284429-294707 GCA_013400315.1 Bombycilla garrulus | reverse complement strand
GGCAGCGAGAGAGGGGAGCGGGGGAATTCGCGCACGGCGGGGAGGGCCCCGTGGGGCTCCCCGGTGCTGGGCCCGGCTCCGGTTCCTCGCCATTGTCTGGAGCAGGAGNACCCGGCAGCGGGCGGTCCCGCTGCCCGGCGGAGCGAGGCCTGAGGCCGCGGGGACACCGAGCATCCCCCGCCGGTCCCGCTAGGCTCAGATTCCCCCGAGCTCCCGGGCTGCCACATCCCTGGGCATCCCTGGGGGGTCGCGGTGCGTCGGCCCGGGCTTGCCCCGCCGGGCTGGGATTGCCGCTGAGCCGGGGAGGGGAGTGGCTCGCTCCACCGGGACCCCCGGCCGCTCGCCCTGCCCGCACCCCGGCGCGGGGCACCCGGTGTCGGGGCCGGCCGGATCCAGGCCCGCCGCAGGGAGCATCACCCGCTGCCAGCCCACCCGCATCTCCCAGCGCAGCCGGGTGCCGGGGGCTGGGGCCATCTGCCCCGCCATCCCCTCCCTGCCCTCCAGGGTGCCGCTGGCAGGCGGGGTGGGAATGCTGCCGGCACGCCGGGGCGCACCTCTCCGGGCAGAGCCGGGGCGCTGGACAGTGCGGGGTGCTGCGTGCATGCTGTGCATGATGCTTTTTTTGGGGGGCGGGCGGAGGGAGGGGGCTACCGTGCGCCCACCACCCAGCCAGGGGGCACCCACCTCCCCTCCGGGATACACCCACCACCCATCCGGGGACTCCCACCTCCCAGCTGGGCTGCACCCACAGCCCAGCCGGTCAGACGTCTGTCTCCAACCGGGTCCCTGCTCTCAGGACAGGGCTGTGCGGGCCCGGGCAGGTCGAAGTCCCCGCCAGCCCCCGGGGGTCGCCGGAGGGCCCCACAGTCCCGCTGTCAGCCCAAGGGCGCTGTGGGCAAGCGCCGTGCGTGCTGCCGGCCAGGCGGCAGCTGTCAGCCCTGGGCACATCTCGCTTCCCGGCATCCGCTGCAAAGGAGCCGTCCCTGCCAAAGCTGCTGAGAGCAGCAGAATCGGCTCCCGGGAAGACGAGCGCCGGTGGCGGCTCCCCCTCACACACCTCCAGCGCCCATCCCGGCCCGGCAGTGATCCCCGGCCACCCCCGTCCGTGGGGCTGGGTTTGCTCCACCGTCCCCAGCCGCTCCATCGTCCCCAGCCGCTCCATCCCATTGTCACCGGAGTGCCTGGCACTCAGTGGCTGCGGGATGAGGGGTGACGGTGGTGGGGCTGCGCCGGGGAAGGTGATGGGGACAGTCCCACGGGGAGGAGGGCCCAGCCTGGCTGAGCCAGGGAGCTGCCTGGGAGGACACTGTGCCAGAGCCTGGCCCTGGGCCGGTACCGGGGATTGCCACGCTCTCGCCCGGGCGGGATCCCTCTGTTTAGCCTGGGATTCCCCCTGCTCCAGCCCGGTCCTGGAGGGTCCGAGCATCCCCTCCCCCTGCCCGGCCCCGCGAAGGCTGCTGGGGCCCATTACTCGATCGGAAAGGAATTTGGTGCTGCTTTCTGAGCACGCCGACTCCCTGGAGCTCCCAGCCACATTGGAAACACATGTGCCGGGGCTGGGGTGGGAGGCTGGGGCGGTGTGACCCCTCCCTGGCCGTGGCGCGGGGGGTGGGCTGCCGCGGAAGCCCCGTTCTGGCACCCGGGGGTGCTGCTCTGCCCGCTCCGGTGAGCAGCGGGGCCATGCGAGGGCAGCGGGGCCGCGGTCTCTTGGTCGGGGTGATGAGGGATCCTCAGCGGAGCCCCCCCGGGCTGCACGGGGGCATCTCCACCCACGGGTGACCCACATACCTGGAGCCCGGGGGTGGGAAAGGGCTGTATGGGCTGGGTGGAGGGATTACAGCCCCTGGAAGCGGGGTAAGCAATGCGTGATGGTGACAGCACCCGCTGTGACACAGCTGGTCCCCACTGCCGGGGGCTGTGCTCACGCTGTGGGTCCCTGGGGGCACCCCCGGGGATGCTACTGGCCCCAGCATGGCTTCCCTGTCTCCTGGAATGGAAACCTCCATCCTGGCGTGGAGTCAGCCTGCGCTGCTGAGCTGTGTCCACAGCAAGCCCCATCTGCCCTGGGAGCTCCCCCGGGTGCAGGAACAGCCTTGTGCTCAGATGGCACCCAGCGTGGCAGGGTTCTGGGGAGAAAAGCAGGCAGTGGGTGCCCCCAGCACCCACAGGGCTCCCCAGCCCGTGATGCTGTGCCTCTGCCCTACTTCTTTTCTCCTGTCTGCTGCCAGCTGCATCCCACCTTGCCAGCTTCCAGCTCACTGCCCTGGGCTCCCCCAAACTGCTGCTGTCCTCCCCCATTCCTGGGGGATCAGGGGCTGCATTTGCCACCCTTCCCAGTCACAGCCATCTCAGACGGCACTTGCAGCTGTTCCAGGCCTGGGAGCTGGCGCCGGCTGGGGCGGCCGATTAGCGGGATCAGGATGTGCGGATTAAAGTCAATCTTGTTGGTGCAATTATCTGCGGCTCCCTGCCAGGGGCTCGGGGGGCGGGGGGCGCTGGAGGCAGAGGGAGGCCCTCTCCCTGCTTTTCAGCTCCAGCCTGGGCCTGTTTTGGGGCTGGCTCTCCCCACAGGGACCCTCCATTCCTGCTCCCCGGGCTGTGCGTTGAAGCTGCGGGCTGGAGTGAGGACGGCTGTGCTCGGCACAGCGGGGATTTTGGGGCTCTGGGAAGCGCCGTGCGGGCACCACCAGCCGAGTGCTGCCGGGCAGAGCCGCCCACCCGCGGCGCTGCGGGGATGTGGGGGATCCAGCACGGGCGGCCCTGGCTTTCCGGGTGCAGCGCGTGACGGTGGCAGCAGGTTTGGGTGCCTGCCAGGCCCCGCAGGTCCCCACTGCCTGCCTGCCTCCCCCGCTCCCCTCCACTAATCACCTCGTCATCGGGGCGAGCTGCATCCCAGCTGGGATGGGGGGGGTTGCCATGGCGATGGAGGATGCTGGTTGCCTAGCGACATCCATCCCCTCGCCCACCCGCCCTGGACCGATTTGGCATGCGTGGTCCCCCCTCCGTCGCTGGCTGTGTGCCTCTGGGGAGGTGCTGGCTGGTGGGGGTCCCCGCGGAGCCCCCAGAGGGGCTGGCCGGGGCACGGTGGGAGCGACAGGGGGTTTCCCATCAGCTGGGAATGGTTTCCAAGGAACAGTCTCCATGACGGCCCCATCACACTCTGGCGGCTCATTGATTTGCTGCTGCTGGCGCTCCGGTGTCCTCCCCCAGCCTGGTGCCTGCTGGGCTGGTGGCTCACGCAGCCGGGCACGTGAGTGGGCCCGGGTCCTTACTGGGGCACAGCGATGTCCCCAAACCTGGTCAGTAGCTAGAAGGGTCGTGAGGGGACAGGGATGGGCGAGCAAGTGGCTGTGAGGCTGTGTTGGCTTGCAGCACGGCAGCCAGCGGGTCCTTGTGCCCAGGTGACTGTGCCCTATTCTGTCCCCAAACCTGGGACCCTTCCCCATAGCTGCCACCAAGGGCTGGGGAATAGGCCCTGCCCCAAATCCTGTCTGCGTTGCCTGGCAGTCTGGCTCCTGGTGCTCTTGGTGGACAAGGGGTTGTTGTGGTTGCGTGCTGGCTTCAGGACAAGCAGCCAGACCCCAGGACATGCCCTGGCCTCAGTGTAAGCAGGGTGGGGAGGCTGGGGGCTGCCCCACACTCCTCCTGGCTTTGGCTCACCCCTGGTGTCTCCCCAGGGCCCTCTACACGTACGAGGATGGCTCTGATGACCTGAAGCTGGCAGCGTCAGGAGGTAAGGTCCTTTGTCCCCTCGGCCAGCTCTCCTGTGCTGGTGTTTTCCCTGTCACCCGTTCCTGGTGCTGGGTGCACGTGGGCTGACGGTGCTGTGCCAGGTGGAGGTTTGCTGGAGCTTTCTGGCCACTTTGAGATTCAGAAGGTGATGTATGGCTTCTGCAGCGTCAAGGACCCCCAGGCCGTGCTCCCCAAATACGTCCTCGTCAACTGGGTGAGTCTGGGGGCCGTGCTGAGGGGGGCTGTGCTGTGCCCACAGGGATAGGGGTGGCTGTGAGGGAGCTGGCAGTGTTCAGGGGCTGTGGGTGCCCCACAGTCCTGCTGCCCTGCTGTGGTCAGCGGGGTGGGGGTCACCCTGCTGCCCCTCTCAGCTCAGTCCCTCCCTGGCTACCACAGGTGGGTGAGGACGTGCCGGACGCCCGCAAATGCGCCTGTGCCAGCCACGTAGCCAAGATTGCCGAGTTCTTCCAGGTGGGTGATGCTGGGGAGGGGGAAGATGTTGCCAGGGCACCGATCCTGAACCCTGATGGCCGCTTGCACCCACCCAGGGCGTCGATGTCATCGTCAATGCCAGCAGCGTGGAGGACATTGACCCGGGGGCCATCGGGCAGCGGCTCTCCAACGGGCTGGCCCGTGTGTCCAGCCCGGTGCTGCACCGCCTGCGGCTGCGCGAGGACGAGAACGCCGAGCCCGTGGTAATGTCCCCGTGGTAATGTCCCCGTGGTAATGTCCCCGTGGTAATGTCCCCAGCGGTGCTGGTGGCACTGGGGCGTCCCTCCCGCCCGTGGCTCCTGTGTGCCTCAACCCCTCACCCCGTGCGCCATTTGCTGTTGCCCCCGTCGCTGATCCCAGCCCCTCCACCCCCCTGCCTCTCCTCCGTCCCAGGGCACCACTTACCAGAAAACCGACGCCACCGTGGAGATGAAGCGGCTCAACCGGGAGCAGTTCTGGGAACAGGCAAAGGTGGGATGAGGAGGGACAGCTGGGGTGACGGGGAGCAGGGGGAGCTGCTGATGGGCAGCCGCCTCATCCGTTCCCCCACCAGAAAGAGGAGGAATTGCGTAAGGAGGAAGAGCGGAAAAAGGCCCTGGATGCCCGGCTGCGGTTCGAGCAGGAGCGCATGGAGCAGGAGCGGCTGGAGCAGGAGGAGCGGGAGCGGCGCTACCGGGAGCGCGAAGAGCAGATCGAGGAGCACAGGCACGGCTGGGGTGTGGGGACGGGGCAGCTGTGATGCCGTGAGCGGCTGGGTGGGCACTGGGTGTCCCTCCCAGCGTGGGGCTGGGGCAGGGGCTGCAGGAGCCGATGCCCAGCGCCTCTCCCGTTTCCCCCTGCAGGCGGAAGCAGCAGAGCTTGGAGGCGGAGGAGGCCCGGCAGCGCCTGAAGGAGCAGTCCATCTTTGTAAGTGCCACGGCGGCGGGACTGGGGCCAGGATGGGAGCTGGGGCTGCCACTGGCATTGCCCCCAGGGAAGGGATTTCCCCGGGGCTGGGAGGTGAAGCTGTGCCTCTTCCCAGGGGGATCAACAAGAGGAGGACGACCGGCAGCAGTTTAGGAAATCGGAGTCAGAGGTGGAGGTGAGTGTGGTGAAGGCCGTGCCCAGCACTGCTCCTCTGCCCATCCAGCGGCGCCCACAGCTCGATGGGGATGAAGCTGTGGGATGCACAGAGGGTGGTCCCACAGCCCCACGCCACTGGGGCGGTGGGGCTCAGCCTGCCCCATCCCCACAGGAGGCTGCTGCCATCATCGCTCAGCGGCCTGACAACCCCCGGGACTTCTTCAAGCAGCAGGAGCGGGTTGCATCGGGCAGCAGCGATGCTGTGTCACCGGGCAGCCACAGGACAGGTGAGGGGCTGTGGGGGGCTGTGGGCACAGGGGTGGGCACCAGGAGACCGGGGCACAGGTGAGTGCAGCGTCACAGCTCAACGGGTCACAGTGCCATATGGAAAGACCAGGGATGCCATGTGGGGAGGGGCTGTACCCTCTGCCATCACTGGCACCCTGGTTCTGGGTGCCAAGGATATGAAGATGCCAGGGGACATCCTGCTCTGCTGTGCCACCATCACTGCCACCATCACCGCCACTGCCACCGCACCTCACGTGGCCCCTGCAGCTGGGGCGGCTTGTCAGAGGCTGGATGTCAGGTTGTCTTCAGCAAAATGGGGCTCACCCTGCTCCCTGCTGGGTGTTGTCCACTCACCTGTCACAGCACTGTGCCTGCAGCCACATTGGCAGCGTGGTCGATGTGTAGGGGTGGGCTACTGGAGGTCCAGGGAAGGCTTGGGAATACATCCCCGGGTGACAGCCAAAAGGGGCAGGAGAGAGTGAGGCAGGTGTGGGGCGCTCAGCGTGCTGCCAGCTGGCAAGGAGTGCCCTGTGGGGAAACAGGGCTGCCCCACAGTCTGGGGTCCAGCGCTGGGACTCTGTGAAGCTGGGGAAGGACTGTCTGTCCTGGCGGGTGCCTCCAGCCGTGGGGCCGTGTCATGGTGCTGTGCTGGGGGGCTGTGCCGTGGGGCTGTGCTGGGAGGGAGCCTGTGATGTGTTCTTGTGTGGTGTGCCATGGGCTCTGCCATGGTCTGTGCCATGGGCTGTGCCATGGGTTGTGCCATGGACTCTGCCATGGGTTGTGCCATGGGCTGTGCTGTGGGGTCCTGCTGTGGTGTTTTGCTGTGGGGTTGTGCTGTGGTGTTTTGCTGTGGTGCTGTGCCTCGGGGCACTGCTGTGGGGTCGTGCCGTGGGTCGTGCTGTGGGCTGTGTGTTCTGGCCGTGCCGTGGGTTCACGCTGTGGGGCTGTGCTGTGCCTGAGCAGATAGTTGGTCTCACAGCCGTGTCCTGGCCTCTCTCCTCACCTGGCCAGGCAGTGCTGCCTCACATCCTTCTGTCCCGCTGCCTTTCCATCCTCTTGTCCTGCCGTTCTCCCACCATGCTGCCTTCCACCCTGCTGTGCTCCCATCCCGGTGCCCTGGTGCTCCAGCCCCGCCAAGACCACGCTGAGCAGGGACTGACCCATCTCTTTGCTCTCTCTCTCTCTCCGTCCGTCCGTCTGTCTGTCTGTCTTTCTCTCACAGGTCGTCTGCACTGTCCTTTCATAAAGACAGCTGACAGTGCGCCACCTTCCTCCTCCTCCTCCTCCTCCTCCCCCCCGCGGACCCCCTTCCCCTATATCTCCTGCCACCGCACTCCAAATCTCTCCTCTTTCTTCCCATGTAGGTAGCTGGGAGCTCCCGGGCGCGCAGCTCCGGGGGTCGAGCCGCGGGCACTGCCCCACAGCCCGCCCAGCCCCACGGCACACCGGACCGGCAGCGGAGGCGGCGCGGGCACCCTGAGGGGGCTGGGGACCCTGCCCCTGCTGGCCCACGCTGGTCCCTGTGCCCCTGGGTGCGGGGACAGAGGGCAGGCTGTGCCCGTGGGGCAGATGGGGACAGGGTGGAGCTGTGCCTGGGGGGGTGATGGTCTGCAGTGGGGTGGAATAGACTGAGCCCATGGGGTAGCGTGGGCACGGGGCAGGCTCTGCCCATGGGGCAGCAGTGGGCAGCAAAGCTGTGCCCTGGATCATGCAGGACGGTGCCCATGGGGCAGGGTCGGGCAGTGTGGAAAAGGCTGTGCCAGAATCACGTGCTGACGGGGCAGAAGGGAAAGGGACATCTCTGCCCTGCACCGTGCAGGTCTGTGCCCACGGGGCAGCACTAGGCCGTGTGGAAAAGGCTGCGCCCAGGATCGTGTGAGGCTGTGCCAATGGGGCACAGGGGGATGGAACAGCTGTGCCATGGACAGGACTGCCAGACTGTCTACACGGCAGCGTGGAACAGAAAGGCTGTGCCCGGGAATGTGTGGGGCTGTGCCAATGGGGCAGAAGGGGCCAGGTGGTTCCAGGGGCCAGGCAGGGCTGTGCCCCCACAGGCACAGTTGACAGGGCACAGAGCTGTGCCCACGCAGGCTGGGCCAGGGCACAGCTGAGTGACGCGTGGGCAGAGCCAGCGTGCACCATGCCAGGTACGGGGCTGCCTGTCCCCTTGCCCAGCAGATGTGGGTGCTGACACTCATGGGGATGGTGGGGACACCCCGAGGGGACGCAGTGCTTGCTGCACTCATGGAAAACTCCACCCCACCACCCAGCAGGGGACAACGCGGTGGCAGGTGCACGGCGACGTGCAGCTCACAGCTGGGTCGGTGTGGGGCAGCAGCAATGCTGGGGTTCCCCCCCAGACGTGGGCAGCCCCCCCATGCCACCCCGTCTCCCTTGTCCGCAGGCAGCCAGTCGGACGCCTTCCGCAAGGCCTCGGCAGCGGGCTGCAGCCCCTGCGAGCCCAGCCCGGCCACCACGCCGCTGGGCGCCCCGGGCACCCGCGCGCCCGCTGACCAGACGCCGGCAACGCCCAAAGGTGGGCGCAGGGCTGGTGCTGCCTCCCCCTGCCCAGGGCTGCTGGTGCATCCCTGCTGCAGCCCCCTCGGCTCCGCTGCAGCACCACCAGCCATGCTTGCATGGCTCAGTGCATCCATTGCATAGCCTAGCTGCATCTCTGGGCTCAGTGCATCCATTGCATAGCCTGGCTGCATCCCAGGGCTCAGTGCATCCATTGCATAGCCTGGCTGTATCCCAGGGCTCAGTGCATCCATTGCATAGCCTGGCTGCATCTCTGGGCTCAGTGCATCCATTGCATAGCCTAGCTGCATCTCTGGGCTCAGTGCATCCATTGCATAGCCTAGCTGCATCTCTGGGCTCAGTGCATCCATTGCACAGCCCGTCCACACCCCGGGGTGCAGTGTATCCATTGCACAGCCTGTCTGTGTACCTGGGCTCAGTGCATCCATTGCACAGCCTGGCTCATCCCAGGGCTCAGTGTATCCATTGCACAGCCTGTCTGCATCCCTGGGCGCAGCCCGGCTGCCTCTGCTGCATCCCACAGTGCATCCCCGCTGCAGTCCCCCTGGCTCTGCTGCAGCCCCCCCAGCTGCCCTTGCATGGCTCAGTGCATCCATGCTGCATCCCTCGGCGTGTCCCCACGCTCTCTGCTGTGTCCCCCAGCACATCCCCACCCTGCCCGCTGCTCTGTGATGCTGCATCCTCCAGTGCAGCCCCACCATCATTGCTGCACTGCTACAGTGCATTTTCTAATGCCAGTGCATCTCTGCTGCACCCCACACCATGCATCCCCCTGTCTCCAGTGCATTCCCCCTGCTCTGTACATGCTGGCCCTCCCTGCTGCATCCCCCAGTGCAGCTCTGCTGTCCCCGCTGGGTCCCCCGTGCGATGCTGCCCAATCTGTGCCGTCCTGCCATACGTCCTTTGCAGGGCTGCTTTATCCCTCTGTGCATCCCCTCTGCCCCAGTGCATCCCCAGGGCACCCCAGCCAGCTCTGCTGCTGTCACCGAGTGTCCCTGCTGCGTCCCCACTGGCCCCTTGACATCCTCTGGTGCATCCCAGCTTTCCCTTCTGCATCTTCTCCCGTTCCCTCCACAGCCCTTTCTGCCTCCCTGCCACTCGCCAAGGGGTCCCCTTGTCCCTGCCCATGTCCCCTCACCCCCCGGTGCATGCCGCAATCCCCTCCCTGCCCAGCCACCCCCACCCATCCTTGCAGAATTCCCCATACTGTGCCCAGTCCAAAGGACCCCAAATCCCCCCGAGCTGCATCCCTGTCCCCAGGTGACCCCCAGCCCTGTTCGAGGTTCTCTGTCCCCACTGACTGCTGTCCCCTCCTTGCAGAGTCCCCCAGCCCCAGCGCGCAGGAGCCCGGGCCAGCCACGCCCGAGCAGCACTGGCCCTTCCCGGGGCCCGAGGACAAGGCCATCGAGCCCCCTGGGGACGAGCCCGGTCCCAGGCCAGTGTGGACAGCGGGGGGTGATGCCCTGGGGGACCTGGTGACCCTGGAGCCCACCGAGCCCTCCCTGCCACCCGTGGCTGACGAGCCCCAAACCGGGGAAGCCCCCAACCCCGAGAGCCTCATCGACCTGTGGCAGAGCGACGGGGTGACTCCCCCAGCTGCCTGGCCCCTGCCTGCTGCCCCTGTCCCCGAGACACCCCCGGCCATGCTGCCCGAGGAGGGGGCCCTGCTGAGCCTGGATGAGCTGCCCGAGCCCCCCGCCACCTTCTGCGACGCGGAGCAGGAGGATGAGGACGAGGAGGAGGAAGCTGGCGAGGGGGAACCCCAGGCCCAGGATCTGGGCTGCCAGCACACGTCCCAGGAGGAGACCCCGGGCCGAGAGACGCCCCCCATCACCAATGGGGAGATGGCCCCCAAGGATGGGACACCGGGCCGTGGGGAGCAGGTGAGCACGGCTGTGGGCAGAGGTCAGGGGGTGAGGGGTGTCTGGGGGGGGTCCTGACAACCTGCCCCACCCCCAGGCCAGCGAGGGCTACTTCAGCCAGTCCCAGGAGGAGGAGGTGCCCCCCCCCGAGGAGCTGTCGGCCAAAGCCCCCCAGCCCGTCTTCTACAACAAGCCCCCAGGTGAGTGAGGACAGTGAGGAGGGGGAGCCTGCCCCTCTCTGGGGCACCCCGAGCCGTCCTGACCGCTCCGCCTGTCCTCCAGAGATCGACATCACATGCTGGGA
>VXBU01017621.1:262651-280075 GCA_013400315.1 Bombycilla garrulus | reverse complement strand
CAGCGGTACAGCCACGGGAATCCCCCACCCCCGGCCCTGGGGAACGGCGGCGGGATGCCGGTGGCGAGAGGGCCGGGGCATCCCCGGGGGGTGCCGCGGGAGCCCCGCGGGGGGGGGGCCGGGGATTCCCGGGTGGAGGCTCCCGCTCCGGGTGGGGTGAGGGCCCTGCGGTGCCCGGTGGGGCGGTGCCCAAGGCTCCCACAGTCGGTAGCCCCGCACTCGCCCTGGAGGTACCCTGAGGTGCTGCCACCCGCTCTCCCAATGCCATCCCCAGCCTCCTCGAGGGGTGACAGCTGCGTGCTCCCCGGGGTGACGGCCAGCACAGGGCCACGGGCAGGGAGGGCAGCCCAGCCGCCGGCGAGACCTCAAGAGCCCCTGCCACAGCCCAGCCGGCCACTGCAGTGGGACACGTGGCTCTGCAGGGCAGCGCCGCCAGCCTGGCCCCCCGAACAGCGAGGGACCCGAGTGGCACTGGGTGTCCTGGGGTCACCCCGCTCCCTTGGCTGCCCTGCCCCCAAGCAGACCCCTCACCGGCCTGGCCTGGCCAATTGTCCCTGAGCTAGGGCTGTCCCTGCCATCTGCCATCGGGTGGCTGTCACCAGCTCTTCTCTGCTGTAGCTGAGGCCGGTGGTTCTGGCCCCCATGGGAGACCCCTCTGGCTCCTTCGGAGTGCGCCAAGCCTGGGGTCCAGAGTCCCCGCTGTCCCTTCGCTGCGGCCCGGGGCTGTGTCAGGAGCGGGGCAGCGCGGTTTCGGGGCGGAGCAGCCGTGCCAGATGCGGGTGGGTGACGGGTGTGGGTGCCCCATGCAGGCCGTGACCCCGCCGCCGTTTCCTCCCCGTGGGCAGGGTGGCAGGCGCCCGCTGCGGCTGCACACAGGGCGCATTGTTCTGCCGGGGCCCGGCCGGAAGGACTTCCTCCATCCCGGCCAGGGGATGACCTGGGGAATCCGGGGGCCGGCAGCCCACTCCCGCCGCGGCCGGGCATAGCGGCTCCGGTGTCCGGCCAAGCCCGCCCAGCTCGCTCGCAGCAGGGCCGCAGTGGCCACGTGTCCCCCGGCCCCCTTGGCTCTGGCCCCGACTCACCTTGCTGGAACTCGCCTCCTGCGATCCGACCTCACAGCGCAGCCACGGCAGCCGGGCACTGCCGGCTCGGTGGTTGTGGGGGTGCCCCAGCAGCACCCAGGGCGGGCAGGGGGCTGCGGCCATGCGGGGGGGCCGGGGTGCTCCCTTGAGGCATGGGGACCGCAGGGACGGGGGGCACGGTGGGGCCCGCGGGCATCGTCAGGTCAGGGCAAGGGCGGGCGAAGGGAGCCAGGCCTCCGGCCCCGCCAGCGCCGGGGGCCGGGAGCTGCCTTCCCCTTCCCCTTCTCCTTCTCCCCACGGCGGCGGGGGGAGGCAGGCGGGGGAGCGCCCCCCGAGCCACATGGTGGGCAGGAGGAGGAGCCGTTGCCCAGGCAACAGCTGAGAGCATCCTTCACCCCTGAAAATGGTGTGCGGAGCTGCTGCCACAGCCCCACAGCTCGGGGCACTGCTCAGGACCCCCACGGCTCGCCTGTGTCCCTCGGGTCCAGACCCACCCACTCCGGCTCTGGGCATACACCAGCACCCCTCACCTGCACGCTGCTACCCCGCTGCGAGCACAGGGATGAGGGTGAGGCATCCCTCAAATGCTGGGGCACCACTGGGCAGGTGGGAACAGGCAGAGCCACCTCCCCGCCCTGCTCAGGGCTGGCCACGGCTCTGTTCACCCCCTGGCCCTGCCCAAGAGCCACCCTGAACGTGTGACAGACACACGAACGCGCTGGTGACCCCAGGACCTTGGTGCCACGGTGCCATGACCCGGGCAGTGCCAGGAGGGCAGCACAAGCCTCCTGCCCGGTGCGTTTGGAACAGCAAGCCCCTGGCAGTCCCCATCCCCCCGCCTGCCTTCCTTCCTTCCACGGCTGCAGAAAATTCCTGGATTTTACCCCAAGATGCCCCCTCTGAGTGTGAGAACTCCTCCTCGGCCCGCTCCCATGGCAACTGTTCCCTAGCTACCCGGCCGTGCTTGCTATTCTCATCCCGGTGCAGCTGCGTGCGGCCCCCCCGCGCTGCGCACGAGGCTGCGCCGCTGCCGCCAGCCCCGGACCCCAAACCCACCCTGTGTCCCCAGCCAGGCTGCCCCCCGTGACCACCCCACCCTTGGTGACCGCAGTGACCCTCACCCCGTGTCACCCCGCAGGGTCTCCCCTGCAGGGGCTGTTCCTTGGGATAAGGAGCAGCGCTCTGTGCTGCCACGAGGTTCCCATTCAGGGTGATTCACCGTGACCAGAGGGCAGCAGGACTCTGTCCTGGTCCCACAGCACACCTGGGAAAACCCAGGAGGGGCAGTTTGTGGTCCCAGAGGGGACCACAGCAGGTACAAACATCCCTACAGCACAAGGCCTCAGAGCTGTCATGCCCTGACACCAACCCAAAACACACGGCACATGACACCGAGGGTCATCTGTGAAACTCAGGGCTCAGCCAGCATCAGCCTTTTTGCCCTGGAGAGCAACCCCAGCCCTTCCCTGCAGGACAGAGCACCAGCAGAGCCCATGGCAGCCCAGAAATGAGGTCCCCACTCCCCTTCTTACAGCCACCAACCCCGTACGGCCCGGAGCAGGCCCCCCATGACACGAGAGCAACACAAGGCACGGCAAATCTTTACACTTAACAAAAGGTTAAAAATTTAAATACTCTCCAACTTTAGTGCAAGGCAAGCAAATGATACCACAGGTCCAAGTAGGTGCTCAGCCCCCCTGGGGGGCCTGGCTCAGAATGAGCAGAGGCAGCAGCACACGCACGCACGTGTGCACACACACACACAGAGGGGACAAGTTATTGCTCAGGACACAGCTGGGACAAGTGTACACGAGAGGGGACAGAACAAGCTGGATGGAGAGGTGGGCTGATCCCCACATTGCTCCACGCGAGGGTTCCTGCCCGTGGGTGCAGGAGCTGTGCTGGCTCCCCAGAACCGCTGGGGACACACACGAAGCTGGGCCCAGCCCACTCACTCTTGGGTCACAGCTTCACGTGACCCCGGGAATAGCCCTTCCCTTTACCACAGCTTTGCTCCCTGACAGCAGGGTCCTTTACGTGTCTGCTCCTCCAGCACTGAGCTGGGCCTGGGGACGGCCACACCCCTGGAACGCACAGCTCCAGAGCTGGTGGAACTGCGCTGTCACCATCCTGCAGCGTGCTGGGGATCAGACCCACCCTCCGGCCACAGCAGCTGTGGAGTGGCTGTCCTGCTGTGCCAGTGGTGTGGAGAGGGGCTCGGGATCAGCTCACCGGAGCTGGCAGCACGTGTGAGACGAGGCAGGAGGCTCCAGCAGACGGGGACAAGAGGACAAGGCAGTGACGCTCTGCTGCCAGGACGCAAGGGGAGACGCTTTGGCACAGCTGGCTTTCCTGTGCCTCGGGGCTGAGCTACGGACTCCGCTGGAGCCAGGACACCTCAGCACGGCCAGAAAGGTCCAGGAAAGATGATTTAGACACCTCAAGGCACAGAAGGCCTCTGTCCAGGACTCCCTGGAACAAAGCTGGGACTGTCGCTCCTCCCATAGGAGGACATTTGTGCCTGTGACAGGGTGGGGGCAGTGCAGGCCCCCACCCATAGATTAAAAACCGACATGTGATATGTACAGACCGACATATATAAATATACATCCAACCTGCGGTGCCGCTCCGGCACCTGGAATGTGTCAGCAGAGCTGCTCCAGCCTGGCCTCGGCCCTGGCCAGCACCATCCCTCCCTCCCACCCTGGGCTGGGGCAGGAGAGGCAGCCGGCGGCAGCAGCACCATCCCAAGGGGCAGATCTGGAAGCGTCCGGGTTTGTCTCAGGGCTGCCCCGTGCTCAGAGGCGCCTCAACCCGAGCCGTGTGCTGCTGCCAGCCTTGGAATCATCCTCAGAGTCTTCAAAGACAGACGTGTAAAACTGTAAACAAATCCACCTTGTGGGGCCACTGCGACCGCGTCCTTCAGGCTGGGCACTCGGGAGAGGCAAGGGGGTCCCAGGGGCTGTGCCCTACAGCCGGGTGGGCTCTTCCTCGCTGTCGCTGCAGTTCCCACAACAGTCCTGAAGTCAGAAGGGCAAGGAGAGGGAGGAGGGAGGGAGAGAGGAGCACAGCAAGCAGAGGGTGAGCACGGTCACACAACCCAGCCTACAGCTGCCCTCTGGCAGGGATGGGCCAGGCCCCCCACCCCAGCCTGTGTGCGGGAGAGCTACATGGAGGCAAGGGGCTGGAGGGGACCCCCAGCCTGCAGAGAACAGTCCAGCTGCACCTGGAGGTTCAGCCCCTGGCAGACAGGCTGGTGAGCACGCAGCTGGCTAGCTCAGAAGCTGTGAGGAAGCTGAGCTCCAGGGACTGCAGCCACCCAGGGACACAAGCTCAGTGCCAGCACAGACGCTCGGCCCCGCTCAGGGCTCAGCTGGCCACGAAAGCAGCTGAAGCCCTTTTTTGCTGAAATGGGAGTCTGAGCACGGGGCAATGCCAAACCCTTCACAGTTTCTCAACCCTTCTGTGTGTCCGGGACATCCGGAGAGGAGTGAAGGAAACTTCCCACAGCCCCCTGGGAGCAGAACTCCCAGCAGCGGCACTGCAGGGGCAACGTTGGCTCAAGCTGAGGGCAAGGCCTCCCCCACGAAGGCAGCAAGAGCAGGGATGCTGGATTAGTGGCTCAGGGGGCAGTTAGAACAACAAGCAGGTTGTGCTCTGCCAGGGGAAGGGAATAGGCACTGAAGGATAACACTCCTCTTTCCCAGATCTTGCCATGTCCGTGGGCCACCGGGTATTTCCCTGAGCAGAGCAGCCAGGAGTGACTGCTCACCTCTGGAAAGAGAAAACACGTGGGAAATCACAGCTCAACCCCTTCTACAAACAGCTGCCCATCCTCTGGCAGGTCCTGCCTGCCTCGGGAAGGGCTGGGTATCCCCAGAGCTGGCTCTGGCTAGGGCAGCCCACTGAACTGCAAAGCACAACTCGGAGCTTGCCAAGGAGCAGAAGTCAGCACCAGGTGGCTGAGTGGGTCCAGAGCCAACCCTGCTGGAGTCCTACAGCTGCACACAGCTGCTGAGGCAGCAGCTCAGGCTTTGCCAGGCCTGGAAAGAAGGCAAAGACTGTCCTGGGCAGAGGAAACAGGCAGACAAACAAGCCCACAGCAGCTACAAAACGTTTCTGTTCTCCTCATCCCTTGAAAGAGCTGCTCTCTGCCTAGCTCAAGATCTGGCAGAAGTGCTCTGGGGAGCCCAGACAGCCCATTCCAAGAGCAAGGAGTTGTTCAGGGATGTTATTATTCATGTCAGAAGGGAGATGATTTAGTATTTGAGAATCTCCAGCACCCCTCTGCCTGGGTGATTCCAGCATGTCTAGCCAGGACACTCCTTCCCAGCACCCTCGACTCCCCTGGCATGGGGAATGCCAGCCAGGCAAGGGCTGGCTCCCTGCAGCCTTGCACGGGTGCCCCTGAAAGCCCTTGGCTCTGGCCACCCAGCACTAGGGGAGACTGCTCGCTGCCCTCTGGCATGGGCAGGAGCAGGATCACTGCTGCTGGGAGACTGGCTGGGGAGCAAACTCTGGGCAAACCCTTACCTGTCTGCTGAACAAGCGCTGGAGTAACCCTTTTTTGGGCTGTGGAGAAGGCTGCCCTTTCCAGTCCAGGTCTGGGGGCACTGTGCCATCTGTGCTGAAGACATTCAGCTCCTTAAAACACTCTGTCTCGATCATCTGGAAGAGGAAAAAGAAGGCTGCAGCAGCTGTCACGTGGAGCCCACCACTGAGGGCCCCGTGGGGACAGCACAAGGACAGTGCAGTGAAGCAGGAGCAAAGACCTACCTCGTTCTGCCAAGGAATGGGCACACTCCCTGTAGCAAACTTCTGGTAAAAGTCGTTGTCTGTGGGCTCCAGCTCCACTCCTTTCACCGTGGAGAACTGCTCGATGTCCAGAACATCCTTGCAGTAGATGGCCTGGGGCTACACAGTACAAAGACTGCTCTAATGCCAGGCTCCACCTGGATGCCACCACCTCCAACTGCTGCTCATGGCCAAGCCAAGGCCAACCCTCCCTGCAGCCCAGAGCTTGCTGGACCCCTGTTCTGCCAGCTCCAGGGAAAGGGATGGGCCCCATCTCCCCATGCCCAGCGACTTCCCTTGGCAGCACCAGCGACTGAAAAGGTCAGGAACAGATGGGCACTTACATCTGGCTTGAAGGGAGGGTCCAGCATGCCGGCTTCCAGCCTCCTGAAGTTGAGGTGCTTGAAGAGAGGGTGTTCCTTCACCTCCTTGGCCCCAGCTCCTCGGCACCCCAGGCGCTCCAAAGGGTCTTTGCACAGGAGCTGTGACACAAAGGAAATCGATGTCCTGGGTGAAGGGTGCTCCGTGCAGGAGCAGCCCAGGGCTCCTGCGGCGTGTTCTAGGGAGAGCTGGGCAAGGAATGAAGGCGCTCTGTGCTGCCCCATCAGAGGCAAGGGAAGCTGGCTGCCAGCTGTGCAGGGAGCAGCCCGGCTGCATGCACAGGGCTGGTGTGGTGGGACAGGAGGGACAGACAGCGCTGCACGGCCGTACCATGGTGCACAGAGAGCGGGCGCAGGGCGAGAACTTGTCCGAGTACTCCTCCTGCACTTCCTTCACCAAGCGCTCCACCTCCTCGCGCTTGATCTTCTTCTTGCGCTGCTGGAAGGGCGACTGGCCCTCGATCATCTCGTACACCAGGCAGCCCAGAGCCCACCAGTCCGGGCTGAACGTGTAGCGCTCGTTCTTCACCACCTCCGGAGCTGCGGAGGAGCAGGGGTGAGGGGTGTGTGAGAGCAGGCAGAGCGCATCTTCTGAGCCACTTCTGCCTTAAAGCAGGGTCACTCACCCATGTAGCCAACTGTCCCCACCCGGCCCTTGATTGTTTGGCCCTCTGGCACGTGCACAGCCAGGCCCAGGTCCGAGATACGGATGTGACCTGCATAGAGGAGGGGACAATGAATAGGAGAAAGTCGGGGGGCAGCGTTTGAAGCTGCCAAAAACACAGGGTAACCCTGGTTCAAGCAGTAACAAGAAAGTCAGGCTCACGGCTCCTCTAGATCCTGCACTCACCGTGGTCATCCAGTAATATGTTCTCTGGCTTCAGGTCCCTAGGAGGGAAGGGACTTGATTAGCAAGAAGCCTGCTGTCAAAGCAAAGGACGCAAGCCACATCTCAACAAGTCACAGATAAAACAACTTTAGGATGCAATGCCCTGCCTCGGGCACACAGATAACCTCCCCCTCACCCTCTGCCCCAGAGCTGACCCTGCAGGCTCTCCCCTCCTGGGCAGAGAGGTGGAACACAGCAACCTTCAGCCCTCTGCAGTGAGCCTGAGGATGGCTCCCTCTTTGCAGGTGCAGAACTCACTATGGGGCAGGCCATGCAAGTGAGAAGCCGCAGAGGCTTCTCTGCTAATCCTGCCCCAGGGCAAGGTAGGACCAGAAGGGACTTCCTGTCCAGTGTTTAGCCATGCTGTCCTCTAACACTGCATCACACCCCTGTGAGTACAGTCAGTCGACTTGTTTTCCCTCCTCCCCAGCTCTTGAGCACATTGGGGCAGCCTACCCTCCTTTGTTCTAGTGTCAATACTGCCCAGGGAGTTCAGTGCCTGCCCTGAGACATTCACAGCACGATCACATCCTGTTCTTGGCGATCATTTACCAGCACAAGGAAGCCAAGCTAAGGTCTCCCTTTCTCCCACAAGATCAGCTTTCTGTTCCCGATTCCTCTCACTCAGCCCTGGGCTGCTTTCAAGCCTGAGCTTATTTTCTTGAGCAGACAGACCCAGCTGGGCTGGTAAGAGCAGCAGGAACCCTCTTGCTGCAGGCCCTGCGAGCTCTCCCAGCAGGGACCAGGCAGCACGCACCTGTACACTATCCTCTCCTGGTGCAAGTCCTCCAGGCCACAGCAGATCTCAGCAGCATAGAAAGCTGCCCGGGGCTCCTCAAAACCAGCCTCTCCCATGTGGTAGATGTGGAACTTGAGGTCCCCTCCATTCATGAGGGTCAGCACTAGGCAGAGAGCATCTTTAGTTTCATATGCATAGGCTAAGCTCACCTGCAATTCAGGGCAGAAAGGCTGTTAGAAGACCCAGCTGGAAGAGGGAGGTGCCCACACTCCCACGGACACTTTGCCACCCAAGCAGCCACTCACAAGCTCGGGGCTGGGCCTTTGCCAGCAGAGGAGGAACTGCGTGAACCCAGGCAGTACCCAGCAGTCCCAGCACACCCCCAGCTTTCCTCAGACAGGGAGGACACTTTCCCTGAGCCAAAGCTGCTTCCCCCCAGGGGCAGGCAGCACTCAACAGGAACACTGGGGCTGAACCCTCTGCAAGGGAGGTTCAGGCTTTCCACACCTCAGTGCTCCCAGCCACACAGCTCAGGGCTGGGCTTCTCCCCACCCCAGGGTCTGGAGAGGCAGTTCTCACTGTTTACTTGTGCCCCAAAAGTCACAAAAGCGCCTGTAACACCAGCTGGGTGTTTGGGGCTGACTCTGGTGGCATTTATACCACGCTGTGGAAGCAGTAAAGGTCCTGCCAGACCCCAGCCTTGTGAGAGACATGCAGCCACCAGGACCCTGCACCACGGGCAGAGCCTGCTCCTGCTTCTCCACACCAGGTGAGGAGCACAGAGATGCCAGGCTGGCTGGTTGGAGGAAGAATGCAGCATCGCAGCAAAGTGAGAGCAATTCCTATGTACTTACTACAAACCTACTGTTCACTTTTTCCAGGATCTGTTTTTCATTCAGGGCCATGGCTTCTCCTTTCCTCTTTTTGATCCGTTTCTTCTCCAGTTTCTTGCAGGCGTACATCTTCCCTGTGGCACGCACCTGGCAGGCACACACCTGGAGGGAGGACAAGGCTCAGCACCCTCCCACTGCCATTTCCAGAGTGAGGGGGTCCAGCTTCTGCTCTCAGGAAGAGGCACAGGAAGGCAAAGAAGGCCATTGTCAAAGCAAGGACACAGGTGACAGTGACAGCTCCAGAGGTCACAGTGAAGCAGGAGCCAGCTGTGATGCCTCTGACACCTTCAGCAGCACCATGGGAAGACAGAAGGCCACTCCATAAACAGAAGGAAGCCAGGCAGGAAGTTTTCAGGAGTGCACAGGGAACAGAACTGACACTGCCCAGTCATCAGCAGGCACCACAGGGCTCGTGCTACCAACCCTGCACAGCACCTGGAGAGAGGCGAGCTTCTGCCTCTCAGGGAGAGCTGACAGGTCACACAGGGCCCAAAACACAGCACAGAGCCCCCACAGCCCCCCCAGCCAGCAGCTTGTGGCACTGCTGATGGCCAAGCCAGGTCTGCCTCTGGCAGCAGGCAGCAGTGGCTGCCTGGCACCCCGAATGCAGAGGAAATGGTGGTTACTCACCTCCCCAAAACCGCCCTTACCCAGCACACGGTACTGGCGGAAAGTGTTTTTGGTCACTGGCTGCCTGTGAGCGAAAGGAAACCAGAGTGAGATGTGGGCAGTGAGAGAGCAGGGGGTGAAGCCCAAACCACCCCCATGCCCTGGCCTGACAGACAATGGCTCACCCCAAATCCCTGCTCAACTGGGCCTTGCCTCCCTGCGAGGCAAGCAAGGCTGGGGCTGCTGCTGGTGGCAGTAAAGAGCCCTGAGGGACAACAAAGGCCGGGCTCTTGGCTCTTGGCAGGGCCCAGCATGGGAAGGAGCCCCCAGGAGCCCTCAGGCAGGCTGTGTGAGGAGGGTGCAGGTTCCCAGAGGTGAGGGGAGCGTTACCGTTCCAGCCATTTCCACTGCAGGAAGCGGTTGAAGTACAAGCTGTCGAGGTAGTCGGCAAAGGGAGCCACGCTCAGGTAGTCGTGGATAAGCCTAGGGGAGAGCAGAGCCAGCACAGTCCTGAGAGCTGATCACAGCTCTGGAAAAAGCCAGCAGCCCCAGGAAAGACCAGGTGAACAGCCCCAAAAGACTGCTTACTTTGCCATCCCTCACCTGTGGGTGCTGAATCACCCACATAGCCCTGGTCCAGAAAGCCCCGCTCCGTGCTAAGCCTGATGCAAAAGGAAAATGTGTTGGAGGTACCACTGTGACAAATGCAGCGCCCTGGGACCTGGCCAGCACTGCTAATTGTGGCCTCCTGGCACCAGCCAGGGCTGCAGGACAAAGGGGGACAGTGGGACTCTGCAATTGCCCCTCTGCTGGCGGGGTGAGCGTGCACACAGGCTGTAATCAGCTGCTAGCAGCATTCAGCGCCAGGCGCTGAGCTGTTCACTATCAGATGAATATCCAGCACAAAAGGCCACAGGGGATCCTGCTCGAGAGAGCTAAACTGCCTTGGAGAGCTGTGCCAGGGCTGCCCAGAGGAGTGAGGAGTCTTAGACACAGTGTCTAGACTGGAAACACGCATCAGGGAGAAGCGGATGGGCTCTCCCCTTTCAGAGCCTGCCAAGAGCAGGCAGGGCCCAGCCCGGAGGCTCTGCATTCAGACACGGCTCTGGTTACCACACACGGAGCTAAGGCTCCCCAGAAGACTGCAGCAAATGTGTTGCCACAGCCCTGCTCTCAGTTAGGCAACACGCTGCAGCTACTGTGCAGGGAGGGGTGAGGCTGCAAGCCTGCTTTGCCCAAGAGCTTCCGCTTCACACCCGGGGCCAGGACCTCGGCCAGTGCCTCTGTGATGGGAACAGAGGTGACCTTAGACCCTGCAGCAACAGCCACAGTAACCCAAGCACAACAGACACTTCTGCAGCTGGCAGTACAGGACAGCTGGCACAGCCTGCTGCTGGCTCAGCTCGGCAGGAGCCTACAAGATCCTGGCACAGCACGGGGAATAGCACCGGTACAGGGTCTTCCCAAATGGCAACTCCAGCTGGGAGGACTGACAGAGGTTTCTGCAGCAGCTCGTGGCTCCCAGAGCACAAAATATCCTTCTGCTCGCTTTCCTGGAGCTGGGCTGCAAAATGCTGGCCCAAAACTCCCCAGGCTCCAGCCTTAGCAGCAGCTCTCATTCTCCCAGAGGAAGGGACCACAGGGGACAAGGTGAGTCAGCTGCAGCATCATTCCCGTGCCATGAGTGAACTGCAGGCACAGCCCAGCCCTCCAACTTACTTAGTGCATTCCTTGAAGAGCTCCTTGGAAGGTTCCTGCTCCAGCCTCTCACAACAGGCATCCACCAGTTGTGAGGGAACTTCAGGCACATGGTCCTCACTCTGGGGACAAAGGGATGGAGTCAGACATAGGGAGCAGAGCCCAAGGGTCCTGCTTTAGGGTCAGTGGGCAAAGCAGCGTGGCAGCCTGTGAGGTGGTGTGGTGGCTCAGCATGTTGGCTGTGGCAGGACAAGGGCAATGTCACCTGCTGGCTTTCCAACTGTTCTACCCTCGCACGCAGCAAACACAACCCTCTTACTCACGTTTGGCTTCAAGTACTTTTCGATCAGCTGCTGCCCACATTCCTTCCTCTTCTCATCTGGAGCCACTTCGTACCCTGCCTGGAGAGAGCAAACAGCGTGAGGGGCAGGTCCAGCCAGAAACCCAGCCTTGCTACTGGGCAACAGCTGCGGAGCAGCAACACCCTCTGCCCAAAGTTTCCCATGCTGTCCTTGAAAACCAGATCTCCAGCAAACATCTCCCTAAGCAAAGACCCAGCCCTATCTGGGCTCTGACTCACAGGTTTTTCCTACAGGAAAACCCTATGTGCCCAGAAGTACCTGCTGGAGCACCCAGCCAACCAGCTGGAGCCCAGGGTGTCAGGAACACCCCTGTCCCCCCCAGTGAAGGCTGATGGGCTTTGCTCTTACCACGGCATCCAGGAACTTGATGCAGCGTGAGAGCTCGGGGCGTGTCTCGCAGAACTGCCGGAACAGCATGTGCCCGATGGGCTGCTTCTCGCACAGGCTGTGGTAGTCCCGCTCTGCAAACGAGGACAAGGTCACGCTGCCAAATCCCAAAGGAGCAGCCCCAGCTCACCACCCTGGCCAGGCGGCAGCGGGGGCACTGTGACTCCTCAGCTGGGCAGCTGACAGGTTGCACCAGCCCGAGACTCCCAGGAGAGCGAAGGGCACCCAGTGGGACAGGGGATATTGCTGAGGTTTTACATTCCCTTAGGGAATTCTTCTTCCCTGAAAGAGGATTGACCTGCTGCTCTGGTCAGCCTGAACCTTATTCCCAGCAAGGGACCTCTATATCAGCTGCTTCCCAAAGGCCCTCTCCTCTCTCCACAGATCAACCAACTACTCCAGACACACAACTTTCCCTGGAACATGAGGAACGCATCGAGCTTATCGCAAGGCAGATCTTCCAAGCCAAGAGTTGTTCTGATGACTCCTCCAAACCACTTGTGTTCCCAAAGGCCCTGCTGGAAGCAGCAGCATCAAAATGGGAGGCACCATTCCCACAGACGCCTTGTTGATGTGCACACAGCAGTCAAACTCCCCACTCCATGGCACAGCCACCGGCTTGTACATAACACTTGCAGATTCCTCCTACCCCTCTCTGAACTCTGACAGCGCAGACACAAACCCCTTTGACTACCCAAGCACTTCCAGTTCTCTGCTTTTTCCCTCCCCTTCGACTCGGGAGACGTTGTCTGATCGCAGGCCAGAACGCTTTTCTGTGACAGCCACTGCCACCACCGAGGGCTGGGGGCTGCCTGCAGTGCAGATGTGCAGCCACCCAGGGGATGCCAGCACTGGGTACTCCCAGCCTTCCCCTCCCTGTGCAGCAGTTTCTCCCGAGGAAGCTGCAGCTTCCTGAGGGTGCAGGAGAGCGCAGAGCCGGGCGGGCTGTGGTGGGGGAGGAGGTGGCCTCACCAGCTCTGCCGCACCAGCCGGTTTCCTTGTGTCTGCAGGGGAAGGAGTTCCCTCCAGCTGGGGAGGACCAGAATTTGCTGTCGGTGAGATCAGAAGCTTTCGGCTGCCCTGGTCGCTGCCCAGGCTCACACGAGGTTACTCCCTGTGGTCGGGGCACAAAAAGCTTAATTCTGCAGTGGGCAGCCAGCCCACCGTGCCCATGGTCCTGCCAAGACTCTGGGATAGGAAAGAAACGCCTTTCCAGCAGGCTGTGAGGTGAAAAGAAACACACCCCAACCAAAGAGTGCCCAAACACAGCGACCAGGGTCATCTCTCCCACGGAAAAAACCAAGGGAAGCTGCTGCCACCTGGGTCAGAGCACTTCTCAAGGGTCTCTCTGAGGGGAAGTGAGACAACCGTGGTGACAGCCAGTGGCTGGGAGGGACTTGCTTCCCAAATCTTCACAAGGTCACTGTCCTGGACAGCAGGACAGCAGACACAGAGACCACCGGCACCGGGTGAAACGCAGTGCTGGAAAACACCATGACAGCCACAGGAAGGGTGGCTGCAGGCACAGGAGGGACAAAAACTGAGGGAAAGCTCTGCTTGTAGATCAAAGAGGCAGCAGGGGTTTGGATGGTCAAGATGAGAGCTGCAAGGAGAGCCCAAGCCAGAGCCTGTTCAGCTCTCAGAACTTGCTCCAGAGGGGCAGCCAACAACAAATCCAAAGCTGGAGTCTCTGTACAGTCAGACCTGGCTGTGAAGCCACCCCTGAGAGAT
Source organism: Bombycilla garrulus (assembly GCA_013400315.1). Lineage (NCBI taxonomy): Eukaryota > Metazoa > Chordata > Aves > Passeriformes > Bombycillidae > Bombycilla > Bombycilla garrulus. Next base: position 266,511 of record VXBU01017621.1, on the reverse strand, counting down.
GGTGCACGGGTTGTGGGGCAGAGGGAGGTGGGGACAGCCTGCACTGGGTTGCTGTGAGCTTGAGAGTTACAGGGTGAGCGAGGTTGAGTTTCTCCAGGTACTACAGTTCCATGGGGCCCAAAGGACTGCCAGGACTGGAAAACCTGGGCAGAACTGGGAATTTGAGCTGCAGCAAGCTCCTCAAACCCATTTGTTCCAGTGACACCTGTTCTGAAAAAAGGCCAGTGCTGTGCCACTCTCCAGCTGGCAGCTGAATCTGGATTGAAAACTTAAACAAGCTCTCCTCTTCCCAGGAAGCAAAGCACTTGCACCCTCTGTGCACCAAAACAATTTCACATGATCTCAGGACCAAGCCTGCTGCACAAACAACATTAAAACCATGAAGAGTACAAAGTACAGAATGAAAATGCCAGGCCAAGCCCTGCTCAATACCAGTTCTCGTGCACTCCACACAGCAAGAACCCTGTTTGCCTGAGAGAGACAGCTATGGCTTGAATGTCAGCAGCTGAGGTCTGTGGAGCTGAGCTGAATCCAGCCAGGGAGAACAGAGAATGTTAGCAGGACCTTTATTATTTTTGCAAAGGCACCCCAGAGTGACACTCCAAAACTCTGCAGCATGGAGCAGGTCTGTTTGCACAATGAGGTGATGTTCCTCTCGTGAAGCTCATCACACTCTCACAGCAGCATGGCTACATCATCAGCCACTCCCCTACTCATCATTTCTTCCCAACACTCCGAACTCCAAGTAATCCTGGCTGGGATTTGCCCTGTTTTATGTCCCTGACACTCAGCTTGGGGTGCCCAACTCCCACCCACCCGCTGGCCCAGCAGCTCCCACAAGCCCTGCGTCTCACCCAGGGTTTGCCGAAGGTCCTCGCAGAGGCTGATGTGGGGGAACTGCAGCATCTGGCGCCATTTCTTGCTCTTGCCTTTCCGGTTTCCTCCACCACCTGCAGGGCACACAAAATCAGTACCATGAGTCAGGAAGCAAAGGTGTCTGACTGCAGCTTAGCCTTGCCTGGGGAAGGAGCATCTCTCTAAGTCCAGGCAAGGAAAACAAGACCAAAGTGGTACCACCATCTCCTGGTGGGACAAAAGTGTTGGAGCCTCGATTGGAAATGGACAGACCAACCTCTGTCAGCTGAACAAACCCCAAACAAGAACTTGAAGACGTTTCATGATGGGAGAATCCCACCAGGGCCAGGAGTGTCCACAGCCACAGCAGTTCTTGACTCCCAGGCCTGTCCCCAGCACCTCTGAATAACTAATCACCCCTCCAAGCCATGCCTTGCTTGGTGTGAAGCTCTTCCTGCTGCAGTAAAGATGTTCATGCACCGACTCATTCCAGACTGATCACCTACTCCAGGGAGGGGCTCTCAGAGGGAGGACATGAAGCTGGGAGACAGGAATTCCTGCTCTCATCCTGGCTCCACAGACAACTCGCTGCATTGCCTGGGGCTCATCACTTCAGTTTCCCACCTGTGAAGTGGGGACACTCCCACCTTTCTCCGGAGATAAGCCAGCCTCAGAAAATCCAGATCTAAGAAGCAGGTATTATTCCAGCTTCAGCTGCTGGAGTAAATGCCCAGTGCTGTAGGACAGGGTGGGAAAGCTGAGATAGACCAAAAAATTTACATCACAGCAAGCACTAAGTATGGATTGCCGGGATCAGCCAACCTCCAGGGACTGCTTTCCCAGTGCCAACACACACAATTTCCCACCTCTCTTTGGAAATTCATTAAATCACCCTGCCAAAGTGGTCAGGCCAAGAGCTGGGCCCAAGGTCCGGCCTACTGAAATCACCGAGGCGTTGAACATCATTTATCAGCTCTTGAGAAACACTTTCATAACGCTTTCCTCCGCTGCAGATGCAGTTCAGCCCCAAACCCCAGACACAGCCCCCAGCTCCCTGTGCCGCAGGACGCCCCACACGGACGAGCAGATGGGATGGGGCCATCCTGGCATCCTGGTCAGCGTCACGCCGTGCCAGCCCCAGCTGTGAGCCCCTGGCACGCCGTGGGTCCCTCTGCGCTGCATCTGCCCCGCACCAGCAGCTGGGCCGCACGATTGTACAAACTCAGGAAGGAAGTGACTCAAGGGTAAGCAGGGCTGGAAGAAACCAGCGGCGCAGACACCTTCTTGTCAGCGACAATGAAGCGGATGGGGGCAGCGAAATGAGGGCAGGGGAGGACAGGCCATGCTCACCCCAAGAGAGCTCGAGGAAAGGCAGAGCAAAGCCCCACAGCACCCGGAGGTTGCATTTCCTTGAGTTGTTTGCTTTGAAAGGAGGCTCCAGCGCCCTTCACGCCCGGTTCTCCCCCGCCCTCCCAGCACGGCCAGCGGGGAGCTGGGCTCCTGCGCAGCAACCTCCCAGCACCCCTGCTCCGGGGATGGGGCAAGGGCTGGGCTGCCTCCACCCACAGCTCACCAGGAGCAAGCTCCAGGGCTGGGTGATGGATGAGAGCTGGCCTCCTGTCCCTCTGTCAGGGCAAGGGGGATGAGGATCCTTCACCTTCCCTGGGCCTGACCAAACACAGAGCATGGTCATGCTGTGGCAGTGGCTGAAGGTGACTGTCAGCAGCCCCTCAGCACATCCCTGCTCAGCTCTGCACTCCCACACCAACCTAGGAAGCTCCAAAAAGGCCGGGTTGGAGTAAAGAACCCAGCCATGTTGGGCAGCTCTGTCCTGTCACAGAAGTGTCTGAGCTCACCCCAGTGGGCACCAGGGCCACCCAGCCACAGGTGAGAAAGCCACGGACAGGCAGCACGGACACCTACGGCTCTCAGAGTCCAAGAACCGCCTGGCACAAATGTGACACTGGGCTGTTTCTGCCTGCAAACTGCCCGCTGCTGCCAAGGGAGCACCAGGAGCGGCGGCCGTCCAGCACCTTGAGCTGCATCAGTGCCAAAACTCCACTCCCCAAGGGCACAACAGGTGCCAGTCTCCAGGTCACTCCGTGGGAAGCTGGGCCTCGTGCCTGGAGGTCACAAACCCTGCTGCTTGGTTTTGAACCAAACCCTGCCATTATGAACCCGAACGTCATGGTCCACCACGGTCACCGTGCCAGGAGTGCTTACACTTAGCCTGTTTTTTCAAGCAGCTTGGAAATGTTTCTGCCCTTGCAAATTTAATTTCGCTGCTTTTTGCTCCCACAAATCGAATCTCCAAAGCCCTCTAACTGGATTTCAGCAGGTCTCTGAGGCTCCAGGATGGCTTGGTCTGGCCAGATGCCCACCACAGGACAGCGGGGGCTGCACTTCCCCACCACGTACGTGACCGAACGAACCCATCGATGTCTGGCTGAAGCGGATCTTCTGTGCAAGGGACCAGGTTCCTGTGTGAGACTTCCCATTCCCTCCCGGGGATTCTCCACGCAGCTCGCCTGCATCTTCAGGACAGCCCCGTAGCTGCCAGGCTGCATCCCACACGGGCCCCGGAGCTCAGCGTGGCCCCAGAGCAGCAGCAGAGCTCCGGGAGCCCCGCAGACGGGGCCGGGGCTGCTGTGAAGGCGGCGGACGGGTGGGGCTCCCCGCCGCAGTTTCGGGATCGGCCCGTGTGTGGGAAGCAGCACTTTACCGGACTGAAATCAACTTTTTTTTTCCTCTTACGGCACCCAAAGCTGCCTGTCCCGGTGCCCGAGGAGCCGGAGCAGCCCCTGGAGCGGGCAGGGCGGGAGGCGGATGGGGCGATCTGCACCGGAGAGGCGGCGAGCCCGCCCGGGAGGGAGCTCAGCACCGCCGGAGCGAGCACAGCACCGGGCAGCCCCCGCGCCGGACGGGGGAGCAGAATGCCTGTGCCCAGCCCGCGCCGCCCCCTCCCCGCTCCCCGCCAAGGCCGCGGTGCCCCGGGAGGGACCGCC
>VXBU01017621.1:241910-256644 GCA_013400315.1 Bombycilla garrulus | reverse complement strand
AGGAAGAGGTTCTGTGGGGCTTGCAGAGCCCGGCTGGTGGAGATGGCCACCACCACCAGAGCGTTGCCCACCAGCGTGGCCAGCAGGACGGACAGGGCGGCCAGCAGGATGAGTCCCGTGGCTGCGGGTGAGTGTGGGGCGCTGCCGGCGCCGCTGCCGTTACCGGAGGTGTTGGGAAGGGCGCTGGCTGGCTCCATGCTGGCCCGGCCCCTCAAGCAGATGAAGCCCCATGGGGCTTTCCCCCACCCTGCTCACCGGTCCCGAAGCGGCTGCGGGCGCAGCTCCAGCATCGCTGAGTCCCCAGGGGGTTCTCCCGGCTGCCACCACTCCTGCACTGTCCCGGTCTGGTGGCGAGGTCGTCCTGGCCCAGCGGTTGCCCGGCTGGGCATGCGGGACAGCAGTGGTGCTGGGAACACAGAGAGGCTCCCACGGCAGCGCTGCTGGCTCTGCTGGTCCCAGTCCGGAGGAGGGCGGGCGGGAAGGAGGGAGGGAGGGAAGGGTGGGCCGATATCACTGGCAGGAGCCCAAACATCTGTGGGCAGTGGGAGAAGCTGTTATTGCCGCTTAAAGGGCTCCCTTCAGGGTCACCATGGCAGGAGGGCTCCAGCCACGGGTGCCAGGGTGCCTGGTGGTGCAGGGGCACTGCACAACCATGCCGAGTCATCATCCTGCTGATCCCAGCCCAGCAGCACCGCCGCAGCAACTCAGGACGCTGCTTGGCTGCCCCGTGCTGTGCTGCACTCCCTGGTCTGCTGCTGTGGCACACAGCAGGGCACCGCAGACCCTGCCAGCTCAGCCCTTCAGGGAGGAGGCAGGAGGAAGAAGATGCTGCCTGTGGCAGCTCAGTACAGGCGGCTACAAACCTCGAGGTGCCAGCATTGTGTGCCCTACCTCATGAGCTGAGTGTTTGGTGTGTCCCCAGCACCGGCTGGGCTGAGCAGTGGTGGTGTGGGGAGCATGGTGGGTGTGGGGCACCTGTGACGGCAGGGCTTGCAGAGGGAGGACCCAAACAGACACACACAGAGGCGTGAGCACTCCCCCTTTATTAGACACCAGCTGAGCAGGGGCGGTGAGCACCAGCGGCCACAGGAGCAGCGGCCCGGGTGTGCATTGCCAGCTAGAGCCGTGTAGCACCGTGCGGGAGAGGGCGAGGGGAGCCCACCCTCATGGTGGGGCTGGGCATCTCCTCGGGGTAGGAGAGGGCAGGGTTGTCCAGCCCCAGCCTGGCCTTGTCGCGGGGAGCCCCCTCGGGCTCCTCCCAGCCCTCGGGGCTGCGGCAGCGGTCGGTGCAGCACAGCGTGGCCTGGGTGATGAGGCGGTCGAGGGGCTGCAGCGAGTGCATCCAGGCGGGGAGGAAGTCCCAGGTCTGCAGCCACTTGGGCAGGCGCCCGGGGCTGTGTGCCTGCAGCGCGTTCACCAGCCCCACGAAGAAGAGGAGGCCGAGGAAGGGAGTGCCCACCCCCACCAGCGCCCGCCAGCCCGCCATGGAGATGCCGAAGATGAGGGAGGGCAGCAGGAGGAAGCAGATGATGAGGTACAGCACGGCGAACCAGCGGTACTTGGCCGTGCGCTCGCCCAGCGCCTTGGCCATGCGGATGGGCAGGCGCGTGAAGGGCAGCGGGTACCACAGCAGGATGCCCGAGATGTTGAAGAAGAAGTGGCACAGAGCAATCTGCAAGGATGGCATCCCCATCGGGCTGGGCACGTGGGGGAAGCCCAGCCCCTGCTCTGCCCGCTGACCCCGTCCAGCCCAGCCGTGGCCCCGGGCTGGCTGTACCTGGAAGGAGCTGGCCAGCTTGTCCCCCGGGCTGGCCAGAGCAGCCAGGATGGCCGTGGTGGTGGTGCCAATGTTTGAGCCCAGGGTCAGTGGGTAGGCACGCTCGATGCTGATCACCCCCAGGCCTGTGGGAGAGGCAGCCCGTCCACCCCATCGCTCCTGGCAGTGCCATCCCCATGCTCTCTCCAAGCTCCTTTTGTCCCTCTGAGTGCTTTAGCACCCACAGACCAGGGGATGGCACGTGGCAGGGGATGAGGAATGGCTGGGACTCACCGATCAGGGGTGTGATGGCCGAGGTGAAGACAGAGCTGCTCTGCACCACGAAGGTCATCCCAGCACCCACCACCATGGCGAAGTACCCGGTGAGCCAGCTGAGCGGGTGTGGGAGGTCTGCCACGGCACGGCCACGGGCACAAACAGGGACATGGGCATGGACACGTCAGGGGTGGGGGTCAGGGGCAGCCAGGGACAGGTCTGAGGATGGCAGGTGGAAATGGGCATGGGTGGCCATGTGGCATGTGGTCCCCATCCTACTCACCAGTGTTGATGACCTTCTGGATGGCTTTGGCCACCTGCCCCTTGAGCAGGGAGTTGAGGAGTTTGACCAGGAGGATGAGGCAGGTGCAGAGCACGACAAGGGACCCGGCCAGCAGCACCAGCCCCACGGCCAGGTCGGGCAGTGGTGTGTCGGTGAAGAGGTGCTCACCTGCCCCACAGCACGGCTGGGCAAGGGGCTGGGGCTGGCCCGGCCCCGCTCACAAACCTGCCCCCACAGACAGCCCCACACCTGGACCCCGGAGCAACGTCTCCCAGCCCTGCCCCACATCATGACTCCAGCACTTCTGCATCATGTGTATGAACCCCGGCCCCACCTGCACCTCCCCAGCCCCATGCCCTGTGCCCCAGCCCTGCCCAAGCCCTCCACACCCACTCACACTTCTGCCTGGTGACGTTGTGGAGGACCTCAATGCCCTTAGTGCTGCAGTGCCCAGGGGACGTGCAGTTTGGGGGGGGCCCAGGCCCCACGGTGGCCACCTGCAGGGAGAAGGTGGGCTACAGCTGGCTCCACAGTGTCCTCAGCTGGCCCCAGCCCACCACCCATCCTCTGTGGGATTTTTGGTGTCCCCAGCAGGGCCACGGGCCCCTCACCTGTGGGGTTGCAGGGCCACACCAGACACGGATGAGGCTCCGGTTGCGCAGGCTCTCGTCCCCTGTCGCGATGCCTGTGATCACAGACTTGTCCAGCTGCAAGAACATGCATGTTGGAGAGGGCACCTTGGGACTAACAGCACCCACAGGCTGGGGACATCTTCACTGGCATGGGGACACCCCTGCCAGCCTGGGGACACTTGGATACAACTGCCATCAGAGGGACACCAGTGCCGGGGACATCACCACCAGCCTGGGCCATACCACGCCGGCAAACATAACAGCTGAGGAGACCTGGATGATGAGCTTGGTGAAGGGCTCTGTGATGATCTTCAGCAGGTCGGGGGCATCTTTCCCGCTGCGGATGTTGAAGGTGGCCACAACCAGGCGGGTGACGTGGTGCAGGTACCCACTCACCACCTCCAGGGGCAGCAGCACCAGCACCGACAGCCAGTTGAAGCAGTCGTGCACCGTGGCACCGGCGAAGGCCCTGTGCAGAATGGAGGAGCCCGCTGGCATGAGGTGGTCCTGAGGAGTAGCCCCCAGCCCCAGAAGTGTCCTCTGACCCGTCCAGCTCTCACCGTTTGAACTCACTGCGGTCACCAGCCTGCATGAGGGCCACGATGGTGTTGGTGACCGAGGTGCCGATGTTGGAGCCCATGATGATGGGGATGGCAGAGCGCACCTCCAGCACTGGGGACACACACACCTGCTAGCCTTGCATGGCCCGGCTCAGGGTGACCCCATCCAGCCATCCTCAGCCTCAGGTCCCCAGGAGCCTCATGGGCACACTCACACCCTGAGGAGACCATGCTGACGATGATGGAGGTGGAGGTGGAGGAGCTCTGCACCAGCACGGTCACCAGGATGCCCACCACCAACCCAGCCACTGGATTGGAGAGGATGGCGTTGTCCTTGAAGATGTCCCCCGCCACCTTTCCTGTAAGAGAAAGTGAGCGCAGGCTGCTGGCACTGCCAGTGCCACCAATTTCCCAGGCATCCCCACCACCCTACTACCTCCAGCCAGCTGGAAGGCAGAGCTGAGCACGTCCAGAGAGCACACGAAGAGGTACAGGAACCCAAACATCAGGGGCACCTTTAGAAGGGAGACACAGAAGGACTGGACCCTGGCCCAGCACCCGAGCTCTGTGCAAGACAAGAGAGAGTGTTAAACTCCTGCAGTGGCACGGCCCTGGCTCCCAGGCTGCTACAGCCTTATGCCACTCTCATGGCTCCTGGCAGCACAGGGCTCATGTCCCCAGCTATGCCAGCTGTCCCAGAGTCCCCTCCATCTCCTCCCATCCTGGAGTGCCTCGTGCCAGCTGCCCCGTTGTCCCTCAGCTCTTCCCACGTCACCCCAGGACACTGAGGGTCTCTCCACCGGCACTTCCCTCCCATCCTGGCACCCCACAGTCCTGGCAGCCCAAGTGCCTCAGGTGCCTCTGTCACATCTCTGGGGTGTTCCCCAGCCCAGGTGCTGTGAGACCCCCACCACCCACGGGGTCTCACCTGGCCTCTGCAGCTCGTCCAAGCCCAGTCGGTGGCCCTGCCAGGACAGCGCGTCCAGCTCGTAGCGCTCCCGGCCCTCGCGCAGGCACCGCGGGGAGCCGGGGCACGGGAAGCCATGGTCAGGGCAGGGCACAGTGCTCACGGTGAAGGGGCAGGCGTGGGCACCCGGCAGCCGGTGCAGAGCTGGGCGGAGAGGGCACCTACGTTACAGCCCTGTCCCCACCGGGACCTCCCTGCAGAGGAGAGCCCCGCACTGCCTGGGCCAGGGTCTGGCCAGAAGCAGAGTTGAGCCAGGCGAGGAAGAGGAGGAGGAGGAGGAGGGCTGGGGACACCTACCTTGGGGGCTGGGGCAGTAGGCGAACTGTGGCCCGTGCACAACCCTTCCTCCCCGCACCGGGCAGCGGCCGGGCAGGGCCGGGCTCTCCGTCCGGTAGGGCAGCATCGCTCCTGCTGAGGCTGAGCAGAGGTGGCTGCGTGTCACCACAGCTGTGCTGCACCAGCTGCCACATCTCCCCAAATCCCTGCAGCACTGCCAGCACTGAGGAGCGCCATCCCATCATCTGCNCTCCGTCCGGTAGGGCAGCATCGCTCCTGCTGAGGCTGAGCAGAGGTGGCTGCGTGTCACCACAGCTGTGCTGCACCAGCTGCCACATCTCCCCAAATCCCTGCAGCGCTGCCACCACTGAGGAGCGCCATCCCATCATCTGCCGGTCCTCTGGGCCACCAGCTGCTGCGGTGCCACCCCAGTGGGCTCCCAAAGGGCAGGCAGGGCAGGCAGGAAGGGGACTCCTCCTGCCCAGGGCCCAGCTCACCTGGGGCTGGCCGGGCACTCAGGGCAGTGCCACTTCCACATGCCACATCCACGCGTCCCTCCAGCCAAGTGGCCCGTGGCGCACCACGGCCCTTTATACACACGCCAAGAGCAAAGTCTAAGGAGCCCCGCGTTGCCCCTCGCCTCCGCTCTCTGCTCACCTCCTCCCCAGAAATTCCTGCAGTTAATGGGTAACCCCCGCCACATCCCGCGTCAGCTGCGGCCCCGGGGTGGGATGGGGCATGTGCCCCCGGGGTACCGCGCCCCCGGCTCTCCCCGCCTCGCCTGCCCCGGGTCTGAACGGCAGCCGCTGCGGGGATGAGCAGAGCCCGGGCACTGCTGGAGCCCAGTGGCTGAGAGGTGATGCTGGAGGAGCCTCAGCTCTCCATCTTTGGGTGCCAGGTGGTTCATCCACTGCACGAGAGGAAGAGGAGGAGGAGAAGGGCTTGGTGATTGTGCTGCTGGGGCATCACAAACCAGAGGTGAGGCCATGCACACATCCAGCAACCCCAGTGCCATCGCAGCATCAGGGACCCAGCTCTGCCCAGGGCACAGTGTCCTCTCTCCAGGGCATTGGAAATGGGTGGTGCCAACATCAGTGTGATCCCCGTGTCCTGCCACTGGTCCAGCCAGGCTCAGTGTGGGGCAGCCAGGCTCAGTGTGGGGCAGCCAGCAGTGCGGAGGGGGCTCTGTGGGGCAGAGCCTGCGTCTCCCTGGCACCACATCTCCCCAGCACGTGCGATGGGTGAGCAGGAGAGCAGCGAGGCCAGTGCTGCTGTCACCACCTCCTCGGCCCTGTTTATCATTACCTGCTGCTTACACTCCTCCAGCCAAGTTTCCATCCACCCACAGGACACCCAGCAAGTTTATGTCCACAACTGTCCAGGGGAGAGGCAGTGGCCAAAGGCTCCTCCAGCCCTGTGCCTGTGGGAGTGGGCACAAAGAGATGTTCAGTTGCCACATCCCCATTTCCCCAGGATTAAGCCCTGCTGGAACCCATCCCCATGATGAGCCAGGTGCAAATGTATGGGTGGAACAAGGGAAGGTCCCTTGGGTACTCCAGGGCACTGAGGGACAGCCTGGGGACACCTGTGCCACTGCTGGAGCATCACTGAGCTGCCTCCCCTGAGTCACAGGCTGATGGAGCTGGATGCCCTGGAGGTGCCCCAGCAGGGGACAGGTCCTGCCTCCGCAAGGCTTGGGGACCCTTCTGTCCAGGGGGTGCAGTGTGCAGGAGGCTGGTGTCCGCACTTGCCCCGTGCCCAGGGGCTCTTGGCCAGCTGCCCCCACAATCATTAACCCAGTGAGGCCCTGGCAGCTCTGGCTGTCACTCATTGACAGGGTCGGGGCTGAAGTCCTTGGCCATGCCGGCCCTGCAGCTTCCCCATGTCCATCAGCAGTGCTGGGTAAACAAGCTCCTGGCACTGCCCCTTGCTGCCAGTCAGGGTGGCACTGGAGCCATGGGATGGCCCCAGCTCTGCCATGGCCCTAGGAGTAGGGGACAGGGGGTTTGAGGGGACATTGCTGCTGGGAAAATCACCCTCCGGCCTCGATGACAGAGGAAGGAAAGAGAGGCACATCCAGGCAATGCTCTTTATTTCCCCTGGTTCCACACCACAGACAGAACTGAGCAGCATCACAGAGACACAGGGGGGCTCTGACTAAGGCCACAGGGCTGCAGCTGGCTGTGGCAGCATAGGGCTGGGTGGCCATGCCCCCATCTCTGGGCAAGCCTGGGGGCCCTGGGTCACCCCTCTGCCTCTGGCCAGGCAGTGGTGACGGAGCGGTCACCCAAGGCACAGCCAGGAAGGGCTCTGGCACGTGTGGACTGTGGAGGGATCTCCTGGCTGCTGTTGGGGGAATGTCTCCATCGCAGATTCTGTCTCTGGGGACAGCGGGCTGCTGGCCGTGGGGACCAGCAGTGCACAGCCAGGACTGGCAGATCGAGCCTCAAGGCTACAGCTCAGCACAGCCACTGGCAGGAATGACAGGCTGGGCACACGCTGGGCACCTGCACACCCGAGGCTGAGGTGCTCAGCACCCAGGGGTGCTGCACTCTTCTGGCACCAAGCAGAGCTGTCCCGGAAGGCTGAGCACCCACAGCCCCAGTGGATGGGGCAGGGAGGATACGGGGATTTGCTCCTGCGTGTCCCTCAGCAGTCGCCCACGCAGGATCTCGGGCAGGGAGGAGGAGGAAGGGCTTTCTTGGCACCATCTGCTGGCTCTGCCTCTGTGTGCCCGGGGCAGGAACCATGTGCCCTGCTCCAAGCAGTGCTACTGTGGCAGGATCAGACCACGCTCACGCAATGCAGACGTAAGGACCTGCCCGGGGCACAGCCTGGCAGGGCCATGCTCACCCTCCCCAGGAAGGGTGGACTTGCAAATCAACAACGAGGCAGCCCTGTTCCCACGGGGCCAGGGACTGGATCTGGCTCTGAGCTCCGGGCACATTTCTCCTGACCCTGCCTGCCTCGCAGCACTGCAGCTCAGGACTGGAGCTTGCCTTTCCTCCCCACCCACCCTGTCTATCCTGCACAGCCTTCAGCTGGGAGGGAGCTTTCCCCACCCAAACAGCGAGCTGGGCCGTGTCAGCCCGACACAGGCAGGATGTGCTGGGCAGGCGGCTCTGCTGCAGGCAGAGGCACTGGGCAGGACAGCGCCAGGCATGCACGGGATGTTGCAAAGTGCTTTGCAACCAGGGTTCAAACTATGTACAGGACTCCCTTGATGTGCACCGGGATGTGGCCCCACAGAGGGGCATGGCAGCTGCTCAGCCACTCACAGCGACACGACACGACAGTTTGGGGCAGGACGTGGATGAATCTGCAGTCTGGCAGTGTCAGCGGTGCAGGGCAGGGGCTCTCAGGCCCTGTTGAACCCCGGCGTGGCCTGGGAGTGCCACGCACTGGGTGTGGACGTGCAGCAGGACCCATCAGAGCTTGTGGTCGAACGAAAGCTGAGCAGGCTCTTCCTGAGGGCTGCTGCTTCCCTTGGAGCCAGCCTGAGGGGCACTGGGCCGATCTGACCCCTCACAGGCACCGCTGTCCCTCACGGGGAGCTGGAGGAAGTCAGGCAGGACCAGGTCCTCCTTAGAGAGCAGCCCACGCTGGTCGTTGGCCCGGCAGCTCTGGGCACGGTTCAGCAGCTCCACCAGCCCTGGGGAAACGCAGATCATGCACCTGAGCCACGCACTGGGGCTTTGTCCTAGCACCTCAGCTGCCCTCTCCACCTGACATGACCCTGAATGTGTCCCAGGCATGGCACCAGCACCTTCTCCCTGCTCCACACCAGACCCTGAGACCCCAGAGCCCAATCCCAGCTCCACGGGATCCCACATCAGGGGCTCTGCATCCCCTGGCCTGTGTTCTGCCCCAGCCCCTCAGGATTCCGACACACCAGGTCTCACCTTCCAGGTCATACGTGCGGCGGTTGAGGTTCATGGCAGCAGAGGAGCGTGGCCTGGAGAAGGACGAGGGCAGCTCCCACCGCGTGTCGGGCTCTGCCCCTGTGGGGCTTCCCTCCTGCAACGAGCAGCCCAGGCCTCAGCCATGGGGCAAGCAGGCAGTGCTCCCCTGGGCTGTCCCTGTCACCCTCCCACAGCCTGGCTCCTGCCGTGGCACCCACTGCCCAGCCCCTGGCAAGTGCTGGGGACACAGCAGGGCCCAGCTTCCCCGTGGACCATGACAGCAGCTGTGAGGACATCTCTGGCCAGGGCTGGTGGGATTTTGTGCTCACCTCGCTCCGGAGCAGAGAGGGGGCAGCTGCAGCCTCAGCGCTCCCCATCAGTCGCACATCTGCAAGGGAAGTGACACTCAGTGCCCCATTCCAGCACCCTGGTCCTGGCACAGCCAGTGACAGCATGGACCCAGGGAGCAGGAGCCGTGGCCAGCAGAAAACAGCCTGACCCTGTGAGTGCTCTTCGGGGTGATGGGGTTTGAGGGGACATGGTTTGGGAGGGAGGGCACTTTACCTGCTGGTGTTTCCAAGACAAGTTTCTGAGCAGACACTGTGCCGACCAGCTTCTCCAAGTCCAGGGTGGCTGGCTCACCTTGCTGCAACGGGAACAGCAGCCAGTGTCACACTCGTTGTGGCGCAGGAAAGGCAGACGGGCTGAGGACCTGCTTGGCCACACCCCACTGGGCCAGCGCAGCCAACACCAGCTGGTCCCTCCCAGCACACAGTGGGATGTCACAGCCCATCCCAAAACAGCGATTCTAGGAGCCCATAGGCTGCCCCTGGCACACACCCCTGCTCCCCACCACCTACTTACGGCCAGCAGCCCCAGGCCCGAGCCCCAAACCCAGGGCTCCCCTGATGCCTTATGTTTCAGCTTTTATATTTTTCAGATTCTGGGCTGGTTTAGTGTGTAGTTCTGGGCTTCATATTAAGCATTAGTAAGCTCTCTTCACAGAATAGGGAGAAACAATTCCTTTTCTATCTTGGGACCAAGGACAAATGATACAAATTTTAGGCCCAAGAGTATAAACAATGGTGAAGAGAAGAGAGAAACACAGGGAGGATGGAGCTTCTTAACCTGAAGCTATAATTGGAAAATTAACTCCTATTGGACTTGGTCCATGAGTTTTGCCCATGAACCAAAACCTATAAAAGTGTGAGACCTCATGACCTGTCATCCATTTTGTGACCATTGTAGATTCGACCTGGGTGCACCCCAGGCTCTTGCACTGCCCAAGGTGTATCCTTTCAAGGAACACCTATTTTATTCCTCTCTAACCTCTGTTCCAGGTCAGACATCACCCCCACAGCCCGGGGCTGGCTGTGCCTGCCCAGCCCCAGCCTCACCCTGCGCAGCAGCGCCCGCTCCACGCTCACGCCGTACTTCCCCAGCACGGGCTGCAGCGCTTCCCGGATGCGCTTGGTGGATTTGGCTGTGATGCGGATGGTCTTGTTGAGGGAGGAGATCTCCAGGCTGCACAGGGGGGAGAAGAGGTTGTTGCAGGCAGGAGCAGAGCCAGCACACTCGGGAATGCCTGGGGGATTGGGTTTGAGGCGCCGTGGATGGCCAACAGCATCAGCCCCAAAGCTCCCACTCACTCAAAGCTTATCCTGTTCTCCAGCTTCACCTCCTGGTCTGCCAGCACGGAGCACTCCTGGTCCAGCACCAACGCTTTCTGCAAGAGACAAACCATCAGGAGAGAGCCAGCAGAGCTGCACGCGGTCCCAGCACAGGGGTGGTTTGGCTGGCACAAACCCTGCTCCCCCTGCCTGCCCTACCTGCTCATTCCCCAACAGGAAGACCTTGATGTCGGGGAGGCTGAAGCCGCGTTTCTCACAGATCCCTGCCAGCATGTCCCGGATGGAGTGGCCGGGCCGGACAGGGGCCAGCGAGGCCGTGCCGTCGGGCAGGTACACGCAGCAATACTTCATGGGCTTGGCTGGCAGCTCTGCCTCGCTGCCCCCCAGGCTCTTCTGCTGGCCCTGAGGGAGGGATGTGGGAGGATGAGCCCAGCCAGGGGCAGCGTGGTGCCACGGGACTGGCGTGGTGTGGACTCACCTCCGTCCAGGGGCTGGCAGCTGTGCTGGCCGACGACAAGAAGCCCAGGTCCAGGCTGGCTGAGGAGTTGAGTGAGCCCTGGGACTCCCTCCACAGCATGGCACTCCTGCCGCCTTCTCCCCCCTCTAGGACAGACAGAGGGACGGTGGTGGGGACGTGAACACCCCTCAGGGTGGCGTGGCCCCTCTGTCCTGCTCAGCACCCACCTGCCCAGGACGGCTCCCGCCGCTCTCCCTTCCTGAAGGACCGGTGAGGGCTGCGGTTGGCACCGCTGCCCGCTGTCTCCACGCCCAGTGGCAGGGACTTGCCCATCTTCAGCTTCGACTTCTGGGGTGAATTGAGCAGCATCTCAACATGGCAACACCTGGGGTTTCCCTTTCCCTGGTCCCTGACTGCTTGTCTGTCCTCAGCCCGGGGTTGAGCAGCAGGGAAGGGACCCAGCACCATGGGGACACGTCCCCATTCCCCTTTCCCCCTCACTCACCTTGCTGAGGTCAGGAGGGGGGCTGCTGCTGCGGGAGTGGGGCCGCAGGTCAGGCAGGGGTTGGCCCTGGCTCTCTGCCTGCAGGCAGGCCTGGTAGAGCGGGGATTTCACGAAACGTGTGTAGCTGTCAAACTTCATCAGGTTGAAGATCTGGAAAGGGAGGATGTGTGTGCTTAAGATTCCTGCACACCTACAGGGTCCGGCCACTGCCCCATGGCACAGCCCCACGGTGACAGTGGTGATGTGGGGTGGTTCCACAGCCCCCCATCCTGGGGGTGGAGCTCAGGTGCTGCCCATACCTGGAGCTGCTGGATGCGAAACATGTCTGGGGACGGGGTGGCCAGCATGTCCTCCCCAATCCAGGCCTGCTTGTCAATGTTCACAGGACTGACCGAGTGGCTGGACAGGAACTCATCGTAGATCCGCCGTGCCTCCTGGGCCAGCTGAGGGGACGGAAGGCCAGGCTGAGACCAACAACCCCCTCCTCTGTACCACCCCCTGCTCACCCCACAGAGACACCTGAGCCC
Source organism: Bombycilla garrulus (assembly GCA_013400315.1). Classification (NCBI taxonomy): domain Eukaryota; kingdom Metazoa; phylum Chordata; class Aves; order Passeriformes; family Bombycillidae; genus Bombycilla; species Bombycilla garrulus. Next base: position 244,872 of record VXBU01017621.1, on the reverse strand, counting down.
TGAAGAACCAACCTGCCCCAGGACCAGCTCAGTACCTGGAGTTCAAGCTGTGGGCACAACACATCAGTGTCTCCACAGAGGCACAACCTGAGGCAGGAACCATCCCCTGCAGCTCTGTGCCCATGATCCCCTGTCTAGCTCTGCCTTGGTGTTGTTTGTCCTTCCAGAAACACTCTCCCCACTCTGACAGTCCCGGGCTGCTGCAGCACATCCTGCTCTGTGGGGCAGGCAGTCCCAGCTGTGGCTTTTCAGACGCACATCACATCCATCTCCTTATTCCTTCTGCAAGATGTGGCTCAGCCCCCCAGAAAAGGGAAAGGGTCTGCCAGGACCCCTGGACATCCAGCTCTGCCCACATCCCTCCCAGCAGCTGTGTGACCAAAGCTGCACGGAGCTGGTACCTGCTGTGTGTCACTGGCCGGGATCCGCTGGAAGCGCTCACACGCCTGCCAAAAGTAGACGTTTTCAGCACTGAACTCCTTCTTGAGGAACTCCTGCAGGGCAGAGAGATCTGCTGCTCTGGTGGCACAGTGGCTGTGGGGCAGTCGGTGCCCAGCAGTGGACGGGAGCAGAGCCTGGGCTCTGGGCTGTGGCACTCACAGTGAAGTAGGTGACGGCCACACGGTCCTGCAGCAGCGTCTCGAAGGATTCGGCCCAGCTGACCACGGAGCCCTGCGTGGATCCACACGTGGCCGCTGGGCCTGACAGGCTGTTCACACTGTGGTTGCTGCCACGGGCCCGGGAGGCATTTAACTCTGAGAGAGGAAAAGGGTCAGCTCTGCTGTCACTCTGTCACTCTGTCCCCCGGTGTCACCCCCCAGCCTGGATCGGACCTGGTGAGGGCTGGGTAGGGAACATGAGGAGCATCGTGGTGGCACCTTGGGGGACTGAGCACCAGGATGCCACAGCTGGCACTTCCTGGCGTGACAGCTCTCCCTGCCAGTGCTGGCAGTCGTGCCCACCTCGGGTGTCACCGTGACTTCACCTGAGATTCATCTCCTGGGGTAAGACAGCGGTGGGGGAGGCGCCCAACCAGCAGGGAAAGCGGAGTGGAAGGGACACAGAGGGCACACAGAGTGGAGGGAAGCCTGGAAGACGGGCAGAGGTACTTGAACCCACTTTGTCTATTCCTCTGGCCATGACAAGGGACAAACCCAGCATGTGGAGGGCACAGAAAGTGTCATTTCCAGCTCTCAACCCTGAGGAAACCCCACCTCGGGGAAACCCAGGCTGACCATGTATTCAGAAAGATGGAAATTCCCAGGGGCAACCCCAGCTTTGGAACTGGTTTGACTGGTGTGCAGCTGGAACAGGGGGTCATTTGCAAGAGAAGGCAAGGTATGGAAGCACTGCTCTCCTGGCAGAGCTGGCAGGAATAGAGGAGATGTGTCAGGCTGCTCCTTTGCCAGGCTCCCCATACTAATCCTCCTGGTGGTCTAAACTGGGGTAACTGGGGCCAAGACAGTTAAATAAACCATCTGAGATATCCAGTGCACAGTCAGACTGACAGACAGACAGACAGACTCTCTCAGAGAATCTGGGGCTGGCTGGTTCCCAGGTTCTCCTTGCCCCAGCAAGCCACTCAGCCCCCAGCACCCCAAAGTGCCAGCTGAGCAGCCAAAAGGAGGGACAGGCACCAGGGGCCATGTGGGAGGGACGGGGGGGCATGGCCAGTCCTGGGCAGAGGGCCCTGCCACCCACCCATGGCACAGCACGTGCTGACACAGGACCTCGCTGTCTGCTGGCTCCCTGCCCTGGCACCAGGCTGCCTGCCTGTGGGCTTCCCCCTCCCCTGAAGATGATGCTGGCCTCCCGTCCCAGGGCAAAGAGCAGCCTTACCTCCATCTGACACGGCCGGGCCCTGTGGGAGAGGAAAGGAGAGAGGTGAGAGGGGCCACATGGCATCTGCTGGCCTGGTGGAGTGGCAGCAGTGCCAGGGCGAGCCCAGTCTGAGCCCAGAGCCGGAGACACCGTCAGCAAACGCTGCTCTGGTGTTACCTGCACCGTGGCAGAGGCAGGACACAGGACCCCCAACCCAGGGCAGCGAGTGGAGAGTCACAAAGGGGGTACAGCCTTTCTCCCAGCTCTCCATGGCCTAGGGCCAGGCCAGCAGTTGGGACAGGGCAGACGCTATCAGATGTAACCCTGCCACCCCAAGCAAGCAGGGAGGAGAGAAGCAGCCTCCACGGCACAGGAAGAGGAGGGGAGGAGGGGAGGGAAGGAAGGACAACCACAGCCCCAGGCAGGCAAACTGCCTGTCCCCTCCTTCCCTGGAGCCTGGAGCTACCGCAGGGCAGCTCCCAAAAGCAGGGACCAGGTGCTGCCAGCCCAGGGCACAGCAGGACGGGGTGTCCCGCAGCACCCAGGGGGCCGCCCCAGGTACCAGCCCTGGGGATGGGTAGCCAAGGACCCACGGCAAGCAGGGAGATGGGCAGAGCCTGTGTAGCTGAATGCCAGCCCCGCCCTCGCTGCACGGCGCTGTCCCTCGTCACCTGCCTGGGGCCACACTGGGGTGGTGCCCACAGCGGGTGATGCCCTTGCCCCAGCTGGCCCGTGCCCCCAGACTGCCCCACACGCGCCATGACTGTCTCCACCGCAGGCCCACTACCCCAGCCCTGCTACCCCACCCCACATTCCTGTGCCGTGTCTCTTAGCCCGGTCCCACGTCCCTCTCTCTCTCTCTCGCCAGCTCCTTGCTCCTCCCCGTCCGTCCCCGCTGCCCACACAGCCCTGCCATGCCTGCGCCGCCCGGCCCCACAGACACCGGCACTGCTGACTCCTGCGACCCCATCCCCATCCCTCACCGCCTGGCCGTCACCCAGTGCCGCACATCCCGCTCACAGTGCTGTCCAAGCCTCACAAAGCCCTGCCGCTCACTGCCCCAGCCCCGAACGCGCCCGCCTGCCTGTTACCCAGCCCCAGACACTGCTGCCTGCCCCAAAACCCCTCTACAACTCCGCCT
>VXBU01017621.1:195869-226274 GCA_013400315.1 Bombycilla garrulus | reverse complement strand
CTCGGCCCCGGGCACCGACTGCCCCCTCCGCCTTCTCCGGGCCGGAAATTCCGGCGGGGCTGCGGGGAGGCGCGGTGGGGGCTGCGCGGGGACCCGCGCCCGCCTCCCTCCAGCCCCGCCGTTCCCTGCCGGGTGGGATGGGAACGGGAAAGGGAGAAGGGAGAAGATTTGTGGCGGAATCCTGCCCGGGCACGGCTGGGGTTGGGAGCAGATCGCGAAGGAGCCGGGCTGGCCGGACCGGTGTTTTGCCGCCTGGAGGGTGATCCCCTCCCTGCCGCAGGCAGGACGCCTTCGGGCTCCCCCGGCGTTTCCCAAACCTCCCACAACCTGACCTACTTCCTCGGCCGCCTGTGCCGGGAGGAGCCGCTGCGGGGCTCGGCCGAGCTGCTCCCCAGTGCCGGGGGCTGGATGAGCATCCACGCCCCCCCCCTCACCACCTCCACGGGACCATCCGCGTCCCCTGTCCCCGTGCACGCCCGGTAGCACCGCAGGCAGCCCGGATCCTTCCAGAGGGTCCGTCCCTCGTGCCCTTCGTGGGGTGCCGGTGCCCGGAGCAGGTGTTGGGCTGCAGAGGGAGGTGACAGCGCAGGCCGGGAGCTGTCAGACAGGTTTGTGCGTGGCAGCAATTAAAAGCGGGGTGTTTGTTTACCCGGCGCGTGGTGCTGAGAACCAGGGCAGCTTCCTGGGTGTAACCCGGCCCCGGAGCCCTCGGCGAGGCTGGGAGCGGTGGTGGGGGCTCTGCCTCGCCCCTGCCACACTCTCTGTGTCCCCTACACTGGTGTGAGGCCATCGTCCCCTCCCTAGCGCTGGGGAGCCAGAAGCGAGGCCGAAGGCATCCTCTCATCCTTCCTCCCCCGGCCACCTGCGCAGGAAGCTGCATTGTCCCGTCAGCATCCTGCCCCTTCCCAGCCGCCCTCACGCCATGTCCGGCCGCGGGGCCCCCGGCACGCACGCAGCAGCTGGGCTGTGGCCGCCCGGTCCCTGCCCGGTGCTGGGGAGGGAATGCCCGTGGATGGATGGCGCCGTGCGAAGCTCGCCCTGCGAGCTGCAGGACTCTGTGCTGTGCGGGAAGTGTCCCCGTGGTGCCCGTCCCGGCGAGGCCGAGCTGATGGGCGTCCCCAGGGGCATTTTGGGGAGGTCTCCAGGGGGTGTCCGGAGCCGGAGGTCCCGCCGGGAAGGTCGGGTGCCGTCGGGCCGGGGCTGGCGCCAGGCCCGGGCAGGTGCTGCCGGCTCCCGAACTCGCCCGCCTGGCTGGGCGGCAGGTGCCTGTTCTGGTGGCGGCCCCGGCCCCGGCCGCGGGCGGGAGGTGGGGCTGGGTGTGGGAGGAGGCGCTGCACCGTGGTGGGGGCAGCAGCGGGGAGCCCCCGCCCCGTGCGTGCTGTGCCCTGTCCCCCGGGAAGCTGCACGGGAGACGGCAGATCCGTCCCGGTGCCAGGAGCCCGTGCGGGCCCTTGGGGCTGGCTGGAAAGGGGGCGCCGGGGGTGTGTCCCGGCTGCCCGGCATCGCTGACTCTGTCTCTTCCCCGGCAGTGCTGGTTCTGGGCTTTTCTCTAATTCTCCATGGCAGCAGCACAGGGTCCTGTGACCTGTGAGCCCGACACGCGTGTCCTCGGCACCTACCTGTCCTCGGAGCCCGTCGGCGTCGTTGGCAGCATGGGCAGCGTGGGCAGCCTGGTGGAGAAGCAGGACCTGTCCCCCCTGGAGCTGCGGGCCCCACTGGGCGGCTCGCGGGGGCTCCGGCAGCCCGACGGGCTGCTGCGGAAGGGGCCGAGCCAACGGGAGCTCTTTGGGTACCTGCACGGGGCCAAGAAGGAGACGCGGGCAGAGCGGAAGCACCAGGCGTCGGGCGCCTGCTACAAGAGGGACTACGAGAGCGACCGCGAGAACCGCTCCCCCGAGCGCTGCTCCCGCGAGCATCACCGCGGGGCCGACTTCTCCAAGAGCTCCCTGCCCGAGCGCGGCCGCTTCGACAAGGTGAGCCTGTGAGGTCCTGGAATACGGCCTGCTCTGCGGGAGGATGGGGATGGAGCGGGATGGTCTGCACCTCCCTGGATGGGATGTGGGGATTTGAGGATGTTCAGGGATATAGAGCTGGGAGCTTGGGGGTTCTCTCTGGCTGTAGAGGCTCACGCTTGACCTTGCTCTTGTTTTTCAGTGTCGTATCAGGCCCTCGGCCTTCAAGGCAGTGGCTGGGAAGGGGCTGGTGTCCATGCAGGGCCTGTCCTCGTCCAAGGGGCAGAAGTTGTCCAAGAGCAATGGGAGCCTGCACACGCTGCTGTCGCAGAGCAGCACGGCGGCCCCGCAGCACGGCCCGCTCCGCTCCCACCTGCTCCACGCCATCAGCCTGGATGAGGCCTCTGACTCCAGCCACAACTCCATCCAGAGCTTCCCGTCCTACGGCTCCCGCCTCAAGCCTGCCCAGAGCCAGTTCAGCGCCTCCATGGGCCACATCAACCACATCGGGGGCTCCTTGGACAGGGTTTCCCGGAGCCCCAGGGATACCCTGGCCCCCGAGAAGATGCCCCTGTCCTGCAAAAGCATGGCCACCCTGAGCAGGCTGCAGAGCCCCGGCGAGCCCCCGCCGCCGTACGAGTTCTCCTACTCGCTGGAGGACGCGGTGAAGCAGCTGGAGGACCGGCTGCAGGAGACGGGAGGGGAGCTGCGGCAGCTCAAGAGGAGCCTCAGCGAGACTGAAGACCCCTTCACACAGGTGAGCTGTGGGGCTGGGTGCCCCAGCCAGGGATGTGGGGGTGGAAGAGCACTGAAGGAGCTGCCATGGTGGGTGATGGAATGCCCGAGTGGGAGGATCAAATATCACGGGACCTCATGGGGTCCCTCCTGGGGTGCAGCCTCTCACCAGCGTCCACCTGTGCTGCAGGCATTTGAGGACAAGCAGCGGCTGTGGCTGGACGAGCTGGAGGACCTGAAGCAGATGTACATGGCCCGGCTGCAGCAGGTGATGCAGCAGGCGCAGCGCGGGCAGCGGGCGCTGCAGCTGCAGCTCTACAAGGCGCAGCAGGAGAAGAAGCGGCTGCAGGAGGAGCTGAGCCTGCAGCAGTGCCAGTGCGAGGAGACCAAGCTCCGGCAGCCCCAGGGCGAGCACGGCAGCCCCAAACTGGAGGAGACCAAGTGGGAGGTGAGTCCCGTTCCTTCCTTCCCTGTTGCCACCCTCCTGGCCCTGGGGCACGGATGGGGACGGCAGTTCCCTGCTCTGGTGTCACTTGGGGTCACACTACGGGAGGGATGTGGTGCTTATGGTCTCCCAGGAGAACAACTTGGGGTGCTGCCACCTCTGGGGTCCTGCTCCCCCAGCCCTTCCTCACTGCTCGCCCGTGCCCTGCAGGTGTGCCAGAAAGCAGCGGAGATCTCCCTGCTGAAGCAGCAGCTCCGGGACACCCAGGAGGAAATGGCTCAGAAGCTGGGGGAGATCTTCAGCCTGAAGACGCAGCTGCGGGAGGCCAAGGCGGAGGTCCAGGCCAGGGACTCCCAGCTGGCACAGCTGGCAGACTCCTTGCAGAGCCCCCCGGAGCCCAGCGCCTCGCTGCCTCTGGGCGATGACCCCATGCCATCGTGCCAGGACTTCCCCGGCTGCGAAACTGATGACTCCAAGTGCCGGGGCCTGCAGAGCGACTCGGCCGAGCCCCTGGAGCGGCAGGTGGAGTGGCTGTGGGCAGAGCTGCTGCGGGAGCGGCGTCAGGGCCAGCTGCAGGCTGTGAACTTTGAGCTGGAGAGGAAAACGTGGCAGGAGGAGAAGGAGAAGGTGCTGCGGTACCAGCGGGAGCTCCAGGCCAGCTACATGGAGATGTACCACCGCAGCCAGGCGCTGGAGCGGGAGCTGCGGCAGCTGCGGGCGGAGCCCAGGGACGTCAGGATCGATTCGCCCTGGATCGAGCGGGTGGAGTCCTCCAAGATCTGAGGGGCGGGATGCCAGTGGGACTGAGAAGGGGGGAGGTCTCTTGCTGCTGCAACGGGACAATCTCAGGGTGTGCACAAGGACTGGCCCCGCTCGGCGCTGCCCCGGGCCGAAGGACCGATGGCCACAGGGGAGCTTTTCCTTCTTGCAGCACTTCAGACCCTTCTGGTGGGGGTCTCTGGAGGGCAGGGGTTCATCTGTGCCAGGGTGGGGGTCTTGCATGTGCCCCGTGCTCTGACTCCAGGAGCGTTTGCCCTGTGATTCCTTCTGCCACGGGGGCAGACACTGAGCACCCTGTGAGACATTCCCTGTCCCTCCTGCTCTGCTGCCCCTGTTCCTACAACCCAGTAACTTATGTGTTGTGAGGACAAGCTTAAGCGCTGTCCCCCACCCCACTGCCTTGCTGTGGGGCTTGCAGCCGCCGTTTGCAGTGGCTGCCTTGTCAGCAGGGCCCTGGAGCTGGTGGTGCCACGGGGGAGGCAGAGGAGGAAACCCCGAGGAGTTCTGGTGCTGCTGGGAGGGGGAAGCTGCCCCAGCACCTCTGCTGGGCTTCTCTCGTGCCCAGTGAGGAGCTGCTCTGCAATGGAGGTGGTTGGTGCAGCTTTCTTCGGGCTGAGATGGGGCAGTGCCTTGTGCAGGGAGGGATGGGAACTGGTGCTCTGCCATACTGGGAAGAACTGGGGTGGGAGAGAGGACTGGGGCATGTGCCTGAGCTGGGGAAGAGGCTGGGGTCCCCCTCCCAGGGGAGGTGAGGGGGAGCTGGGGGAGCCCAGAAGCGCTGGAAGGAAAGAGCCCTGCTCTCTGTGTGTAACAGCAGAACCCCGTGAAAGCCGGGCCCGGCTCCGCACCCCGTTCCTGCAATAAACCTGCATTTCTCTCTCCCGGCCTCTGCTCTGCTTTCCTCGGGGTTGGGGGGGGCTGTGGGCCCGAGGGGGATGGATGGTGTGGGGCCGGCCTGGACGGTACAAGCGGGTGGGGTTTGGCTGTGAGTCACGGCGGGGCGGCCGGGCTCCCGGGGCAGCCTCACCCCCGCCCCGCTGTGCTTTAACCCTGCCAGGACCCCTCCAGCCCTCGCCCTGAGCGGCAGGACCACGTCGTACAAACCCACAGACACCTTTATTGACCCCGCAGCATCCCCCCATCAGTCCTCTCCAACAGCCCTGCGGCCCCCAGGGACAGGGACCCGCCATGGCCCCGCGCAGGGCACGGCCCGGGCCCGGCTCTTTACGGCCCAGCCCCAGCTCTTCACAGCGGCATGGGAAGGGCCAACACCTCCTCCAGGCACTCGTCGTACGCCTCCTGGTACTCCTCGTGGGGCTTGATCATGATGGCACAAGTCGGGCGCTTGGAGCCGGCGGCAGCTCCCAGGTCCTGAGGGAGCAGGGGGAGCCCATGGGGTGCCAGGTCCCTTCCCGAGGTGAGGTGAGAGCTCGGCACCAGCTCACCGCACACCCGGCTTTAATCCAGGGGAGCTCTGCCTCTCCAGCCCATCACCCCCAAGCCCTCTGGACTCGTGCTGGGCCATGAACCTTTTTCCCAGCTTGTATCCTACAAGCTGGGCTGGCAGAAGGGACTGGCACCATAATTCTTCTCCAGAGTGGGTCTGCAGAACTGCCTGCACCGGGGCTGAAGCTCCAAAGACACCGACTGCCCCCCAGCTCCCGGAAAGGATGTGCTGGCTCTGTCCCGGAGCTGCTGCAGGATTTGCATCATGGCAAACAGTTCCGTGATTCCACCGTGAAACACTCCTACATCTCCCCCCTCCTGTCCCTTCCGTGCCTTGGTCAGGGACGAGCACCAAATTCTTTACTCGGGCACCGGATCCGCACCTCCCCGGGGAGGCTCCGCTCACAACCCGGGCTCCTCACCGGGTTCCCCGTCCCCAGGGCTGGTTCCTCCCCAGCGCCAGCACTCACCATTCTGGAAGGGACGTAGGCGTACGGGAGGCTCCTGTCCTCGCACATGATGGGGAGGTGGCAGTAGACATCGATGGGCAGCGTGTCCCCGGCCAGCACCGTGATCCTGCGGGCACAGCCGTGTCAGCGCCCGGCCCGCCGGGGCCGCGCGGGGCCGGGGCAGCACTTACTTACCCCTTCTCGCCCTTGTTGATGAACTTCTGCACCTCCTTGACGCCGCGCCGGATCTGCTTGTGCTTGGTTGCTGCAAGAGAACCGCGGCGTGAGGGGCCGAGGAAGGACGGCAGCGTGCGGCACCGCACCGCGCCGCCGCCATGTCCCGGCCCCTGCCCGCCCCCGCCGCCAGACCTTTTCTGATGCACTTGAGGAGCTTTCGCGTGAGCTTGCGGGACGCGAGCGGCTGCGCAATGGGGTTCAGGAAGTCGAGCTGCTCCCGGTACGAGAGCTCCGGCGTCGCCTCAGCCTCAGCCGCCGCCTCCGGCTTGTCCCGCGCCATGGCCGCACTAGCATCCGCTTCCGCTGCCGGGGCACGGCCCGCGGGCTCCGCGCCGACCAATCGGAAACCGCCCTGGCACTGACAGACAGGCGAGACAGCCAATGGCAAGCGGTGTTTGTACCATCCCGGGCCACGCGCTCCGGCCCGCGTTCGCCGGTCCCAGTTCCAGTCCCAGCTGGGGACTCAGACTCAGTCTCAGTCCCAGTTCCAGTTCTGGACTCAGACTCAGTCTCAGTCTCAGTCCCAGTCCCACTTCCGGACCCCTTCCAGTCCCAGTCCTGGTCCCAGTTTCAGTTCCAGTTCTGGATTCAGACTCAGTCCCAGTCCTGGACCCCTTCCAGTCCCAGTCCCAGTCCTAGTCCCAGTCCCAGCTGCTGTCCCAGTCCCACATCTGGACCAGTCTCAGTCCCAGTCCCAGTGTCAGGCAGGCCGGGACAAACTTCAACATGGGCCTTTATTGGGTGTGGTCGGTGCCGGTAATGCCGGACCCACCCGACCCAACACAAGAACACAACAAACTCAACACAGGAACGCTGGGGTGCAGCCAGCCACCCTCACGGGCTGTCCCCGCTTCATCCGCCTGGCCACACGCAGGATTTTTCCCCTTGCTTTTCATCCCAAGGAACTCTTCTTCCTGCAGGGCTACATCGCTGCTTTTCCCAAAAAGAACGGAGGCTTCCAACATGGTACCCTCCCAAAAACTGCTTTCAATCAACCCAACCCAGCAGCCAGCACTGGGGATGGTGAGGTGTACCCAAGGCCACGGCAGCACGTCCCCTGAGCCCAGGAGATGCTCTGAGCCACGGAGACGACGCTGCTCCAGCTGAGAGAGGCCTCAGGCAGGGCTGGTTACCTTCTGCCTCACTCCAGCCTGTCCCTGGACAACAGCACGGCTTCGGCCAAGACCTGCAGCTGCTCCAAGACCTCTCGCTGCATCTCCACAGCGACGTGGAACACGTGGTGGTCGGAGCTGTTGTACATCACAGCGTTCTGGAACATGAGCATCAGGTCACACTGGAACTGCATCACGGACTGAATGTGTCCCTTTGCCAGCCTCCTCTTTATGCTGCTCAAATCCATGGGTCTACAAAAGACACAGAGAAGAAAAATGAAATCGCAACCCAGGGCCAGGCATCCTTTGGGATCTGCATGAATGTGTTTGTTCTCATTTCAGGGTGGCCCTGAAAGCACAGCTATTTTCAATCAATTTTATTGCTCAAGACACACAGGAGGGAGTGAGAAAGGCTTTTCTTCCAAGCCAGACAAAAGTGAGTTCAGCCAATGCGACACTTGCTATCCAATCAACCTGGCAGGTCATTAGCAGTCACCTCTGGAAAAAATGGGATGCTGAGCTCCAGAGAAGGCAAGCAGTAATTAGTCTTCAGGAAGTCAGTCCAGGTCTTAGTGGAGAAAGAAAAGTTACTAAAATAGGTACCTATTAAACTCCCTAAAGATCGAATGGTGCCACCAGCAAAAATAGCAGCGCTGGTAAGGGGAACATGATAGGGAATAAATATTACTTCCCTTATTTTGACAGAATGGGAAAATGAATGGCTGTAGAGAGGACAACTGTGACCAGAATAGAACATGATTCAGCTCTGAAAAAATGCCATTAATCTCTCTGGGAAATATTCTTATGACCCACTTCTGTGCTGAGAGCGAAACATCTGGGGCGCTCGCAGTGGGTGAGGAGGGGGCATCTCCTGAGGCACATTCCAGGCACGGGGAGAAGGGATTGCTGAGCTGCAGGACCTGGATCCCCTGCCCAGGGGCTGTGCCTGGGATAAGCCAGCACAGGGCAGGCACAATTCCCACCAGCTCCAGAGTCAGTGCAAGCTTCCAGGTTCTAATTACCCAGGAGGGAGTTTTACTGAAAGAAATCAGTGGGAGATGCTGGTGACAGCCAAACTCTGTAACAGGAGGAAGGAAACCATCCCACCGGCCCTTTGGAAATCAGAGAAGGCAGAAAACAACCAGAGAGAAATCAGCCAGCGAGCACTTCCTCCACGAACTCACCTCTTCACCACATCCCTGTATCCAGGGGCTTGTTTCTCCGACACTGGCTTCAGGAAGGGGCTGCTGAACCTACAGGGACAAGGACAAAGAATGTTCTCTGCCTGCCCCCGCACCAAAAACACGGAGCAGGGCTTGCCTCTCCCTGCTGGCCCTGAGGGCCACAGCCAGCGCTGCGCCAGCTGTGTAGGAAGCAGCATTTGGGCTCTGCCACATGAAGCAGAGGAAATCAATATGCAGTGTTCTCTCCAGCTCTGCAGCAGGCAGCTGTTCCCAAAGCAAAGTCCTGGAGAGACAGGCCGGCTCCTGGGAGGGGAGGAATAGGCCTGGGGACACTGGAGCTGGGACTCGGGGCAGTGTGTTCAGGACACGATGCAGCCCTCTGCTCCCACGTACCTGTGGCTGGCTATCATCCTCCAGATGGACAGGAGCTTTTTTCTGAGGATCAGGTGCTGGAGGGGGTTATTCCAGCTTGGCTGCAGCCTGTGGAGTGAAGATACTGCCAGATCATCACACTGGAGACAAAGTAGGAGGTGAGAATTCTGCTGGCACCCACCACATCCAGGTGGATGAAGCTACAAAAAGCCTCCGAGTGTGATGGTGGGAGTGCTCTGCATCAGAATGCACAACTGAACATCCAGAGTGCAGCAAGATGCAGGACAAGAGGCAAAAACAAAGCTGAGATAAAGAGCAGGACCAAATTGGATAGAAAATCTCAAGCTACTCTGCAGTTCGGAACTTCACTGAGATGCTTTTTGTGAAGTTTCTCTTCCCAAAACCCCACGTTTTTTGCTTTGCAAGGCAGTCCAAGTTATCACACGTGTGGCAGAGCCTGCATGTGACTGACACACCTGCAGCTGCTCAGAGGGGGTTGGTAATGCTGGGCTGCGCATTGCCTGACAGAGCCTCACACCCAGCTCACACCAGGCCTATGTGACTTGAGAAAACACTTATTTTCCACTTCCTCTCTTATTTAATCTCTACTCTTCTCACTTCCCCTTAGGATCAATGTCCTTTAATACCAGCAAATCCAGAGATAGCACAAGTTACCTCCTTCCCTCCCGCTCTGCTTGGCTGTCTCACTTCCCTGGATGTGACCTGTGCCATGCACTTGTTCTCAAGTGTGACAAGAGAAATTACTCTGTTCTGCTGCATCTGCCCGAGTGCAGAACCAGCTACTTACAGGTGCATGTTGGGAGAGTCTGTGGAGACCAGCACTGGGGATGCAGAGCTGCTGTCACTGTCATCTTCATTCAGGGTCAGAGCACTCATCTCTGGTGGAAGCAGCTCATCCAAAGATGGTTCTCCAGGAGTCTCTTGAGTCCTGTCCTGAAGAGCACAGAGGATACATCTAAAATGGCAGCACATTACCTGAATCCTTCATGCAGAAGCCAGCTTGCTGCACAGCCCTCCCCTGCATCCAGAAGATGGATATCCCTCTCCTGCTCAGCTGGGAGCTTGCTTGCTCTGTTACTCAGAGGATGCTGTCTGACCTCGCTCAGACCTTTCCAGCAAGAGCTTTGTCTGATCTCCTGGATGACATCCACCCCCGGCTGACACAAACCCTGTGGAGCTGAGTGGTGCCCAGTGTTGTGTCTGTCTGCTCTCTGGGAAGAGTCCTGGATGTGGAGAGGACAATCAGGAGCTGAGGTAAGACTGCCTCAGGCTTGTTAAAGCTCCAGATGCAGATAACAGGAACCCTTAGAGTTCAGCAAGGTTGTTTCCTCACAAACTCCAACGTTAAAATGACAGGGAATAGACTCAGCCAGGAAGGAGAGTGGTGCTGCTGCAGTGGCTTGTCAGTGAAATGCTCAGCGGGATTTCATGCACGAGCACCTCAGAATCCTCAACAGATCTGAGGCACGAGCAGACTTCTCAGGAAGAAACTGGCTGTGACCACTGGGAGAACTGTGAGGGAGCTGCTGGGAGTAACAGCACAGTTGAGAGCAGAGTAACTGCTGGGAATTCACCGTCCTGGCTGAACAGGTGAAACCCTGGAGCTTATTTGTCTCCACTGTCCCGAGTTTGCAAGAGAACAAGTGTGGATAAACAGCCCTGCTCCTCCAGTGCTGTGACTTTCCCAGGAATACCCACCAGGCTGGTGGGAGCCCACAGCCCCCAAACACAGGGCTGATGTAAACCCAGGCTAGACAGAGCCTGCTTCCAAGACATGACAGTCCCCAGGGGCAGATGGTTATTGCTGGCACAGCCACGTGGGCCTGAAACCAGCCAAGCTGTGCTGCAAAACACAGCAATTAGAACCAGGCAAGGATTCCAACCTTGCCTTAAACCTGAGAGCAGCCTGCCAGCTCTCATGAGTCACCTTTACACTGCCAAGGAGCAATTCCTCCAACTCACATCTGAGGGTTTCATCTGTAACAAGCTTCCTGTTTATAAAGATACATAAAAAACACCCTTCCCTCATACATTTCTTCTGTGTTCCCCTCCTGTGTGTTTTGTCTCCCCTCTCAGAACCTGGGGCTTCCCCATGTTTTCTAGAGCTGGTTTCCTTCACTGTCTCACCTCTCATTCAGGGCCAGAGGCTCTTTTAGGACCACCACTCTCCTACCTCTCCTCCCAGGAAGTCTTCTCTCTCATCTTCTGCCAGTTGACTTTTCTCTGCTCCCGACACTGCTGCTGCTACTGTGGTCTTTTCCTGACACCTCACTTCTTCCCCATCACTCTGCTTCTCTGAGCCACAATAATCCCACGGAGTCTGCGATGACTCCGTGCTGCTAATGGAGAAAGATTCCAACATCTGGGTTACCTGCAAGACAGTGATTTATTACTTCGAATTGTGAAGGCAAAAGGGAGAAGAAATAAACAGCGGAGATGCTATTTTTGCAATCGCTCACGAACGCCTTTCCATTTTTAGGAATCCTTGCAAAATCCGATGAAGCCCTGTGTTATTATTGCAGTGTCAGTTCACTGACATTTCTGTGCTGAAGGGTGAGCTGTGTTTTGGCAAAGCAGCTGCCTGGGTGCAGTGGGAATTCCAGATGAGAGGAGAGGCTGGACTTGGGCTGGGGAGAAAGTGAATGCAGAGCTTCTGCTGTGCCCCCAGACTGTTTCTGTTTGTATGGATGGTGCAGGCCCTGAAAAGCCCAATGTTTCAGGAGGGCCTGAACTCTGCTGCCCGCCTTCCTGTAACCCAAAGAGCCCTACCTCCAAGAGGAACTGGAACAGACTGTCTCTTTCACACGGCTTCTCTGCCTCGTGGTAATCCTCACTGCCATCCTTCCAGAGAGGCTCACTTGGCTCCATCTCACGGTCTTCCTCTTGCCTGCTCCCCTCTAAATTTCCCACGGCCACCTCTTCAGAATTTCTCCAGCTCTTCACATCCAGATCCGAGCTGGAATCACAGTCAGGAAGAGACTGGTAATCACTGCTGTCTGACTTGATGGGAGACTCCACCTCAGACTTACAGGCATGGCCCATCTGCAAACAATGAGAAGACAGCAATTTCTTTGTACCCTGATCCAGAAGTGCCAAGCCCAGCTCATTTCTTGACACACTTGGAGTGCCACAGCATGGGGAGGGCACTGAGGTGAGCAGCCTGCACCTGAGCTCACCACACAGCACATGGCAGCTCTGCAACACAAACCTCTGCTTCAGAGCAGCTGAATTTCAAGTTTTCTAATGCTTTTTCTCCCTGGTCAGTGGGTGGCTCTGCTCAAGGCATGCTGAGCTGTCTGGGAGCACGTGGCTTTGCTGATGCTCCATGTTTAAGGTGCTGAAGGCATCCAGCAAGCTCAGACCGAGTCCTGCTGGGGCTCCTCAGCTCCAAGGACAACTCACTGAAATTCTACTTGCTGTCCCTAAGAACTTTTCATACCAGAGATAACTTACCACAAACCTTACAGACACAGTTTTGAAAGTGACGCGTGTGATTTATCTGGATGGTGATACCTCATGTACCTGAGCCAGAAGAATTGTAACCACACAGTCACACAGAGACTGGCACAGCTCTACCCGCTGCAGAAGATAAAAGTTAGCATTCTCTTAAGAAAGAAGAAACCTCTCATTTAATCTCTGCTCATTAGTCCATGCCTAAATGTATTCTACTGCGTGAGTGCACTCTGAGTCCTCTAAGCCTGGGGAATTGATCGCAGAGTCACAGTACAGCAGTAAAGGATGTCACAAAATCTGCACCTCGCCCCTGAATGGAGCTGCCTGGATGCTGCACCTATGGAGAATTCTACGCTTTAATTAACACTGTCTTTAGAGTCTTCAGGTAATTATGTACAACCTATTTTTTTCAGAGTTTTGAACAAGCACGTTTTTCACTGTCTGGCTTTTCCATTCTCAGGACTGCTAGCACAGCTCCAAATTCAGCTTATGGTGCATAAGTGGGAGAAATTCAGAATCCACTGGGTCTGGGATGAGAAAACAGCTTTGCTTATTTTGTGAACTCGCAAGCAGAGTTGGGATCTGAAAGCCTGTCCTTCCAAAACCTCTTTCAAAGTTCATTTCGGTGGCAGCAGATGAAATTTGATGAGGTAAGAGATAACATTACCTGCTCTCAGCTTCCAGGTGAGGGAGTTGGGTAAACTGAGATTCCATCTGAAGTGAAACTCTGTGCCTGGAGCTCTCTCCTGCAGCCTCAGCAGAGCTGCCAATGCAGAGAAAAGCCTCAGCCTGGGGTAATCTGATCACTCGTGATCATCCTTCTGTGCTCCAGAGGGATAAACGTTGAAAATCAGGAAGTACTGGGAACTTGGGTGTAAGATTAAAGAGATCTTCAGCCTTATGTTCAATTTTATCAAATCTTGGAAGACTCAGGATGCCAGAGAGCAGAACAGCAGCAAGACATGATGAGTGAAATAATCACAGACAGCTCAGCTCTTCACCAATTCCGGACAAAATGACACAGACTCGAACTTTTAATTAAGAATTGCCTGATAGTTCTTAATGATGTTGGCTACGTAAGTCACTAGCAAGGAACCTCTCTCAAATTGGAAATTTTTAGTTCACTTTGCAGAGATCAGACACGGCACAACCCTTGCTGTTCTGGGGAAAAAGCTGTTAGAAATCAAAAAGAGCCTTTAAAAAGAACGTACATGTCAAAACAAGAAAAATGATGAAAGCCTGAACTGTAATAAATGAAATGTAGAATCCACATAAAGTAGGCAAAAAAAAAAAAAAAGAGAACAATTTGCTAAAGACATAAAAGCAAATAAAAACAAAAAACCTCATCAAAAACATCAGAAGCAGAGAGCTGCCAGATGATCAGTGGGGATGACACAAGATCAGTGCCAAAGATCTCAGTGGAAAATACGGCCAGTTGGAAAAACCAAATTAATCATCATTATCAGCAGTTGCCACAGAGGAGCTCACATGAGAGCTTCTCTTGGGATGGGTCTGAGAGACGATTTCTAATGAAAATGTCAACAGGGAAGATTTTAGAACAATTTGATGGAGTGAATAAACCTTAGAACCCATTGGGATTCATCTGTGAGCCCTAAAGAAGCTTAAATAGAACGTGACCGAGCCTATGCTGTGTAAGTTGTCATTTCAGAAGAAAATCAGAAAGGGGTGACGGTTTTATCTGTCTGAAAAAGGGTGGGTGCTGGGAGATGCAGCACAGTAAAACATCAGCTCTGTACCAGACAGATTAGAACAAAGTATTAGGAAGAAGAGAATTAGTAAGTAGTCAGGGCATGAGATGATGAATTGGGAAAGACGGAATGGGGCTCCATAGAGAAAATCATATCTTGGAGTTTTAAAGCTCTTCAACGTCATTAAAGACTATTAAAATGTCATGGGACAAGAGAAAAAGCGGAGAGAAAAATACCTGGTTAAGAGAATGAACCAGGGGTGGGAAGGAACAGCAATGCTTGCCGTGATGAAAGCAAATCACCAGAGGGTCTGGTAAAGGTTTTGTCTAGTGCTGCACCTCCAGTGTTCCAGCAGAGACAAAGGCAGGGCAAGGGTGTCACAGAGAGAGGGAGCCAGGCTCTTCCCAGTGCCCAGCAGTGAAAGGAGACAGGGATGACAAGCTGCACCACAGGAAATTCTGACTGGCTAAAAGGAAAGTATTTGAAGCTGGCCCTGCTCTGAGCAGCTGAATGAAGGAATTCACAGAGGTTCTTTCCAGCTCAGAATCATGGAACAGGCTGGGGTGGGAGGGACCTTCAAAGCCTGTCTGGGTCCAGCCTCCTGCCATGGGCAGGGACACCTTCCACTATCCCAAGTTGCTCAGAGCCTTGTCCAACTTGGCCTTCAACACTTCCAGGGATGGGGCATCCACAGCTTCTCTGGATAACCAGTGCCAGGACCTCACCACTCTCATTGTAAAAAAAAAAAAAAAAAAATCTTCATCCAGTCTGAACATGCCTTCTTTTAGTTTAGAACCATTACCTTGTCCTGTCACAACAGGCAACGCTAAAATGTTTGTCCCTAACTGAAATCACTCCCTAAAATGCATGAAATACAAAGACCACTGTAACTTTGTTACTGAGAACAATAAAAATTCAAACCAGAAATTTGCTCCCGGGTGTAGCAGCGAAGGACAATTAACCCATCACCAATCCAAGGGAGTTTCAGCATTTCCACATCAGTAAGGTGAAAATTCACCTCAGCAATACACGGGACTTGACACAGCAGGCACGGCCAACTTAACAGTGAACTTGTGAAAATTGAGAGCTCTTACTGGATAAGGCAACAATGCCTCTGGTCTTAATCCCAGTGACTCAGTTTCCTGAAACCAGAAAGCTGCACCCTGGCCATGCTACACCGAGTGCAGAGCACTCCCAGCTGCTGCAACAATCAAGGATGGTGTCATTTTGTTGTTGTGTTTTTTTTTTTTTCCCCGTGAAAGGTTGTGTGGGCAGAAAACACCCAAGTTTCATCTCAGGTCATACGAGCACAAAAAGTGACTTGGAAATTCTCACAGAGAACTTAAACCTTCATGCTGCTGAGGAAAAGGGCTGTAATTTCCAGTAGAAACAGTGCACAAGCTCAGCTGTAACACCAGGTATTGGCAATCCTGCCTACGGGTGCTGGGATCACAGATTTTCACTCTGACTACTGCAGCCTCCACAGATCTCTGGGGAAAGAATGTCAAGTCCTTTTCAATGCATTTTCTCCTAAGGAAAGCTCCATCAAGACTGCAGAATTAAACTTCTCCAGGTTTGATCTCCAGTGTCACCACAGTGATGCCATCTCCTCACGCACTCCAGCAGGGAATCTTCCTCTCCATCCAAGCACAGTGCAGCATTCCCATGGTTTATGGATTGGCTCTAATATCACAGCTCTAGGGATAACTGGAAGAGAATTCTATCTGCAGATATTCCAGGTGGGGATCCAGGCTTGTACCGCAGGGCTCCTCCCTGCAGAGCTGCAATGCTCAGCACACCACACACGGGTTTGTTCCCAGATTTTAATATACATCACATTTACACATCACTAGTAAAAATCTGTACACTTCACATTACAGTACATACGAGCCACCAGTTGCTAGCTAACACCAGAACACTGATGAAGCCCAAGACAGCTGCCCTAAAACAGGCAGGGGGGCTGATCTTCCCCTCTGGGGAAGTTTCTTTGGGTTACACATTCTGACAAGACACTGCTTTTTGTGAGGGCGAGCGAAGGTGGTGAACCAGGTCGCAGAAATGGACCTGCAGCTTTTTCTTCCTCCTCCAGCAGCTGTCAGGAGCTGTCTGCTCGCGCTCCAGCTCCGGATGCCTGGGATTCTGCTGGGATTTTGTGTCTGCAGCATCATTTCTTCATCTTCATGTCTGCCTCGATGGCGCAGCGCCGCCCTCTGGTGCCTCCGTCCTGCTCACAAGGCAAACAAACAGAGTTACACAACCCTGCAGGAACGTCCCTCTGGCACAGCGGGAGGGAGGCAGGCAGGGAGGGAGGGAATTCTGCATCTGGCAACAACTTTTTGTGCCTTCCCCTCAGGAGAAAGGGAAGCTGCCCCTGCCAAGGCCTGCCTGCAGACCTACCTAAAGCTGGATCTGGACACAGCAGGGTGCTGGGCTGGGCTCTGCACTGCTGGAGCCAGGGCAGACAGAGGCAATACCGCTGGCCCAGACAGATGCTTTTGGAGCCTGGACAGTGCAGGCATTCTCTTAAACAGCAGATTCTAGCTTAAGGAGGGAAAAGGAAAACTGCTGACTAACCTACCTTATCAGCTGCTGGTCCCTACGGGAAGTGCTCCTCCAGCTGTGACCCTGGCACTAGCTCCCTAGTTCCTCCACACAGCTCCTTGCCACGAGCAGAAGGTGAGCTGAGAGCTTCCTCTGATCCGCTGCCCTCTCTCTCTGGCTGATCTGCTGCCTCTCCTCGAGTACTCCTCTGTCTTTAGATACACGTGAGAGATAAGAACAGCTCTCCATCTTCCTCCTCTCTCTCCTCACAGTAACTCAGAGACTTGGGGTTTCCCAGAGGGAATATTTTTCCAAACACTTCCAGATGACCATGGGCACAGAGCAAGATATTTCTGCAGAGTCTTATTTGCTTTCTCAACCAGGAACAGATAAAGGACACACAGCTGACTCCTCACTCTCCCAAGACCTTTTGTACTGCCTCGGACGCGTGGAAGGGGCAGCTGAATAAACATGAGAGATGTAGGACCTACAGGACTGCACCACTTGGGTTTGTCTTCCCACTTAGATGGAAAGAAAGCAGGAGAGAAGTCATGGAAAAAAGCAAAAGCAGATGACAAAACAAAAACACTTGGAACCAGAAGAAAAGACTGAAGCCCCACCCGCTCACCCATTTTGAGAATGAGGGACTGAGCCGTCTCTTCTCAGATCACAGTGGTGCAGCCCCCAAGTCAAACACACCCTGCTGCAGTGCTAAGGATGCTGTGACAGTGCAGTGATCACCCAGACAAGGAGCAGAGCACCTGGCAGCAGTGCTGCAGAACCTGCTGGAGCCTTTCAATACTTACAAAGAGAGAGAGAAGGAAGGCAGGAGAGCCCATTGGGACACTGTCCTGTTAAAAGGCCAAACAGAAGGACTTATCAGGCATCAGCTACGGAAATGCACACACCACACAGAAGCACTGAGCCCACACACGAGCATAGAGGAACGTGTGCCCCACTCCCCTTCCTGCAGGGCATCAGTCTTATGCAGCAGGAACATAAAAACAGACAAAAGGAGGGATACTGCGAGAGCCAGAGCGCCAGGAAAGGGATATTCCCTCCACAGCCACAGCAAGTTCTCCTGGTCTACCAAACAATTCATGCTCAGTGCAGCTGTCACTAGAACTCAGCAGGCAGTCCCTGCTGTCACAGTGCTGTGTGCACCAGAGAGCACTTGAGATCACTTCATCAAGTTTGCATATGTCTTTACAGAAGAACAAAAACCACAAACAAACCTTCATTGCTTAGATCAGTGTGGAATTCAAAGGTTCTCTGGTGTATTTTACACAGCAAAACCAGAGGTGAGCGATTCTCTAGCTCTAAAAACCTGACTAGAAAGTGAAGGATATTGCAATTCCCTTCACCCTTCTGCCATACCACAGAATCACAGAATCTGTGGAGCTGGAGGGGAACCACAAGGATCACTGAGCCCAACTCCCAGCCCTGCAGGCCCATCCCCAAGAGTCACACTATGTGCCCAAGAGTACTCACACCCTTCCAATACTCTGTTCATTTCCCTACAGTTTTTATCACCTGTTTTTAAAAACAGGTAATAGCCAGGTCTGGATTACAGAAAAAACTCATGAGAGTTTCTGCCTCATTCCTGCCTCTGGAATGCTGTACAGTTCCAGAACTGAAATCTAATCAATAGACACGTTTAAAGAAAATTTGTTCACATGAAGATGCTGGTGTGGGAACTTTTGCCTCCTTGGTGTGGGAACTTCATGCAGTATCTTGGGATTCTTGAGAAGATCCCAAGTGCCCTTGCACAGGGTGCAGCATTCTCACCTTCTCTGAAGCATCCTGCTTGCGAGTGGAGTCTCGCCCCCGCAGGCTCTTTGCACTGATCCCTGACTCTGATGTTTGCATCATCAGTTGTGTGGCCAGAAATTGCTGCAAGGAAACCACACTCTGTTAAGATTGTCAGGCAAAACAAGCTCAGTAAGTGCGTGTCAGTTAACCATCACAGACCACAGCCTGGGAATGATTGGGTCACAGGCAGTTTCAGTTCCTTGTGTGCTGCTCAGAATAAGTTCCCCAATTTACCTCAGAAGCCACAAGTCCTGGGGAACTACAAAACCCCAATTCAAACTCTTAGGCCTGCCAGCTGGGATATTCTGCTTCCAAAGGATATTTTAAATAGCACAAATTCACAGGGCAGTTTCACGTGTATTTTATATCAACATAAACCAGCACACCACCCAAAGAAAAGAAGCCATGGCGTCCCCTGTCATTCACCGTTCTCGTTGCTTGTTTCTGTTCCTGAACCACACCCTGGTTCTTGCTGGCCTAAGCATTTCCCTGAAGGCAATTACATTTGAAATTGGTCTGGGATGAACATATAAAAAATTTTGCTGCCTTACTTTCAACTTGCCCACAATCTCATTCAACACAAACACCTGAACTACCACGAGAGAGAAGCAGGGAAGGGCAGGACCCACTGCATCCAAACACACTGGGAGCGGAACTGTGCTCTGACAGCCAGAGCTGTGCACCAAGGCAGATGCTCTGTCCTGCCCTGGCCTCATCTCAGTACCTGTATCTGCTCCAGGACATCTCTCTGCATCTCCACAGCCATGTGGTACACGTCATGGTCAGAGCTGTTGTACATCACCGCGTTCTGAAACATCAGCATAATGTCCCGCTGGAACTCGGCTGTGGTTCGGATCAGCCCGTTCTCAATGTTCTTTTTGATGGTAGATAAATCCATCGGCCTGTGAGAGAAATGCAGGCAAAATTGCAACAGAAATGTTTTAACTCTTTCCCATCCCCTTTGGAAACAGCTCTAGATTTGTAACATGTTTAGTTACAGTGTGTATTTTATTGAACTGAACGGGTTCTCCCCCCACGGGCTGTGCTCCCCAGTACCAAGGCCTGGCTCAGAAGACACAAGGTGTCCAGCAGTTACCTTGGAATGGTAACAACAGCCTCAGAGATCTCTCAGGAGAGTCATCTGCCTTCTCCAGGCACCACTGACAGAGAAACTAAGGAGCTAGAGCTGCAGCCACCGAGCTTGAACAGTTTGCAAGCGATTTCAGCAGCTAGCAAGGGATTCTGGTAATTTTTCCAGAAAAATCCACCATCTGGGACAGTAAAAAATGCTGATTAAATAACAGCTTTTAGGAATTCAAAAGGTTAAATCCCACTCTTGGATAGAAACTGGGAGAAACATATCAGTTTCACCTTACTGATAAAATGTTCTGTGTAAGCCAGGACTATGTACAGACATGTGCCTCTTCCTGATGATGACTCTTTTCTTGGGGAAACCTGCTTCTGGCTGAATCGTGCCAGAAAAAGAATACTTTTCCAAGTCTGTACAGCAGGCAAAAACTACATTCCTGCCAGAAATCCCTACAAATATGCAAACATCCAGAGTTCTAATGACAGAAGACTGCTGAGACTCACCTCTGCACGATGCTGTGGTAACCTGGTGCTATGTCATCAGTTACAGGCTGTAAGAAGACATCGGCATACCTGCAGAGAGAAAGAGCCCACTCAGTCAGTGCCTGTCCCTGCTGGTAAATATTTGTTTCAGGCTCTCCTGTTTATTTGTCTGTGACAACATGACTCATCATCTCCCAAGAGAGATAAGCCTCTGAAATGGGAGAGTGGAGACTTGTCTGGGATTAGTCACTTCTTTCTGCCAAGACATCAAACTCACCTGTGATTAGCAGCCGCTCTCCAAACCAGCATGATGGCTTTCTTCCAAATCTTCTGAGCCTGTATCGCTTCTTGGTCCTCACTGCACACTGAGCTGGGAAGAGAAGAACATAATTCCTTCAGGAGTCTGATCGCTGCCTCCAAGCAGAAAACTCATGGTTTGTTTTGTCCTTGACATGCCCACGCTAATCCACGCCAAAGACAGAAGGAAAAAGCGGGAGCTGGTCCCGGAGCGCTGTCAGCACGCTCGCTCTTGTAAGCGAGAACCAAACAAATCATCAACAAATTCTCCTTTAGGACCCACTGAGCAAAGCAGGAATGGGAATCCTCCACTCCCTGACACTCACAACTGCGAGGAGGCCGGGCTGCTGGGGATGGAGTCGGCGAGCGCGTGCGACTGCAGGGGCGCGTTGTGGACGCTGAAGCCGTCGTCGCTCTCGCTCACGGGGGGCTCGTTATCCATCTCGGAGAGATACCCCTCACCCTGGTCTTCTTCTTTGGGTTCCTCCAAACTGGCAGCCTCACTGGCACCGTCCTCATCATCCTCCTCACCCTGCCCATCCTGAAACACAGATGGCACAGCCAGCTACAGCAGCCACTCAGCGCCTCCGAAGCAACTGGTGCTGTCAGCAAAGTGATTTTCTTGTGAGGCTGCTGACAACTGTACAGGCACTTCCACAAATGCCAGACTCTCCAGCCTGCCCTGCTGCTCCCCACAGACTCAGAGCACATCCACAAACACCTTTACATTCTAAATCTCCCCTTCAGCTGCAGACTGCTCAATTCCCAGTGCAGAAAGCTGAACACAAGCTTTGCCTTTCAGCAGACAGCAGCAGCAAGATGTTGCTAATAAACTCAAGATGACTAAAACCAACTGGGAATTACCTTCATCTGACTCCTATACAGGGCTTGGGCCTCCTCCTTCATTGACTCTGTGAAAGAAAGAGATGCAGAAAGATTGATTCTCCCAAGCAGCCTTTCCTACAAAAGCTCCTGCACCAATGCCTACTGTCCTGCAGTAATTAACACTGTTCCTACAGGTATCTTTTCTCCCTCCTCCCCAAAAAACCTGAACCAGATAACTAACGACTATCCAGCTAATAATGTTGCATGTAAAAGATTTCCTAGCTGAATTAAGTTACCTGACAGCTCAAATTTGTGCTGAACATCAGCCTGTGAGGAGTCTTCACTCACATTTGGGACTTGTGGAGGGGATGAATCATCATCAGGTGGGGTCTGGAGGGAAGAGAAATGCACAAATCTAGATGTTTGTGTCAGCTTACTTCAGTGAAGGTGTGGGCACATCTCACTCACCCTAACCTAACTCCAGGTTCACTGAGCACCTTCCCAGCAGCAATTCTGCACTTGGTTGGGGTAGATACACAAAGGTCCTGCCTAAAGCAGAGCTGCTCTGCACATCAGCAGCCTGACTCGCAGGAAAACAGTCAAGTCACATTCATTGAAGGGTCACTTCAACCCAGCACTCACCCTTCCTCTAAACTTTGCTCCTGCCTGCCACAACTGCTCCTCTCTTTCCCCACACCAGTTGCAGACAGCCTCTGTGACCACATACCTCTGTCTTCACTGGATTGAGCACTGCATCTTCTCCCTGGGACGACTCCATCTTCATTTCAGAAGTCTCTCCTGATGTTACAGCTGTTCTTTGATCTTCTTCTAGCTCTTGGCTTCTAAGCTCTGGCGTTTCTGTCACTCTTGCAGTTGCTGGAATGGTTTCTTCAGGGCCCAGCTGACTCTGCTCCTGCTCTGCAAGTTCAGTCTTTATTTCTGACCCCAGCTCACTGATGCCCATTAGGTCTCGAATCCCCTTTGCCTCTGGCTCCTCACACTCCAGTCTCTCCTGCTTCACAGTCACAGACACTTGTGGCATCTGGGCCTGTTTCTCATGCTCCTGACGAATTGAGTGCTCCCAGGGGCCAGGAAGGGTCTGAGGGTCATCGGTATCTTCGCAGAAAGAAGAGAGAGCAGCTTCAACGACTGCAGCATCCAGCACTTCAGGGTGGTCATCTACCTTTATTGTCAAAACAAACACACAGCAGCGCAGGCCCAGGTCAGAAAGAGGGATCAAAGAAAAGTTCATGTTATTGGCACTGAGAGAACTGTGGAAGTCCCAGTCTACTCCGTTTACAAAGTTGCCTTTTGCAGCCAGATTTGTATCACTGTGGAACTCCCACTCCCTGTGAGAGTTTCTCATGAAGCTTCAGTTTCAGAAATACGGCCCTCCTGGAAAGGATTCTGTGAGCAGTGCTCATCTGTCTGTCAAAGCCATGACCCAAACCCCACCCTCCAAGGGAGAAACACGCTGTTTTTGTACTCTGGAAAGGAGCACCAGCGTCAGACAGGCAGCAGTGGTGTCCTTTCCTATTGATCTGGAAAAATTATAGTGAAAATGTGCATTCTGAAATAGTTATTTCTCTCTTACTTAAACTAAATTGGTGAGCAGCAATAATTTGAGATTAACCCAACTAAATGCGGAGCAAAAGGCACTGGCACTCTGCTTTCTGTTTACCTTGTCCTCAATGATGGCTATAATATTTCCCACCGTATCGAAGTCCAGCTCTTCCCCCGTGTAGGACACTGCAATATCCATTTTTTCAGCCAAATCCAGATCTTCCTTCCCATCCATGCAGTGATCTTTGGAAGCTCCCGCAGCGCCGCCAGCCCCAGAAGCCAGGCACTCTTTCTTGATGGAATCGATGATCATTGATATTTCACTGCTGTCCATGGACACTGTCACCGTGTGGGAATCAGACACTGCCTCCATGGAAACACAGGCTTCTGGCTGGCTCACTGCACGAGGATGAGAGGGACAGTCACAGACCAAGCTGGAGAAGCCCCCACATAAACAAATACTGCAGTGGTTAAGACCAAGCACCAACTACAAGTCTCCCAGGCCTACCCACCCCACCACGTTAGTTTTAGATTAATAAAAGACAAATACAAATTCACTTTCCCTCAGGAGAGACAAAGCGAGATTCCAACCCTTGAAAAGTCCAGCGAATCACCCACACCCCCACCCAGCAAACCCTGCTCAAAACCATCTGTTCACTCCAGAACCCAGCCATAACCATCCTTTTTTGGCCAGGATGGGGAATCTGAGGTGATAAAGCCCAGCTGGGAGCTGGCAGGGCGCCGATCCCGCAGGGAATTCTGCTTTCCAGCGGGACGTGAGCTCTGAGTGCGTAGTTCAGGCACGCACCTGTGGCTACGCTTTCTGGAGCTGCAGCTGGTGGCACAACGGCTGGTGCTGACAGCGTGGGCATCATGACAATAGTGGCCTGGGACACAGGCTCTACTGGGGGTGGCAGGAGCTTAGCTGGAGGCTCGCTGGCAACAGCGGAGAAGGAAGCAAGAGGTGAGGTGAACTGTGCAGGGCCAGCTTCTAAAAGCCGGGAAAGCGTAGGAGCACCTAACAGAGAGTAGAAGGGAAAAAGCACATCAGCAAGAAGCAGCCACCACTGAAGTCCACAAAGCCACCACTGGGCTCTTCACTGTCTGGTGGCTTCTTCTGGGAAAAGACACGGAGAGATATCTATAGAGTCCCAAAAGCTGTACGGAGAACCTGCACCAAAAAATGCACGACGCTCCTGCAGTGTGTGCAGTCTGAGGTGGAATCATGCAGCTACAGAACACTGCACTCCCTGTAAGGGCTGCACAGACTAAGCCACACATGCACAGAGATGCCTTTCCAAAGGCTCATCCCAAAACAATTATGGGAAATCTGAAAAACAGCGCTGAGAGAGCTACACAAAGTAAGCCAAGACAAAACAGTTGTCACAAAAGCTGGGAGGGAGCAGAGGGGATCTCTTTGCAAGTTTTTCCTGGAGAATTTCTCTTATGTCAAAGGCTGCCATTCACCTTAGCTGTAATTGCCAGTCTGAATTTGCTGAACTGTCCAGACCAAATTAACAGGTCTTAAAAAAACCCAGATGTGGATAAGGAAATCAAGATTTCATTGTATGGAATTCTATATGAATGAATGACATAAATTCTCTGTTGCAGCCAATGTGAATAAATCACTGCAGGAGTTAAGGATAAAAAACTTCCTTAGGCAGGTTGTTCTGAAAAAGCCCAATGCAGTCTTGCACTGTCCCCCTTATCCCCTCTCTGTGAAATTTCCTCTGGAGCTCAGTGGTCTAACTCCCAACAGATCTCTAAGATACAGCAGAGGGAAGGCACGTGAGTTCTCCAGATCCACAGGGACTGCATTTGACATGTTGGGAATCAAATCTACACCATTTTTTCCCCAGCTCCCTGTGAACAAACCTTTCTTTCTCAACTCAAATGCCTGGTATTAGCCAGTGTTAAACCCAGAAAACGAGACTGTATGGATCAGGGCTGAATCAAGCTGAATTGTTTCAGTCACTCTTTTAAGGATTAAGGTCTTCTTAAAAAGTAGGGGTGAGATGGACAGGGGTACAGAAATAGGAATACAACTGATTATTAGAGATAGAGAAGCCCCCAAACCAGCCAGGTAGAACAGGAGAATTCCCCACGAGAATTCACAGAACAGTCTGAAGGTAAATCTTAAGGGAGAAGGGCACAGGGAGAGGCCTGAGTTACCTGAAGCAGCTGGAGATGCAGGGACAGCACCAGGTGCTGACTGCATTTCCCCACTGTGCAGCACTGGAAGGACACTTCCTACCTCCAGCAGCACTCCAGAGCTGTTCATGTGACCAGAAGCCACTGCCATCTCGTTTTCACCGACCTGTCAAAGGAGGAGGAGACTGAAGTTCCTGGAGGTACCAGCACACCAGTGATTCTCTGCCAGATGTGCACCTCCACGAACAGGACCAGCACCTGCTGTCCCAGCATTTCTTCTGCACCTTTTAGTCAGGTTTGCTCTGCCTGAGGCCCCTCATACAAGTGCAGAACATGACAGTCTGAAACTGCTGCTGTTCCTCAGCTGTAACACGCTGCAGTGCCACCTTCCTCTGAGGTGAGGCCAAGAGAACCATTTGCTCTACAGTTCTTCTGTTCAAGGGCTTCACAATCCTCTACACACATGAGTCTCTCTAGAGCCTGAGATGGCACAGAAATATGCCTTGTTTTGAGTTGAGAGAAGCAGAAGTACCAAGATGGAAAAGTAACTCGATCAAGGTCACACAGTGAACCTATGATGGACCTTGAAACAGATGCAAACCAGTCCTGTTCCTACAAAGAAAACTCAGCCTTCCACAGCCATTACCTTTCCCTGCTCCACTTTGTGTTACGTCCTGCAAACACAAAATCCATGCAACATTTACCCAAGCTAACAATTAGGAAAAAAACCTAAATCTGACTACTATGAAGAAAAAAGAGCAACACACCTACTCCATCACACAAGCACTAACCCAGGGAATCTGTGTCACAAGCAGGCTGATGGCTGCTGTTTTCAGACCGGGCTCTGAACAGTGTCAGCATCTCCTAAGACTTCCTTCACTAACACCACAAGTGGGTTCTCATCACACTGATTTTAGTAACTGTCTACGATCAGGAGAAAACGGAAGCACTTCTGTACAGGTCATAAACACCATTCGAGGATTCCCTACTCTTGCACTAAAACACATCAAAAATATTGAAACACAACTTCCTGTCAAGGTGTAAAGAGCTGTGAGCCCAGTGCAGGAATCACCAGGAACAGCTCCACGGAGGCTGATGGGGAAGATGCTGACTAACAAGCTCCCTCCCCTGAGGAGAACAATTTCCTCTAGCAAACCCTGCAACTCCAACTCCTTATGACTGAGGGGACAGCCAGTCCTACGAGCCCTGCAGTCCTGCTGGGAAGGGGGCTCACCTCTGCAGCTCACAGGGGTATTTATACCTCTCAGATTATCACTCCTGCTGGGACTCTCACAAAACTGCACATTTTGAAAAATTCTTTGCAGATCCCCCTTTTTCAGTGGGAGAGCCTGGAGCAAATTGTTTGTGTGCTTTGCATATATGAGCAGAGAGCTCCATACCAGCCTGGGGCTTGTGGGCAGGAGACTGCCCTTCTTCAGCAGCTCTGAGAGCAGAGGGGAAGGAGGCGGAGTTGCTTTTTGTCCTAGCATCTTTTTCTGGGGTGAATCATCAGTGACTGGGGTCATGGGGGCATCCAGGGGAGCAGAGCCTGGAGGGGTGTCAGGGATTCCAATGAAGGAGGCAACTGGGGTGCTGGGCAATGTCCCTGGCGTGACCTGAGAAAGAGAAAAACCACACTGTTCAAAGCCACACTCCACCACACGGACCAGCCCCGCTTGCTGCTTCCCCCAAGAGCATTGATCCAGCACACCACAGACACCTACTGCATTCACTCGCTGCCCCTACTCCAGGCATGTGCTTTCAACCCTTTCCCTGCCCTGCAGAGCACTCACAGACTGCCTGGCCAACCCACGGCTGCCCCTACACGGCCTTTGATCCAGGCACAGGACCAGCAGACAGGGAGGAGGACATGGAGCAGCACTGTCACCAAGCACACTGCAGCACCTCAAGTCTGCAAAGCGAGGCAAGGGCTTCTCCCCAGGCCCTGTGGCTGTGATGGAAGCAGAGCCCCACGTCCCAGGCTGGGCTTTCCCTCCCTCCCTCCCACAGAAGGATCCTCACCCCTGGGCTGGCCTCATCCCCAGCGGGCTGGGCCAGATCTCCGAGGGAATAATCCCCGCCCGGGGAGGTGGAGCCAGCAGGAGAACGAACCATCACCCCCGTGAGCCTTCGAGGGGGGTTCTTGATGGCCTGGCGAGCTGGAAGAGAACAGAAACTGAAGTGAGATTCTGTGACTCCCTCGTGGACAGTCCCCAAGAGTTAGGTTTGACTTTAGCCTGAAGAACTTCAAGAGAACAATTTATGTTATAGGAATTTTTTGCACTCCATTAAGCTCAGTGCCCAAATAATAATTTCAACTGCAGGTTTCTCTAGCAGGTGGGTATTCACCATCTCCCATCACCAAATTAAATGCCCCAAGAGTTACGAAGAAAACCAAAACAAAAATTAAGTATTCAGAATAAAAATCTCTTCCTTTTTTTTTCAGTGACCAGAGGAAACTAAAGGTGTGAAAAGCCTGACATTCTAACACAGAGCTCCTTACTAATCCTGCTTTCCCTTGGACAAACCTTTCCTGGAGATTTTGTTCCTTTTTTCAGAAGCCTCTGCCTTTTACCAGTTACAAATATAGTGCTGGAAAAAGAATACAACCTCCAACTCCAGTGTCAAGGAATTCCTCCTGCAGGTCTTAACAAGACTTCAGTATTTTCTAAATATTCTAATGAATATATGCATTGGTCTGAGGAAAATGAAGGCACCTCATTTCCAGCTTACCCTGATAAGCAGCATCTGTAGCCTTCCTCTTGACTTCTGCCTCCTCCTCTTCCATTTTTTTCTTTCTGTATAAAGAACAAAAACCTGCTGTCACAGGGTGTCTCAGTTCCCCTTAATTCTCCCTTCAAAAATTACTGTTTTACTGATCTGTTAACTGTTTTGTTATCTCCAGACAACATCAGACCACTCCTGTGGTCAGGCTCAAATCCCCCAAGGCAAGAAGCAGAGCCAGAGAATGACACACTGGGCAGGAAATTTCACTTCCAGCTGATTGTTGAAACGGAGGCAGCAAACACGGCTCTGCAAGCCATGGCCAAGCTCTTTCCTGAGCAACTCCAAAGATCTTCCACACCAGCTGGTATCCCCCAGCCCAAGCCAAATCCCCCTCAGAGCCAAAGCATCTCCCCAGCTGCCCCATTTCTCTCAACCCAAACTGTGTCGAGCAAGAAATGCTGGACAAATAGTCAGGAAACTACAATCTCAGAAGAAATAATTAAATAACCCACATCATAATCTCATTGCACAGCTCCTCCAGTCTGTTATCCATGTGCCCAGCCTGGATCAGCTCTGCATCTTTCTTGAGTTGTCTGTAAAAAAGAAATAAAAAAAAAAATCTTTAAGTCTTTTTACTTTCTGATCAGTGAACTGGACACCTTAAGCAGCATTGTCACCCCAGTCACCATCCCACTTGCACTACTTTTTTAGGACAGGTCTCTCAGATGTGCAACATTTTAACATTTAACATTTTAACTCTGTCATGTACCTGTATTTTTCCTGTGTTTCTTTAATAATTTTCTTCAGCTCCTCAACCCGCTCTGCAGTCAGTTTCCGCACAATAACATCTTCCACAGTTTCCACAACTTCTCCCTTCTCACCACGTTTTCTTCTACAGAATAAAAGAAACTCAGACACAAACCACAAGCAAACCCAGTTCCTCCTTCATAAATGGCTGCTTTCTGTCATTTGTGACATTGTGACATGCTCATGCAAAAAAAAATCAACTTCCTCCAATTCCCTTAAGTTATACTGGAAAGCACAACGTTCAAATAATCTCTTCAGGAAATTTTTGCTATTTCACCCAGTGTTAAAGTCTTCAGGAACAGATCAAAGATGCAAGTCCACTAAAAATTCTCAACCTGAAAATAATCCTCACACTTCAAGAGAAAATAATTTTCTCCCCAAGAAGAAACATCTATTTTTTGATTCACTAACTCTACTAATTTGCACACAAATATTACTTTTAAACATCCCATCTTTAAGTTAATATCATGTGAAGTGCCCAAACAAAATGCCTGGGATTAGGAGCAGTAAATAACTGAGATCACAGAGCTGTAGTGATAACACTGATATATAAACTGTAGAATAGTGACAAATACAAAACATGTCCCTTCTCACTCCTTCTCTTTTCTACCCCTATTCTGAAAGATAAATTTATGTGCAAAGCTTCTGATCAGTAAGACTAGCATGCAGTGTTTTATTCCAGCCAAATAAATATTATCTTTCCCATTTGACAAACCCTGATCCCACTGTCCCACAACAGCTATTCCACCTGAATTTTCTCATTCTGAAACGCTCCTTTTGGAAGGGGAAAGAAAGTAATTTAACAGTGACAAGGACTGTGCTGTAAGAACCCACGAGTCCCCCCTCCAGGGCTGCAGGCTGTGCTGGGGTCAGACTTTGTACTCACTTAGGGGTCTCTGTGGTCTCCAGGAGCTCTGAGTACTGAGATGCACAGTGCTGAGAAGAAACAAAGGAAGTCAGACGACAGTTTGCTTGGCCAAACAGCAGGAGTCATCAAAATACACGGACATCCCCAAATTCCCAAGGAATTTCATGGCTTAATCACATGCCTGGCGAAGAATCTCTTTAGTTAGAATTCTTAAATCATGCCCAATATGGCAGTTCTGCTTGTGCAGAGATTTGGTGTCCAAGATTCAAATGTCAGTGTCTTACTTTTTGGGAAAACCAGTCAGGTGGGCGTCCTGGCTCTGCAAAAGGTTTGATGGCTCTGCTGACTGAGACCCTGTGGGAGGGAAATGGCAAATCACCATCAGCTTACCTTCTCCCCCAACCAACATGCAGAGAAAAGATGAAAACATCTCTTGACATCATTGAATAACCCTGCTAAGCATGATAAATTCACTAAGGAGTTGTACAAGTCTCCAAAAATATTTGCCTGCTTCTAATAAACACTAACTTCTCTCCTTTGCTTTGAAAAGCAACTTTCTTGCACCTGGTTACATGATTATGTTTCCACAAAGCCCTTAGCGAGGAGAAAAAGACAGTAAAACAAACAGAGCTATAGACTTAGTGCACAGTAATCTGTTACCAAACATCTTTGCTATCCACAACTCACCTCATCTAATTATGAACACAGAATCATAGAATGGGTTGGGAAGAACCTTAAAGATCATTTTGTTCCAACTCCCTGCCACAGGCAAGGGCATCTTCCACTATCCCAGCCTGCTCCGAGCCCTGTCCAACCTGCCCATGGACACTTCCAGGGATGGGGAGCCACAACTTCTCTGGGCAACCCTTTCCAGCGCCTTACCACCATCACAGTAACAGATTTGTTCCTAATTTCCAGCCTAACCCTCCCTCTGTCAATCTGAAGCCATTCCCCCTTGTCCTGACACTCTATGTTCTTGTCCCAAGTCCCTCTCCAGCTCTCATCACTCTTTACTTTGACTAACACACCTCTACTTTTACACAGTTATGAACGCAACAAAGTGTCTATCGAGGTACACTTTTAACACCTCTTACAGCCCATTTTTGTCCTGAGCAGAGGCAGCGGGGTGACAGCCCCGTGCCGCGCCCCGGGCACCGCGCACACACCGCCCGCCTTCCCCGCTCCCATACCAGTTCTGGTCGCCGCTGCGCATGACGGAGGAGGCCAGGCAGAGCTTCTCTCGGATGGACCAGGGCTCGGTGGGGCCGGCGCTCAGCATTTTGTGCTCTGCGGGACAGGCCAGGAGTGCGCGGGGGGCAGAGCCCGGCCGCACCGGGACTCGAACCC
>VXBU01017621.1:170951-195597 GCA_013400315.1 Bombycilla garrulus | reverse complement strand
TGCCCGTGGGTCCCTGTGCGTGCGGCCGGCGGTGCCCGTGGGTCCCTGTGCGTGCGGCCAGAGCCCGCCTGCTGCTGCGCTGTGTGTGAGGGGGGGCGTCGTGCAGTCTGCGTGTGGGTTTGGGGGTGTCCTGTGCGGTGGTTAGGTCTGTTTGGTACCGTGTGTTAATGGAGTGTAGAGGTGTCTGTGTGCACGAAGGGGTCCTGAGTGGTGTCCGTGTGTCCGGGAGGTGAGTTTGGAGTCCTGGGTAGTGTCTGTGTGTGCGGGGTCCTGTGTGGATTCCCCGTGCGCGTATGTGCAGGTTTGCAAGCGGCATTCTGTGTGTAGGGAGGGTTCCACGTGGGGATTGATGGATATGGCAGGGGGTTGCATGCATGCCTTGCTGTAACATCACCCTGTCCTGTGCCCCTTTCTCCCCAGGAGCCGTGTGAGGCGCCATGGCACAAGCACTTCCCTCCCCAGGGCTGTTTTCCGACGATGAGGCTGCAGCCTCCCCTGTGCTCGAGTCCACAGCAGCAGGGTTTGGGGCTGATGTGTGCAAGGACCTGCTGCCAGAGTTCTCTGCCATCTCCCCAAACCTGGAGGGCTCTCAGGTGAGTCTCTCATAGATGCTCTTCAGAAGAAGCAGGAACAAAACGCTGCATTGGGGGGAACAGCTCCTGGGAGAGTAGTGGGCAGCAAGTGCCTCTTGGGGTGATGCTTGGTTTTGGTGTCAGGCCTTCAGCTTGTTGGTCTGATCCATTACATAAACAAACAAAAAAATGCTGGTGTGCTTGGAAATGCCTAAGAAAGCTTCTGGCATTGCTGGTGATTTTAGGATCAGAGAAGTCCCTCAGCACTAGCAGCAGCACAGCCAACATGTGTGTTCCATATTGTGGTTCCTGTTAAGTGTTCCCCTGGGGGGGTGTGTGCTGCCTCTCTGGCTGCCAGATTTAACTTGTGCTGATTCTTGCAGGCTGTAGCTGAAGACAATAATGGAAAATTAAAGGTCTACCTCAGAGTTCGACCTCTGAAATCCACAGAAGTGGAAAAAGGGGAAGACCAGGTGAGATGCTGAATGAAGCAGAGTCTGAGCTGGGCTGTGTGCCTGCTGGGAGCTGCTGTTGTCCTTTGCTGTCTATTTTCCCATAAGCCACTGCAATGACGGATTTTATGTGTTCTTTAGGGCTGTGTCTGTATTGAGAACTCAGAAACCCTTGTTCTGAAAGCTCCAAAGAATTCCTTCACCATGAAGAGCATGGAGCGAGGAGTGGGACAGGCAGTGCACAGATTCTCCTTCACCAGGGTAGGTAGCTGAGACAAACAACCCATCTGGAAGTGATTTGAGCTTAAACCAGCCTTGCCGCTTGAAAAGCAGTCTTATTCATATCCACTGACCCCAAGGCACTGCCTGAACTCTGCAGTTCTGGAATGAACTGCCTGAACTCTTGTTCTGCAATCCTTTCTACTTCAGGTTTCAGTTGCTGTTTTATTAGATTTTTTGGTTTTTTTTTTCTTTCTGAGCTGTTTCTGACAACTCCTTTTTGGCAGCAAATAGCAAGCTCCTGTTCATGGGGCCCTGAACAGACTAGGGGCTGCAGTGGTATGAGATATTAATGGATTAAACAAACAAGCAGCTTGTTTTTGTAGGGGGCTCAGCTGGAGTTGCTGGTGGGTGTCTTGCTCGTGGTTAGTGCAGGGAACAAAGGGCCATGTAATATTACTTGAGCAACCATTGGCAGAAAAAAGGAAACATGTACATGAAGCTGTTTTTCCTGTGTCTTGTTTCCAGATTTTTGGACCAGAAGTGGGGCAGAAATTGTTCTTTGATGAGACAATGAAGCAGGTGGTAAAGGATGTGCTGAGTGGGCAGAACTGTCTGGTTTACACCTATGGCATCACCAATTCAGGGAAAACTCACACAATTCAGGGTAAGGAAAGCACCAGGTGTTGAGAGACCTGTTGAAAGTTGTTTTCTGTCTTCTGCCTCCGAATCCTCAGCTTTGCTGCTGCTCTTGCTGCAGGCACCACCCAAGATGGGGGGATCCTGCCTCGCTCCTTGGCAACCATCTTCAACAGTGTGGGGAACAGGCTGTACCAGGCCATGGACCTGAAGCCTGCCCTCTCCAACGAGGTGATCTGGCTGGACAGCAGGCAGGTGCGGCAGGAGGAGACCAAAAAGCAGCTGATGCTGCAGGGGGGTCTCTGGGAGGTAAGCACGGGGCCGCTGGGGGTCAGTAGCAAGAGGGAAGGGGTGGTGTCACACTACCTGCATGCTCCTGGTTTTGTTTCCTTCAAGGAGGAGCTGCTGACACCACTGAAGAGGAGTCACAGTGCTGAATCTCAGCTCCAGGCCACCACCAGTGGCAGTTTTGACAGCGGAGTTGCTGGTCTGTCTTCATCCAGCCAGCTCACCAACCGCTCAGACCTCAGCCAGGCAGAAGGTATTTCTGTTGTGTGCTACCTGCTGCTTTTTGCTGGAGGATGGGGGAAGAAAAGGGGGGTGGCAGTTTGGATGATGCTGTGTTGTGGGTAAGGGAGCAAAGGTGCTGTAGCCTCACAGATTTTTCCCTTTGAAAGTTGTCACAGCAGAAGGACTCTGTGCATATATTTTAGCAGTATCAGAAGAATTCACCACTCAATAAAAACCAAGCCTTGTGAAATGAAAAATTACTTGACACTCACTTGATTCAAGGAATGTGGTTATTGAGCAGCTGATTGCTGGGGAGCAGGATGCCAAAGTGACAGGCTGCACTGAGCACTTGTGCCCTGAGTATCAAACCCAGGAACCACCAGCTACTTAGGTATCCAGAGCATGGAGTGATTGAGATAACATGGACAAAAACTTCAGTTATGCTGCCAAGAGTTAATGCTTGAAATCTCTTGTAATTCTGGAATCAAAACTGAGAATATAAAAGTCCTTATACAGAGAGGTGATACTGTTAAAAGAAACTTTAGGCTGTGTCACTGGGGATGGGCATTAGAGTAGATACAAACGGGAGGAGGTAAATAGTAAATTTGTGGTAAATTTGTTTCTGGGGTGGTGTTGCTTGCTGAAGAAAGTATCTCGCTCTAGAGCTAAACCATTCTGGTGGGACCCATGAAAAGCTGCAGTCATGATTTGTTTTCCTTTTTTTATTTTCCCTTTTTTTCCCCAGAATCAGGCCCTTGCTGGGCTGACTTGGACCGCATTTCACTCCCCAGCACAGGAGATGTGCAGTTCTCCATCTGGGTCTCCTTCTTTGAGATCTACAACGAGTTAATCTACGACTTGTTGGAACCAGCTGTACCTGGGCAGAACCGCAAGCGGCAAACACTGCGGCTCTGCGAGGACCAGACTGGCAACCCCTATGTGAGAGGTAGATTGACCTGCAGGAGAGGCTGAGGTGCCTGCTAGGAAGCCTTTAGGATTGGGTGTGTGGTTGGCTCAGCAGTGATGTGCTGGAGAGCCCCACAGAGAGCTCTGATGTCGGAATTTCGGGATTGTCAAATTTGTTGATATCAAGGATATGCAGTGGTGAAGTTAGGGCTGAGATAAGTTTTCTGCCAGTCTCCCCAGTGCTGTGCCCAATGCATGCCTGCTTTCCAGATCTGAACTGGATCAATGTCCGTGATGCTGATGAGGCCTGGAAGCTCCTGAAACTGGGGCGGAAAAACCAGAGTTTTGCGAGCACCCACATGAACCAGAACTCCAGTCGCAGGTTTGAAGGGAGGAGGGATTGTTTAGTCAGAAATACAATTCTGACGGGCTTATAAAGTTTGCCCCTTTTTTTTATTATTGCTTTTTTTTTTAAATATTTGCATGTTTCTTTACAGTCACAGTGTATTCTCCATTCGGATTCTGCACTTGCAGAGAGATAGAGGTGAAGTTGTTCCAAAAATCAGCGAGTAAGTTCCATGGTTTTTAAGATTTGTGTGTCATCTCAGCTTTCCAATCTCTTTGGTTGAAGGCCTGGGATATGGGAAGTATCTTGATGATGGTGTAGTTGAAAGTACTTAGAAGGAATAAATGCTCCCAATGTTAAATCTTGGAACTGACAGGAGTTTGGGGAATACTGCAAGGTACAACTTGAGGTAGCTCTCAGGCTTTTTGAATGAACTTAAATGTGAGCATCCTTACCCTTGCAGCAGGGCTGACTTGAGTGCTGCTGGTGCCTGCTCCTGGGGTGTATTTATCTGGAAAGTGGCTGTTTTGAGGACTGGCAGAGGATCTTTGGAGTTGACACTTCAAAGCTCATTTTGGGGTTACTTTGTGTAACACCTGCACTTAGGGCATGCCCTTCCATCCATCAACACCCCAAAAGAATGGGGAATCTGGGGAGATGACTGCAGGGTCCTGATAAGACAGGACAAACCCTGTAAGATGTGAATCTCACTGTTCCCCTCAGGTTATCCCTGTGTGACCTGGCAGGATCCGAGCGCTGCAAGGACCAGAAAAGCGGGGACCGAATGAAAGAAGCCAACAACATCAACACCTCCCTGCACACCCTGGGCCGCTGCATCGCCGCCCTCCGCCAGAACCAGCAGGCCAGGTGAGCATCCACACCTCCAGAGGGAGGCTGTGAGGTTTTATTTTTGTTTCCCAGCTCACTGCTGTCTCTCCCACAGGACAAAGCAGGCGGTGGTTCCGTTCCGGGACAGCAAACTGACCCGTGTGTTCCAGGGCTTCTTCACCGGGCGCGGGCGCTCCTGCATGATTGTCAACATCAACCAGTGTGCATCCACCTACGATGAGACCCTGTACGTAGCCAAGTTCTCAGCCATTGCCAGCCAGGTGAGTAACACACACCAGGAGCACGGCATGGTCAGGGTGGCTTGGGTTTCTCCTGCTCCTGTGGGACTCAGCCCCTTCTCACCACAAGGAGAATGCTTGTAAATCTTCCCTATGCTCCTCCAGGGGTTATTATTATTTAGATTCTGCTAAACTGAAAGGGCTGACAGATTGCAGAGAGGGGCTGTGTTTAAAAAGCACAGCTTGCAGGCTGATAATGGTGGTCTCTTGCCCTTCAGCTTGTTCAGGCACCTCCCACAAAGTTGGGACTTCCATCCTTACAATCCATCATCAAAGAGCACAACAGGCGAACCAGCCAGGGTCCAGAGGCAGAGGAAGAAGATGATGTGGAATCAGAAGAAGACACTGAGGATGAGGCAGCTGTCTCCATGTATGAGAAGAAGGTGGGTTGGGATTTGTTTTACAGCCTTTAAGTGAATGCAAGGTCAAGAACATGACTGTTAGCTTTGGCCTGGGGAGCTGGGATTGGAGCTCAGCACGATGCCAAGAGAGATGACAGACCCTTAGAAGGATATAGGACCCAGAAAATTGGGAATCCATGATAAAAGCATTCTACAGCTGGTCTAAATCTGACACACATGCTGAATTTGGAAGCACTTTGTCATCTGTGGAATAGTGGCAGTAACGGTGCAGACCTACAATTCCTTCTCTGCAAGGGAAATCTAGAAAACATGCAGAACAGGAATCTAAGTGGGGGAAAAAAATCAAACTTCCTAGATACTCAAAGCAGGCAGCTGGGATAGCTGAAAGATCAAGATGAAGTCATATCCATCCAGAGACTCAACCTGTTATGTGTCAAGGTAGCAAACCTTGCAACTTTCCTAAACCCTTAAATCTAGATCACCGCACCCTGTGGATGTGGCATCACTTACTTTACTCCAGGTATCAACTTGGAGTTAAGTTGTGCAGCGTGGGCAGTGGAGCTGTGTCCCTCCTGCAGGACTTGCTGCGCGTGGTGGAAGCTGCACGGGAGCTGCTGGTGCAGGAGCGGCAGAAGAAGCTGCAGCTCGAGGTGCGCCTGCGCGAGGAGATCTGCAATGAGATGCTGGAGCACATGCAGCAGAAGGAGCAGTGGTGGAGGTACAGCCTGTGCTGCTCTCCCTCCCTCCCTGTGCTCAGGGTGAGCTGCAGCACCAAGGACTGCCAGATCCTGACGTGGAATCGGTTGTTCTCTCTGTAGCCAACATGTGGATGCTCAGAGGGAGCAGCTGGAGGAGCTGTATGAGGGTAAAATGACCATCCTGAAGGAGTTACTGACTGACCACTACCAGGAGAAGATGCAGGTTTGTTCAGGGCAATGCAATGGTATCAGGAAAGCAGCAGTGGGTTGGGAGGGGACTCTGGGTACTCGAGTCCAGGAAAATCTTTATGCAAAGTGGGAGAAAAGATTTTTGCTTTCAGAGGTATTTTTGGTGATATTATTTCATCTCTTGATCAACAGTTTTTGCTTCTTGTCTCCTACTTTATGTAGCCTGCTAGGTTTCCTAATTTTGAACACTCAATCTGGAAGCTTATGTACAACCATCCTGACTCATCCATTCAACATGATTCTCTCCCTCCTTACTCTTCTCACTGTGTGGCTCGATTTGGGCTCTTCAGATTCACACAGATTGTGCAAATCTCTTATTGCTCTTAGTTGTGATGATGGGTATGGACCTGTCCACGTTTTTGTGCCTATGGCATTTGAGTGAGCTTTGGGATTTATCGCAGACTGCTCTGAAGATGCCAACTCTCAAAACAATCCCTCTTCCTTAGAGCCTGTAAAAAAGTGGTTTAGGCTCCCAGAAAGTGAATTTGCTGTACTCAAAAGGACCTTAAAGGCTGGGTTCAATGTGTGAAGTGTGTGATTGAGAAATTCTCCAGGAATAAAAACATAGAAAGTTTCAGACAAATTATGCTATGAAAATCTTATCCATTATCTGAACAAGCTTCCTTTCACAGGAGCGTGATGAGGAGATTTTGGAGCTCAAAGCTGCTCTGCAGGAGACCAAACAAAAACTGGAAAGCCTGGATGTCAAGCAGAAGGACTCTGAGCAAAGTGTACGTCGATCCAAGCGAGTGGCCACCTCGTCTGCTCTGCAGCAGGAGCTGGCAGATACCAAAGCCAGGCTGGAGCAGTGCCAAAAGGAGTTGAATTCTGTGAGTGCAGGTATGTTCTGAACCGTGCTGAGAGATCCTTGTGCAGGATTAGAAACTCTCTTCAGGATACATTGGATTCAGACACCCTGAAAATTCATTATTTGAGCTGTAGGTGACAGGAATGATGAGTTGGAAGGAGAGCTTCCTTTTCACAGGAAAGTAGACTTTAGGGCAGGATAATCTTTCCATTCAAGTTCTTAAGTCTCTTTGTCCAAGTGAATGGGAGAAGCCTGGAATGTTTTTGTGCCTTTCTGCACAAACTCAAAAGCTCTTCCTGACTTGCCTGTGGCAGCTGGTCTCAGGGGAAGTCCTGAACTTCAGGAACACTGGAAGCTGATCAATGTCCTGCTGCTCACCACTTTGTCTGTTCCTAGAGTTGCGCAAGTACCAGAGATTGGTGGAGCCGCCTCCCTCTGCCAAACCCATCACTATGGACGTGGACAGGAAGCTGGAGGATGGACAGAAGGTAACTCCAGCTCTGTCTCACAGAAAAGAACATTTGCAGGGCGAAGTGGTTGCCAGTTTAAACTGTTTGGGGCTGCTGTTTCCAGGTTTTTAAACAAATGAAATGGGTTTGTTGAACTTATGGGAGTTGTTGAAGGTTGTGGTATCTGTGATCACTCAGATGGGATCTTCCCTCAGTGCTGCATGTCTGAATTACCTTGGAGCAGCTTTGCTTGCAGAGCAGTGCCAAAACCAGCTGGTGCATTAAACCTCTCTCTTCTAGAACGTCAGGTTGCTGCGTTCAGAGTTACAGAAAATTGGGCAGTCTCTGCAGGCTGCAGAGCGGGCCTGCTGCCACAGCACAGGGGCAGGGAAGCTGCGAGAAGCCCTGGGCACGTGTGATGACATCCTGGCAAGACAGGTGATGTGTCTGCTTTGGTGGGGCTGGCATGGGGGAGAGGGGTTTAGTCTGTGTGCTTTGCCATAATAAGAACCACCAAAGTTCTTGCTGCTGCAAATAAAAATGATTTATTTGCTAGCACATATTTTGTGAAGGGAGCTCTACTGCTGATTTTTTTTCAATGGCTGAGTCAGTTGTGTGTTTACCTCTGCACAGGGACCCAAATTGTTCCTGTTCAGTTAAATGGCAGCCTGCACTTAAAGCAGGAGAATGCAGAGTAGTTTCCTTATCCACTCCATCACAGTTGCTATGGCAGCATATTTGCAGCAGGATGGAGTCAGCTTTGTCCCTCCCTTACTGTTCCAATGTGTTACTGAACTGCTGCACTGCTGACAGTTAGCTTTTATGGATGGTCTTATTTGGTAGAGTTAGTGAGTTTTGGCAAAAGGCAGTTTATCCTCCTCAGTTCATGGTAACCAGCGAGCTAAGACAACTTGTCATTGTACCTGCTGAGAGCCTACAAGGAAGCTGCAGCAGGACTTTGTGGAAGAGCAGAGAATGACAAGACAAGGGTGAATAGCTTCACACTGAGGTTTAGACTAGATATTAGGAAAAAACTCTTTACACTGAAAACACATTTCCTAGAGAAGCTGTGGCTGAAAGTGTTTAAGGCCAGGGTTGATGGGGCTTGGAGCAAGCTGGTCTAGTAAAAACTGTCCCTGTCCACAACAGAGAACAAGGAACTCTTTAAGGTCTGTTCCAACAGTGAATAGGCTTTTATTTCCTGTGATTTGATATTTCAATGAAATTTTTAGTATCAATCTATCCTGCCTTGCCCTCCTCAGGACCAGACCCTGGCAGAGCTGCAGAACAACATGATGCTGGTGAAGCTGGACCTGCGCAAGAAGGCGGCCTGCATTGCTGAGCAGTACCACACAGTGCAGAAACTGCAGGCGCCACCAACGTCCGCCCTCAAGAAACGCTTCTGTGCCAACAGGGAAAACCTGCAGCCCAATCAGCCTCCTGGCAAAAAGCCCTTCCTGCACAACATCCTGACACGCTCAGCCACCCGTCCTGTGGCTGCCAGAGGGTGGCAACTCCGTTCAGTTGCTCTATGACTTTTCAGAAGGAGGTCCCTGCCCCGTTATTACTGGAACAGGTGGCAAATCCAATATAATAGCATCTGGTTTTCGTTGTGCGCTTGTTTATTGTTGTTGTAGCTGCTTGAGAACTTATGTAAACATCTCTGGATATGTATGTTTAAACTTTCAATCAATACCAAAGTGGACAAAGTGGCCTTATGTAATTTGAACACTATACTGAGGAAAACTCTTTACCTGTAAAATAATGCAGATGATCAAACTTCTTTAACAAAAGGACAAGATAAATGTATTCTCTTGTCTACGTTGGCACATAATTCTGAAAATAAGTTCACAAGTTTCTCCTTGAAAGATACTTGGCCTTCCTTGAATTACAATCCTTTATTGAAGTATACAAGTTTTAGGTCAGGGCTGTTTTCTTGGATCCTGGCTTGCAAATCTGGCTCCAAGCGTGACACCGACATCGAACTGAGCAAAAGGAACAGTACAGGGGTTACACCAAACAAGCACCAGAAGGGAAAATGATGGACAGTGCATCTAGTTAAACTGCCTACATTGGCAAAAGGGGTTCCAGGTATTTTAAAACATCTTATCAAGGAAGCAGGCTCACAGAGCAGGGCACATGGATCCCTGCTCCAAGTGCAGTGGGACAGGCAATGGAGTCAGGAAATGGCTGTTGCTGCTCCCGTGAGGGTAAGGATCCACTTCATTGCTCAGGTTGTTGTTGGCAATAGAAACTCACCTTCCTAAAAGGGGTTTCTTTAAATATAATGTATTTGCCTATTTGACTTACTCCCTGATTTGATTCAGTTGAATAATAGGGTTGTGTTTATGAGAGTTGGTTCACAGTAAAGTGAATTAAGCTGCCAGGTCCTTTGAACAGCTGCAGTTTTCTGAACACAGTTCAAGGTCTAATCTTCCTCTGCCCTGGAGAGCCCTGGCTGAAATCAAGAACTGTAGCATGTGTGCTGGGTTGTTTTGTCAAGTCATCTCCAGGTAGCCTAGTGACACTTGTTTACCACAGTTCTCTGTCCTAGGCCAAGCAGGGAGACAGATGGTGTCAGCAGCTTTGTTGTACTCAAACAACCCTGAGAATTGGCCATTGTTTTCTGGAAGTCAAAAGCTCCCTTAGTTCAGCATTTTAATGGACTCAGCTCAAGCTTGGATTGTTAAAGGTACATCTGGCAGCTTGTTGAGTTTAGACAACCACTATTAAAATGAGAGGGACAGCTGAATTTAGGGCCCTGTTTGGACTATGTACCAAATTGAGCTAAGTTTTTTGTTGAGTAACTCATTCAGATTTCATAATGATTTCAGCTATAATGAATATTGTTTCTAAGACAGCTTTCAGTACTGAACTATTTCTGTATTGATGAAAAAGTCTGGAAAAAAATATTAATCAAACAACAAATGAGCACAGATCATCCAGTGCTGTTCTGTATAACTAGAAGAGTTTCCAGCTGAAAATAAAATTGGCTCTGACTGTATTTAGTGTGCCCACACCCTTACTGGACATGAATATATTGTATAGAACTCATCTTAAGCTGCTGGGGTTTGTAAACAACTATTATATATTACTGATGAATAACGTAGTTATTACTTTTTTGTATATTCTCTTGTTTATCAGCTTTGTTACATGGGAATTAAAACTGCTTGAGCAGGCCATGACCCCGGGTTTGTGTCTGTGTGCAGCACCACAAATGGATCTGGAATAACATTAAATGAGAATAATGTACAGCAGCACCCACCTTTTCTGAGGAAACAGTGCACAGCACAGGGGAGTTGCAAACACGAGACT
Organism: Bombycilla garrulus; assembly: GCA_013400315.1. Taxonomy (NCBI): domain Eukaryota; kingdom Metazoa; phylum Chordata; class Aves; order Passeriformes; family Bombycillidae; genus Bombycilla; species Bombycilla garrulus. The sequence continues at coordinate 184,945 of VXBU01017621.1, read as the reverse complement.
AGAGGAGACAAAACCAGATTTACAATATTTAGGCTGCAAAAACAGAATTCAAAAATCTTATGCATGATTTAGGTAAAAAGCGTTCTTGTTTTCTGTTCACAGTGAAGTAAAGTGGTGTGTAACTTTTATTTCTCACTTCACTGTACCTTATGAAATAATTTACCTACAGGTAGCACTAAATGGTTCAACACCATGCTCCCAAATTTGTCTTAAATTACCATTTGATGTCTTTGCATTATTTTACCTTTGTGTGCAGGACAACAAAAAGTGCCAGAACACGGAAATTTAAACCCTATTAACCAAATGTTTCAAGAATTATCAATGCCCAGGATGAGATTCCACTGCCTGTTTAGAAGTAGCAGCCAAAGCATCTTTTCTAATCAAGCTGCTACATTCCTTTTCTTGCCACTCCCTTTCTTTTCCCTCCCTCTGCTTTTCTTGGCAGCTTCTTCCCTGCTAACGGCTTTTTTGTTTTTAACATGATATTTTATCAGTTACAGAGATGGAAATAACTGCTGTGCCCTCATTAACTTTCTCAACCTTTTTTTTCCTTAAAAAAAAAGCAAATACTGCTACTTTCCCAAAATCCCTACAACTATCTCAAGATAGCAGACCCAACCCAAAGAAACCGCTTACCAGATTCCAACTAATCCAACCTGAATAGGAGCGCTCATCCAAGGAAATCTCTGTTGAAAATAAAACCACATACAGTGAGTGTGGAATCTTCCTGCTTCCCACATTCCTGGAATTCTTATAAGGGACAGATTGCACCTAAAAGGCTCGGAGATGTGAAGGCAAAACCCTGGCCAGCGTGGCTTCATGCTGAGCTCCAGTTTGAGAGTCAAATCCCTTTGGAAAGTAGCCAGGAAATTCCCAGGGGAATCAATGGACACAGTGATCCTGAGTAAGAGTCCCTTGGAAACTCCAGGGAGTGACACAGTGAGTCCTGTTTGACAAAGGACCTGCTCCTGGGCCTTTCCTTTGAGTTCCACAAGTCCAAAGTAGCAAAGAGCTGAAATTTGCAGGGAATTTTGCTCAGGCATTCTAAGGAAGAGCTCAGCCTGGTTACAGCTCCTTCCCTTTGGTAGCATCAAATGGTTTTAACCTGCAACCAGAGCCATAAATAAGGGAGATGTCAATTCACAATGCAAATCTGCCTCTCTTAGCCTCTTTCTCCTGTCATGTGATTTTCCCCTGATGTGCAGAAACTTGTCCCTGTAGCAGCACTCCAGTTCTGCAAGAGTTCACCTTTTACTGAAGGAAAGAAGGGTTGAAGGATTGGGAAAACAAAGCTAAGAAAGCAACACATAACCCACACACCTCATCAATTCTGTAACTGTTGCAGAACTCGAATATATGCCAAGAATTTTTTTTGTAGGCTTTTAAAATTCTTTAGGAATCCACTCTCTCTCAGTGGTAGAATTTTAGTTGAAATTCACTACTAAGGAAGCTGTTCAGTGGACACTGCTGCCTCTTGCTCCACTGAGAGCAGGACAGACCCAGCTGCCATGAGGACACAAAGGGAATTTTAAAACAAAACAGCTCACAAGGTAAATATCACTTGATACAGTTGATGATGTTTTCAGTGGAGATGATGTTTGTTTCTGCAAGAAGGATTTCTCAAGATATACAAGTTAGAGGGGAAAATGGTGAAGAAAAGCTGGGCATTATTTGGGAGTACAAATGGACAAAGGAAATGTAGAAAGCTGAGGGGGACAAAGCTCAGGGCTGAGGGAGGTCACAGCAGTGTCTGAGGCAGGAAAACGAGCCTGTGTGGAGGAAAATTTCTCCAGAGCTTGAGGGAGAAGAAACAATGTAGAAGACTGCTTCTCCTTTATATTTTTTTTTCATGGAGTCTATCTGTAATCCAGAAATAAGTACAGGAAGAACTGTGCCAATTCACCTGCAACAAGAGATAACAAACGGGGACAGACAACAACATCAAGAAGGGTGAGGAGTGAAGGCAGCACAGCTTCACTGTTCTGGCATTCACTAAACAGCTCCATCTGACCCTCAGCTGAGATAAATTCACCCCCAATTTCCATTTCATACCCTGGCAGAGTCCATGCCAAGAGGTGGTGAACACAAACCAAACCTGCACTGCCTCTGAGAAGGGAGGGAGTGGGATGTTGTGCATTTCAGGGGGACTGTGGGACCCAGGGTGTGTAACAGAAAAGCCCCAAATTCAGTTTCATAACTCAAAAGGCTGTTGGAAGGTGCCCTGAGAGGAATAAATGTTTTCATGTCTTTGTCAGAGTTCGTCATTGATCTGAGAGAGAGAAAGGTGTTGAATACAGGCTCCATAAAAAACATGGAGTTCATGTGCTGGAACGTTTTTTGCCAGCTTGATTTGAATTACAGCCTTTATTTTTCAAGAATGTTACAAGGCTGCACTAATCCAGAAAGATGGTGAGGAAAAAGTAACACTGGGAGGTCAGAATTAAGAATTGGAGTCGCCCAGGGAACAACGTAAAACAATAAAACAAAATTCAAATGCAGGCTGCACACCCCCACAAAGAGAGAAAATGGAGAATCTACAAGAGAAAGAGCAGAGGAATTCACTGTGTTAAGAGAACTATCAATTAACTCCGGAAGAAGGCAGTTCCCAATGAATTAGGATTTCATTTCCAGATGTCTTTGTGGCATTTTAGTGGTTAGTGCAAACAGAGAAAATGGAGAAATGATAATTAAGCAAACAAAAGCCATAAGGAGAATCGGCTTTTCTCTAACTGCCTCTTTTCTTTGTTGGATCTAAAAATCTGTTAGCTTTCCCAGGCCAGCTATTTAAAAAAAAAAAAATAAATGAAATGACAGTGAAATTAGAAATTCATGGAGGACTTCAGGGTATAAGACATTCAAGAACAGTGCTTGAAGGAAACGGCTTTCTGTTCTGGTGTTGTAACCATTTAAAATACAAATTTTAGCTGCAGATTAAAAGATCCCAAGGAGCTTGTTTCATATGAGGAAACTTCAAGAATCAACTTGGATGTTCATACAATATGCAGAAAAGAGGAAAAACTGTAGCCAAAGCTGTGTAAGAGTAGTAATATAAAACTAAAACTTTAGTGTTGATTGGAATTTTCCTAAGTTTCTATGGAAAAAAAAACCAATTTATTTCTTCAGGAGAAAAGTTACCTGTAAGTAAAAATCTATAAATCCTGTACCTCAGGGCAAGGCTCGTTATGGATCCTCCTGCAGCAGGTAAAAGAACTTAGTTCTGCACAGAGCTGGTCAGGATAATAAAAACAGACATTATGCAGTCTAATCAATTACTGCTATGCTGCATAATTACATAAACAGGCCCCAAAGCTGCTGCTGAAGCAAATGACAAAAAAAACCCAAAAAACTTCTACAGATAAAAATACTCCTTCAAGGCAACTTCTTTTTGAAGCAGTAAATACATGCCTGTGTTCCAAGAACATTCTTGAGGCATCTTCTAGCAAGAACTTCTGGGAATGTTGTTAATTCACACCAAAGCCTTGGTGCAAAACACTTTGGGAACGTGGGGATGAGCTGGGCTCCATGACCTACATCTTATCCCAAATATCACAGCACCACAGGCTGCTCTGAGACCAACATTCCAGGAGCATCTCCTTCTCTCTGTCTTACTGCAGGCCACCTTTCTACTTCTATTATTAGAAATGATCTAAATCTCTGATTTCTTTTATCATTTCACAACCATCTGCCTATTTTTTGGCCTTGTGTGTTGCTTAATAGGATTTTGGCAAGCAGTCAGGAATTATTCCCAAGGGTGGCAGTGAAGCAGAGGCCAAGGGCACTGAGTTAGTAGAGCAGTGTGGGGATGGTGCTGGAGGGCTGGGATGGGATGGTGCTTCTCAAACTCCAGGAGGACATGCAGAAGCTGCTGGTTAAAAATGCAGCTCATTCCTTGATGGGTTTAATGCTAATCTCTACCAGGTGTTACCACTGAGCAGTGCTTCACCTGCATTCAGTCTCTGAGGCTGAGGGAGAGGACAGGTGAGCATAAACAGTCAGGATGGTGCCAGAGAGCACTGAGCAGTCACTGCAGAAATCGCTCATTGTGGCTGATCTGAAAAATTCACAACACCCTTATGTTGATTACAACAAAAACAACAGGTATTTGTGTCCAGACCCTGCAACTTCTTCACAAATGTCATGTATTTGTCAGCTGAGGCAATGGCTTTGTGACATTTCTCACATGCCAAATAGATACAAAATAATTTTTTCCCTATTTTTTTTTTTTCACAATGGTTAATTTTCCAGGCAATACATTCTCAAGAACATCACAGTATCACGAGCTGTGGTGTGTTTGGATGCCCTGCAGGCTCACTTCTTCCAGGAGATAAAAGCAGCACACACTGATTTTTCTACCCTGAAACTCAAATGCCACATTTCCTGTTTTCACACTGTGAGCAAAAGTGTTTTCTGTTAACAAGTGGGAGGGGAGCAAAGCACTTTAGGGAAAAAGAAGTTTTAAGAATGGAAGACAATCACAGAATGGTTTGGGGTGGAAGGCACTTTAAAGATCATCCAGTTCCACTCTCTTCACTGTCCCAGGTTGTTCCAATCCCCATCCAACCTGGCCTTGGACATTTCCAGGGATGGGGCAGCCACAACTACCCCAGCAATCTGTTCCTGCCTCAGAAATACAGAAACACTTTCAAATGGGGGGGTCTAACTGGGGAATCCCACTCTGCACAAGAGACACGAAGGGCAGAAACGGTCAGAGATAAAATTTAAACACTTTAGAAAGCTTTATCTTAGACAAACAAAACGATTCCAAACAAAATCTTCCCCTGCTTGTCCTCCTTGTCTCCACATAAACTTTTCCAAGGCAGGGTCTATTTTGTTTTTCTTTTTCCTAATTTTTTCTAACAGGAAGGAGACAGATTTGCTTAAGCTTTCTGGGTGGGTCTCACAGGCAGAGGCTTTGCCTGGAGCTACCAAATAATTAAATCAGTGAGGTGGAACTCTCTTTACTGGTAAAGAATTAAAGGGTTCCTCACCTGAATATTATTTCCCTCATGTCAGACAACCCTGTAACTAATTCAATATTTGTTCTTTACCCTCTCATGCACACACAGTGCAGAATGTTGATGTAAGTAATGGATTTTCCAACACCAGGGGTTTGATTTTACGCTACATTAGCATAAAAAGAATATAGGAAATAAATAATCTTTGATAAAGAATGCTCATTCTATGCCTACCCTGCACTTTACATCCAGTAAATTTTAAAGAATCATTTTCAAGAGAGATTTTTACCATCATTTTTGTTTCCAAACTCAGATTGCTACTACAGCAGGTAAGCAAAGCCTCCTTATTGTTATCTTGAGAAAACCAGCATTATTAAAATGTTCTTTTTTTTCCCTCAATAAATCGTATTCCAAGACTCAGTAGAAGGAAGGTTTATTTCACAGGAGGAAATGTGCATTCTGAGAACAATTATAAAAGCAGTAAGAATGTTCAAATTTTCTCAGTGTTACCTTGCACTGTGACAAAAAGAACTAAGCTCTCTCTAAGGAAGGCAGGAGGAAAGTGACAGCTGTAAAACAAGTTCTACAGGGATGTCCTCCCACAGTGCTTGGGAGGCAAATATGAAGATTCAGGAAGTATTTAAAATTCATTAAAATATTAGGATATGAAACACACAGATAGATTATCTAAGACTAACCTTTAAAAAGGCTTTCTTTTCCAGGGTATTCATTATGAAAGGAGGAATTGCTGCAAAGAAGACAAAAAAAGGCATTAACCTTGGAGAGAAAGGCACTTTGTTTTCATTTTCTGTTTAGCTGAACTAATACCATAACACAATTTTCACAGCCTTTTGTCACTCACTGAGTTTTCATTTCACATTGCCAGCTGGATTGGTATTTACAAAGGTGAATTCTCACAATAAGCAAAACCTGCAATTTCACAGCTAACTAAACCTGAGCTCAGTTATTTGGCACTGGCAGAGCACCTAAACCAACTCCAAGCAAGTGGAATTTGCTGCCATTCCTTTGCTGTCTGTATTTTCTGCACAAGCACCCCAGGAGCTCTGCTGCTGCAGTTCAGGGTAACACAATGAGGATGTTTCCACATTTCCCTGGGGAAATTCTTAACAGAAAGGCAAACACTGCCTGGGGAACTACAGGTAATTTGGCCCCTGAGAAAATCACTGGGATAGAACTGAATCTCCTTCTCACAGCAGGAACTGATGATCAGGACTGCACAGGATTTATCCTTACCCATGCCAGGAGAAGCCATCAGAATCCTGGATATCACCACCTGGGCTATTGCCTGCTGAGCTGCTCTGGATGAATCACCCAGCCTGTTTCCATCCTCATCCGTGACAGGAATTCCAAACTGGAGTTCCCTGTTGAATAAGGGGTAAAAAATAAAGCAGTGATGGATGTGAACTTATTTTTTCCCCATTTTTTTGTCATCTTATCTTTGCCCCTTAAAATTGTCGACTGTAAGAATGATGTGTTTTATTTTATTGTCTAAGTGAATTTTTCTGAACACTCCTTGGTACAAAAAATATTTTGAGAAGTCACCAACTGAATATTTGTAACAACAATCTGCTGCTTGAGTCTGGTAAGAGAATTTCAAGGGGGAAGAAAGGAGATGTGCTTTTTCTGTGTTCCACAGAAGGGAGAGGTCCCTTTGCACATTAAAAGTGGAATTTTCTGGACTGCTCTGGAAGTGGAGCCTGTCCTATCTGACAGCTCATGGAACACAGAAGATTATTTTCATTGAGTTGAAACAGAAGGTTCTGTGAAAATTCCCCCTTGGCGTTCTAGTCTGAGCTGTCATTTCAACCCCAAAAAATATACTTGCAAGTATAAAAGGAGGCACAAACCAAACTGTGTTTCTGAAACTGCATTATTCTCTCTTAGATCTTTTGCTCAAGTGCAGGGTTGGGTGTTAAACTCATGCTGGGAGAAGCAGAGAGAACAACAAATATCCTCAGGACTGCCTTTATTCTTCTCTTCAGATTTTACAAAAGATAAAATACTACCACAGATCAACTTCCATTGTAAATACAAAGTCTAAATATTCCCTTTTCTGCCCATAATCTTGTGTTTATTACAGGATGCTTTAAAACTTGCTTTTCCCTACTACTATTCTTATTCCTAGTCACATCACAACACACAAAAAAAGTTTGTTTCTGACAAACTGCATATTTTTGTCACCTCAGTGATTAAACAAAACTGCAGAGCCTGACTTCTATGACTAAGTTCTGCAGGTGGGATTTCAAGCACCATTTTTGAAATGACTGTGTTTTTCCAAAGTGTTGCTGGCATTCAAAGGCCCATGTGAACTAAGTTTTGAAGGAACCAGTAATTGGTTTCTGAGATCCAAGACTGAAGAACTCTTTGGATATTTATCTGAAGAAAATGAGCATGTTCTATTTTATACCAGTTACAAACAACCAGCCAAAACCTCATGCACAAGGATTCTTGCAAGGTTCTGAAACAAGCTAAAGACACAAAATGTGCTTTATTTAGTAACTTGCTGATCCTACCCACTGAACAACACCTTTTCTTCCAGCGTGAGTGATCTTTGTTCTTTCTCCTACCTTTGTCTCATTAGTGGAATATTGATGCAGTTGGCAGCAGCAACAGCAGCAAAAGGAACAAACCTCCCAATAAGGGGCGAGACGCGCTGGAAAACACAGAGGGGAAAAAAGGAAAATAAAAATGTACATCATCATTGTCTTTATTGAAATGCTTCATCTGCTAATGACAGACCAGACTTACTTCCTTTACATTAAAATTCAGTGAAAACTCACTGGTGGGGCAGAGGTAGAACAAGATTTAAGCAAGAAATAAGTCAGAAGTGCTTCTCTCCAGAGTGAGCAGTGGCAGGAGAGTGGCAAAACCATTCTGAATTTAATAGCATCACAGGGAAGTGTAATTACAACTCCAATTAATTTTCAAGTGCTGTTAGATGTGTTGAAAGGTGAAAAAGAAACTGGAAAAAAGGCACCTTATTAGATAGAGCCTGCATGAACCAAACATGGGCTGTTTGACAGATGTGCATAAACCCATCTCCAAGGGGAAAAAATAAAGTTTGGATCTAAAGAATGAGCACCCAAAACAACTCCACAGCAGGAGCTGTGCATGACACAGATACACCAGAGGAGAAATGAGCTGTGAGCTCCTCACAAGACACCACAGTTTACTAAGAATAGAAAAAAATATCAGAAATACCTTTGCTAGTGAATTAAGTCCTAAGGCTGTAGCGACAGCACCTGTGGTGGCAGAAACATAGGCTGTTCCCAGCTGGCTAAAACAGAAATGAAAATGTTTGCACATGCACAGCTACAATTGTGTCACTTTGAAAAACAATTACATTTTACACACCTAGTTATGCCCCCCCAGAAGTTAAATAGGCTTTCTTGTGCTGCTGCAATAAGGTGGAGATGGAAGATCTAAATGCGACACTGAATTAAACACTTTTATTTCACAAGCAGTAAAAATCATATTCAAGCCACATTGTAATACTGAATCAAGTTCTGCTGGTTGTGCTTTGCTGCCTGTTCAGCATTTTCTCATGTATCTGAACGAACACCTTGAAGGGTTAGTTCTTTATTTAATTTCCTAATTGCTTAACCTAGTAAAATCAGGTTGGATTTCCAAGGCCATGTCTATAATAGGAATTAAAATCAACCATCCCAAACCCCACAGACACAGAGCAGCTCTGCTGCAAACACTCAAATCCAACCCAACCTGCCCCAAACCACACTTTACATACTTCCCAGCTAGGAGGTGCCTCTGTGTGCTGGAATCCACAGTTTGCTCCCAGACATCTTTAAGCAAGTCAGCCCCAAAACCAGAAAGTCAAGTACTGCAATTCCAGTTTTCTATTCATAGAATCATAAAACGATTTGGGAGGAACCATAAAGTTCACCCCATTCCACCCCCTGCCACGGGCAGGGACACCTCCACTATCCCAGATTGCTCCAAACCCCATCCACCCTGGCCTGGGACACTGCCAGGGATGGGGCAGCCACAGCTTCCCTGGATAACTGTGCCAGGGCCTCACCACCCTCACAGGAAAAATTTTCTCTGTTTATCTAACCTAAATTTCCCCTCTTTCAGTTTGAGATTTCTTGCCTTCTCCATCTATTTAGTCTCTTTTTTAGACAACAAGCAGGAACAAGCACAGACCAGTTGAAGGAATCTCTTTTTGTACATGAACCCTCAGCGTGGTGTGTGCTGGCACTGAGAAGGTGGCACAGTGACACAACTAAAGGTCTCCACAAAATATCAGATCAGAAATATCCTGGCAGGACACCAAACTGATGAGGAAAACTTGCAAATGGCTGACTGAGCCCTGAAACACAGTCTCCTGTTAAATCTTGCACTGTTCAGTGCTCTTGATCAAGGTGCTCAGCCCCATCTTTAAAGGCAAAAATGGAGTTCTCAGCTCTGCCATTCTCAGACTTCTCATTTGTGCATATCAAATCAATAATTACTTATTACTTATAAGGAAAAACTTATCCCTGTCTCACCTCAAACTCTAATGCCCAGCCATGTTCAAGTACATCAGAGAGCAACTTCTAAACTCATCAGAATGATGAGGTTCAGTATCTGACCTGAGAGAGATTGGGGCATCCCCGCTCCTGTTGGTGTAATTTACTACAGCATTGAAGGACTGGTTGACCCACTGCCAGAAAAGCACTGCTGGTGTCGTTCTTGAAAAGAGAAACAATTGTAATTATTGTTATTATTATTATTAAACTCACAGTTGAATTAACAGCACAAGAAAATGATGACAAAGCAAGAAGAGCCACTGCAAGCAGCAACCATACAGAAGTTCTTGCTTATTTGAACAAAACAATACAGTCAGTGAGATGCTGAATTGATAGTCAGAGTTATTCTAGAAGAAGCATTTAAAAGCCACCTATTGAACATGAATAATAAGGCAAAGAAAAGGTAGAGAGCTTCTCTAAGTATTCTAGATAATAACAGAAGAAGCAGTTAACAGGAGGCAGTGCTTGGGAATGGGCAGCTGTGCTGGGGGTTTGGTTCATATTCTTGACTGTGATTTAAAGCACACACATGTTTTAAAAACACCATCCAAAGCTAGGGTGTGTGTCAAGAGTCTGTACAATCTCAGAATCCAAAAGGCTGCTGCTGTTTGCTCTGAGCTCCCACCAGTTCCTGCATCCTGTGTGCAAAGGAGAAAATCCCCCCCCGGGCATTCTAGTCTGAGCTGTCATCTCAACCACAAAAAATATACTTGCAAGTATAAAAGGAGGCACAAACCAAACTGTGTTTCTAATATTGAGGCTGCTAAGAGAGCACTGGCTCTGCCTCAGTGGGCTTCACTGTCCTGGAGATTCCAGAAGCACCGAGGAAATGCAGGGCTCACAGGGGAGCTGCACAAACTCCACAACCAATGGATCGAAGCATTCCGAGTACTCATGGGGCAGACAGAACATCCTGCCGACCACTAAGGCTGGAAACTCTCAGGGATCTCCTTCTCTCTGACCTCCACATAGATGGGATTTTGGAACATTTCCCAGGTTGAGGGAAAGTGGGATGGTGAAGGAGAAGGGCTAAGGGCTTATCTCAAAACTACTTCTAGAAAGAACCGTTAACCAGCGTGAGGGAATAAGGAGAGAGAGAAGAGAAAAAGGAAGCAAAATTTAAAAATATTTACAATAAATCTATTTACAACAACATTGATTTTCACCTCTCTAATTCATTTTATGTGTTTTGTTGCCATTTCCCACCTGTAGAAGGTCATCATACAGCCTGTGATGGTCATGTTCATAGGGACCTGGGCAGACATTCGGCCGATCAGGAACATTTTCTCCCCGGTGTCTGGGTGAAAGGCTGAATCATAAATGTATTTTGCTCTCCACAATTCATCTTCTGTCAAGCCAGGTGCCACGATACCTTGCCTTGGAACAGGTAAAGAAACAAGACAACAGCAAAAAGCACAACTGTTATAAAATGCTGCAAACTCCCGTGAGAAATGTGGCATCAGAGGATTTGGAGATGTTCACCCTGAGTTAATCAAGACTCTCAGATAGCTTGTAGAGATTCTTCAGCTTTTCAATGGATTGGTAAAATAAAAAGAATTAAAACTCCCAGCAGTGGTTATGTTGGCTGAGTCTATTTATTCAAACCTGCACAAGGGTTTAGAGCTAAAATGTAGAGCCAAAATCTCTGAGGTCATTAGTGTGAAACTATGAAAATTCACTTTGAGAGTATTTAAGAAAGCAATTGCTCCAAATGCTAAATGTAAGGGGAAGTCTTAAGCTTTGTTGTCATATTAACTATTATCAGAATTAGATACCTCTGTATTTCAGAACCCTTAAGAGGGGCATAACTTCCCCATCCATTAGCAAATTTGATTAAGAATAAAAGGGTTTCAAGCTCTGAAGTGGGAATTAGAAGTGTTCCAATGAACACAGTGTTTTAAGTATTTCCTTTTAAATATATCACCATGTATTTATCACTGACTTGGATTTTTTGGGGCAGTAGTAGAAGTAGTCAATGTCATACCTGTAATCATGCACAATTTTTCTTGCATTTTCCAGTTTGGCGTCAGATAACAAAATATTCCTGGGGTCTGTTACAGTGAAGAAGTGATTGGCTCGTCCAGCAAAAGTGCTTTGATCCCATCGGGGCTCTTTGATATTAATATTTAATGGGATATCTGCTGCCATCTTCAAAAGCTCTGCCAAGAAAACATCAACATTTGCAATTCAAAATTCCACTCATTTCCTAATGTATCTAGAACCCACAAGATGAAAAGTGGCCACATTTAAAGAAAAACCCAGGGAACAAACACCAAAGAATTTGCAGAATGGAGGTTTAAAGGTAAGTCCCAGAAATGCTTCTGTGTCCAGTGCCCCAAAATGTTCATCTATTATTTATTCCATTTGTAGAAATACCTGAGGATGAGGCAGATGCAAAGGAAGCACAGAAGTTTATTAATAAACAGACATACCAAACATCAATATACTAATCAGAAAGTGCTTTACTTCAGTGATGAATTATTGTTTGTTGAAAATAATGTATTGAAGGGAATGAGAAATCAATTATTTCAAGAGATGCCTGAAGTGCTATAAAGTGCAGTGACAGATGAAATATTTAACAAAAGCCAGTTAACTTCTCTGGCATAGCAAAACAACCCAAAAATTAGGAACACAAACCCACCAATTCATTTTAATAAAACTTGTTTCTCTAAATCCACGTTTTAACAAAACAGAGATTATATAATGCAACAATTTGCTACATTATGAACACATGACCGGATCTCCTAATGATTAGATGGTTAAAGATGGTTAAAGAACTACAACGAAGGACACTGAAGAGTTGTGCATTTATGGGGCATAAAGCACAGAAAAGGAAAAGTTACTTCAGGATGACTAAGTTTACTTCAACATCTAATGAAAAAAGGACAGTCCCTCCATAGCACAAGTACGGATTTTAACTTTCTTAAAAGAAATTTCTGCAACATAGTCAACAAGCAGGGAAAAAAAAATCCTCCTCCAAATAATGCTTGTTCAAAATGGCAGAAAGAAATTGGATTTATATAAATCCTTTTTTATACATTTATATATTTATAAATAAAGATCCAATTTTAGATGATCTTTAAGATACTCATTAGGTTCTTTTTCTCTTCTTAGAACTTTGCTGCTAAAAACCCTCCTGTGAAAAGTGCTGTGTTGTGAATTAATAGTCCATCTTCTGGTCTAAAATGGGAACTGCTGGTTTTGCAATGCCCTATGAAGGCAAATGCATTCATTTATTCAAACTCTCTTTTCCACCAAAATAAAGATAAAAATCAGGACATTAGGGCTGGTAACTTGATCTGTGACTGCTTCCCTTATTCACAGGAAAGTTCAAGTGTAAATGTTTTTATAATTAAATTATCTGTTTCATTAAGAAAGATTAAACCTGCTTTAGAATAGCTTACGATAATCTGGTTAAAGCTGTCTAATGAATGCTGAAAAAAGCAGTGCATCCATTGAAGCTTTTTTCTGTCTTATCATTCTGGATGATGCTTTCTTTTCATTCTGATCAGAATACACACTACTGGGTTCTCCGTGAATTTCCTTTATTTAGTTCTGATACCTCTGTCCACAAAGCCAAGTCCCTCAATACTAAGAAATCTGAACATCAAAGATCTGCCTTCACTGCAGATGGTTCAGTTCAGGATTGTTTCAGTCTGAAACAACCAGAAAAGGTGAATGCACAGAACACAGGAGATTAAACACATTCACATTCTGTCTTCATCTCCCCCCTGCTTTATCTACTCCGTGTCTGCTCGGATGTTCCTGGACCCAGGTGTGCTGATGGAATTTACTGGCAGGAAACCAACGCAGCAGAAAGATTGTACTGGAGGGAAACAATCCCCTGCAGCTGCACAGCTGGGGTCACCTGCTGGGAGCAGCTCTGCAGTCCTGCTGGACAATGAGCTCTCCATCACCAGCACAGTGCCCCGGTGACCAACAATGCCAACAGAATCCTGCTGTGCATGGGAAGAGCATTTTTAGCAGGTCAGGGAGTGATGCTGCCTCTCTGCTCAACCCTTTGAGGCACCTCTGGGTGCTGTGTCCAGCTCTGGCTCCTCAGCACAGCAGGGACAGGAGCTCCTGGAGCTGAACAAGGGCTGGAGCAGCTCCAGGCCCAGGAAAGGCTGAGGGAGCTGAGGGTGCTCAGCCTGGAGAGGAGCCGCAGCTGAGAGGGGCCCTCAGCCCTGGGTGTCCCTGTCTGTTCCTGTCTGTCCCTGGGGGTCCCTGGTGTTGGAACCCAGGGGTTCCTGTGATGCCTTTGGCCGACCCAAAACCTGCTCAGGAGGCTTTTCAGCCTTGCCAGAGGTGTCAGAGACCCTGGATTGATACTGAAAATGCCCGTGGCTCTGATTCTAATCCATGGAACAGGTTGTCAACTTTGTATGAGGAACTTCAAATCACAAAAGCTTAGACAGAAAAATAGTAGTAGTTATAAGTAAAAAGAAAAGAATTTGAGTGCATGTCCAGGGGGGTTTGAGGCCCTGTACAG
>VXBU01017621.1:68026-164205 GCA_013400315.1 Bombycilla garrulus | reverse complement strand
GGGGCCGCCCGCGCCTCCCTCAGCCCGCGCCTCCCTCAGCCCGCTGCCCTCACGGCCCGGCCCGGCTCCCGGTGCCTCGCGTTTCTCGCACGGTTACTGCCGTTAATTATTTCATGGAATATCCTGTGCTGGAGGGGACCCGCTGGGATCGCCAGGGTCCCACTCCTGGCCCCCCACAGCCCCATCAACCGCACCGTGTGCCCGAGAGCCAAACGCTCCTTGCGAGCTCTGTTAGGCTTCCCTGGGGAGCCCAACCACCCTTGGAGTGAAGAACCTTTTCCTGATTTTCTCCCCTCACACGGCTCCAGGGATGCTCTCGAGCCCTATCACTGGTCACAGAGGGCAGAGATCGGTGCTGCCGCTCCTGAGGAAGCTGCGGAGCCCAAAATCACAGAATCACAGACTATTCTGAGTTGTAAGGGACCCCCAAGGATCATCGAGTCCAGCTCCTAAGTACAGCCCTGAATGGTCCATACACGGGCCGTGGTGAGGTCTCCCCTCAGTCTCCTCCAGGCTGCACTGAATTGGGATTGTTGTTTTGGAGTTATTATCAGGAACCCAAGCCACACTAAAGCCCCCAAACCTGGCGATGAGGGACAATAAATTGCCGTGTGAGAGGACAGCACCGTCAGCTCAGGAGGCAGCTCTGAAGGTCGCTCAAGTACGATGCTTGTCACATCGCCGGCACCTGAGGGAGGAGATAAAAAGTGCATTAGCAGCCAGACAAGGAGTATCCGCATGTCACTGTCACCCCCTGCTCACACTCGAGCGGGACATCCTTTCCACAGCCGGGCTCCCAGCCTGTCACCCCGCTGTGGGGTGTGAGCAGCAGTTCTCGGGGCAGGATGTGTCTTCGTCTCTATTTCAGCAATTCAAAGCTGCTGGCACCCAGTAATAATGTTCTGGATGCAACTGTGGAGGAGGAAACGGCCACAGGGACAAATAGCGGCCTCCCCACTGTCATTTCCCTTCTTTCTGTTATTCCTAGGAATGACTGGGCTGCTGCGACAGTAGAAACACTTTGGAATTTCAAACCTTCTCGTCTGTTTTTTTACATCCCCTGAGGTTCACATCAGTCCTGTGCAACCTGCTAATTCCAGATGTTCGAGCAGGTGGCACTGTCCCCTGGCGGGCACAGGGGAGCACAGTGGTGGGAATCCTTGGGATCGGCGGGGCCACAACCCGGGGCGGTACCGGCCGGGGGCCGGGGCGGGCTGAACCAACCCGACCTGTACGGACAAGACCGGACCGGGCCCGACCCGACCCGGCTCGGCACGGTCAGGTCTGACCCGTGTCAGAGCCCAGCCGAGCCAGAGGTGGAGCTGAACCCGAATCCGAACCCGAGGCCCATTCCATCCCAGCCCATCCCATCCCCGATGCTGTCCACTGGGTGCTGCGGCTCCTTTGCAGCCCGCAAACTGTGCTCGGTCAGCTCTTTTGTGGACCAGAATAACACAGAGACGGGTTGTGAATGCCATCTGTAGCCCAGCCCAGCTCCTGTTTTGAAATTGCCATTGAAGATCACTGCTCTGTCCACAGGTCTCATGCCTGGAGCAGTGGCAGCTGTGCAAGCAGAGCAATCCTACTCTTCAGCTCTTTGGATACAGGACTGACCTCCCTCTCCCTGCTCATTGCAGGATACTGAATGGGAATTTTATATTAAAAAGCCATGACTCTACCCAGGTCAATGTTTGCAGAGTTGCACTTACTGATGAAAACTTTGCTGTTAATACTCAACTTCTATGAAATTTAATGTATTTTTAAATTTTTCATAAAATAGAATTGTGTAGGCTGGAGGTTGTTTTCAGTTTTTTTACTGAAAGCCAACTCAGTTCATGATTTTCAATAAATAATTCAGAGCCAACCTTCATTCTGACACAGCCATATCCAATCTCAGATGTCTCCTGTTCTACTTCCCCTGTGGCTCCACAAGTTAAATCTTAGAGATATAAATATGACAATTGCAGGTGCAAATAAACCAAGTGAGAATCCATCATGAAAGAATAAAAATCGGCACTGCTACCCTTGCACTGCACAACAAAATTTGTGCACAATTTATATATTTCCCTTCTAATGTCTAATTCTTTTTAATCTTGTCAGTCAGATCCCAGTGTCCATGACCACTGACAGATCCAACACTGACACGTTTGTGGTGGTATCTGGCCATAACACTTTTTGCTAAAAAACATGGAAATGGCTGAGCAGGAAAAACACCTTCAGGAAAGGGAAACAGCCGGATGTTGTGCAGAGAAATAAATTAGTTGTTGTAGGGTATAACTGGTGTTGTTTTGTATGGTTTGCATTCTGAGGACTGCTGTGCAATAATTTTCTTGTATGCTGAAGATACCAACTTGTTAAACTGATTTAAAATCAGTTTTCTTTAAATCACAGTTGAAATTCTGCTTGTGAGTATTTAATGTGGATATATGGATACCTAAATTCTTTCTCTGAGTCGCTACATGCAAAGCTGCATGAGTTAATAATTTGCTCTGTGCTCAGTGCAGATGGTTTTGAACAGCTACAATAGATTTTCTTTCACTGGACGAGTCATTTCTCCCAATGCTGAGTAACAAATCTGATATTTTGCCATGAATCCTGAGAAGGCTCGAGCAATCACCACCAGTTACACATGAGCTACAAACTGAAAGGCAAATGGAATATGTGTAGACACAAAGAATATCTGACCCTTGACTCTATCTCTTTCTTTATCTGCACTAATTTTCACACTAAAATGTTTTTGACACTATTAAAAATGTATGTCTGGATTAATCAAATAAACCCCACCCCAGCTCCTTTTGCAGCATTCCTTTCGGTTGCCTTATTTCCCAAGGGATTTATTAATAAATCCTGCAAACTCCCATATGCATTTTTTGAACTAAGGATGAATTTAACCATCTGCATGTTTCCACCTGGAAGAATTCCCAGCCTATTATAGGCCAAATTCTTCCCTACACTGACCGGAAAAGGAGGATTTCTGTTCCTCCACAGCTACTGCCTCATCGAAGAAATAAGCTTTACTGTATTTGCTGTCCTGTATTCCCAAGTGAACATTGGTGTGTTTTATGTTTTTTTCCATTTCAAATGAGTCCTGGGAATCAACGGAGCAAATGAAGAGCTGCTGCACATGCTTTTATGAACAGAAATGTCCAGTAAGTGGCACTGCAGGCCCAGGAATTTCAAACCCTGGCTTGAAAACAGTGCAGTCAGAGTGAAGGCAAACGTGGGAGATGTCGAGACCTTTCTGCTCCATGAATAAAGTGGTTTTGGAGCAGTGGGGAATGATGTGATGACGTTCCCAAAGGCAAGGATCTGAGGTGTTTTCAGCTCTGGAATGTCACATCAGGAACTGGCCTTGGCACCACGCTGGCTGTTATCGGGGCTTTGCCAGAAGAAAGCAGCGACATTTCTGGGAATTATTTGTTGGCACTCCATGGGAGGTGCCTGTGAAGGCTCTGTGCTGGGTTTTGCTATCAGGAGCAGAGCACTGGGCGAGGTGAACCAAGTATATCCAGCATTTCCTGTGGTTTCCTGACGTAATAGACATTAATTTTATGTACAAGATCCAAACTTCAGTCTGGGTACAGTCTGAGGGAGTTCAAGGATTGTTTTTGTAAATGAGCCAGCGATTTCTGAGAGTCTCTGTCAGTACATCAAAATCCACTACCCTGTTTTCCCAGACTCAGCTGATAAGGGATAAACTATTATCTAGGGAAATGTGATCAAACAGGCGAGTAACAAAAGATTTTTTTGGCAATATAAATTGTAATGAAACTCTTATATAAGCTGATAGAGTGTTACTTACAAAATCAATTAAATGCTTTGGCTCCATCTGCAATATTTGAACTCAGTTCCAGGTTACTCATGCTCTACTGTGCCAAGCTAAATTAATGCATACTCAATTTTCCTCTTCCTCTAGATGCACAGTTATATCGGATAAGAATGGAACAGAATGAAGATGAAAAGCCAATCTGCATTTAGAAGGGACATAAAGCTGTGTTTAAAGGGATAAGCCAGCCTTTCAAGGGGATTAGGAAGCCATTTCCTCTATGATGTGGCTATTTTATAAATGCCTCGTGTGGGATCATTGCTGCCATGAAAAATCCATGCCAGCTGCTGTTGGCAGCAGGACCCTTGGCCAGCAGAATGATCTGGGATGTCAAAATGTCAAATGTAAATGATGTTACACCTGTAGGGGCAAGAGGAGGTGTGGGAACACCCCGCAGGACACAGGCTCTCACAGCCCCTTCAAACAGACCTGACAATTTTTTTTCATCACCATCTAGGGACTAGATATTAATTAATCCTTTTATTTTAACCTCCTGAGCCTTTCCCGTGGCTTTATAAAATAGTTAAAAATATGAGAATGAGCTGTGTCAGCACAACAATGACAAAATCTGTCATATGTGACAAAACAGGACACCAGAGGACAACTGGGCACATCACAACATGCAGCAGCACAACCACAAACTGGTGGAGACACCTGAAAGTTGCCAGAAGTGCCTAGAGAGCAATGAGAGATTCATAGTGGTAGGAAATTCCTGGAAAGGTGTGGAAAATGTCTAGAAAAACACAGGAAAATCCCAGAAAACTACAGGGAACTCATGGGAAAATCATGGGAACTCCTTAGAAAGGAAAATTGAATTCTTAGAAAGCTGTGGGGGAACCCCAGGAGAGCAAAATGCGAGTTCTGAAAAAAATACCCTACAAATTCCCAGAAAGCTGGAGGGAATTTTGTATGAAATGAGGAGGAATTGCTACAAAGCCGAGGAGAAATCCTAGAAGGAAATGCACAGCTCTTAGAAAGCTGTGGGAAATTTCTAAAGAGCAGAAGGGAAATTTCGGAAAGCAGAAGGGAATTCCTATAAATAGCACACAATTACTAGAAAGACAGCAGGGAACTTTCTACTGGCATGGAACTTGTACCTGGAGGACATCCCTATTTTTAGCCTCTCCTAAATGGAGAGGACGGGTTTGAGAAGAGACTCTGGGTGCCTGTCTTGGTGGAGCTGAGCTTTGTGGGAAGGGAGAAGGAAAAACTGGCTGCCTTGGAAGGCCCTGACCTTGGCACAGATGTTGACAAGTGGATAATGAAATTCAGGGAACATTTCCAGGCTGGGAAAGTACAGCCTGTTAGAGACTGTCAAGGAAAGCCAAGGACATCAGAGCAGGATGCAAAGAGAGAGAAGTTACTCGTGTTAGGGGGAAGAAACAATTCTGCCTGATGTGGTGGGCCAGGCACAGAGGCTGGGACAGGATAACAGATCCAGGGGAACAACGGTGAGAGTGGATTTGGGATAACATCATGGTTTGGGGCTGCTGGGGTTTTTCAAAAATGTGAGTGAAAGTTACGTCAGGAGGAGTGAAGCGGCCCAAGGCTTAGACCTTGGTACAGATTCTTGTCTGGAACATTGTTCCAGTGTTTTATTGAACTTGGTGGGATGTTTCTGACTGCTGTCAAGCCCAGACTGTGTGATTTGACTTTGACAAGCAGCCTTGGAGAAGAGTTTAATCCCAGAACCTGAAGGTGGAACTGCAGCATTGCAACAGCAGCAGGGTTGTGTGGGGAGCTGCAGATGGGAAAATGCTGCCTGAGACAGCAGAGCTGCAGGACCGGCACATTTGGAGTGGTCTGGTCACTGCTGGACTGAGCCTCTCTGCTGTAGCTGCAGCTGCTGTGCTCTGTGGGCCCCGTGGGGCTGCTCCCCTTGCACAGAGCCCTGGCTGTGCTCCTGTGGCTCCCTGTGCTGCAGCTCTGAAATGCTCCTGCCAGCCTTCACTACGAGCAAGAAGTGATGCTTCTCATTTTTTGGTAAGTGTTAGTTTAGTTATCTTTAATTCGAGGATTTGTAGCTGGGGAGCCTGACCACGCTGGATGTGTAATAATGTGGATTTAACAACCAAATGTAGGGAGAACTATTGTCTGCTTGCTGTGGGTCCCAAGCACACCCTTCATCATCACACCAGAAAATCCACAAATCTGCTGTTAAACTGTTCTTCTGCTGAACATTTCTTCTCCATCCATCAATCAGGGGCTGGGCTGGAATATGGGTAAGGATCTATTTGATGCTGGCACACAGCTCAGGAGTAAATCTGTAAGAGCAGCTTAGGAGGGAGAGTGCCACCTACCAAGCCATCTGCTGAGAAAATTGTATTATCTGCAGTCTCATCCACTGCTGCTAGAAATCACTGTCACACTCATCGATGAAGAGTTTTGCTGCTAATGTATCTATTTGTATTCTTTTTCTCCATCCCCTCAAAATTAATTATTCCTCAGATTAATTTCATTCTAATGAATCATTCAGTATGGCTGGCTTTATTTCATCTCTGAGATACTAATTAATATGTCAAAGCCATCTTTAACATGAAAAGTGCTGTCATTTTCTCTGTGACTTTTCTTTTGATTCACATATTTAGTTGTTTTGTTTTTCTGAGGGCCTAAAATGCCCGTCCAGTGTGGAGTGAAAGAATTAAAGCTGTACAGTAGTAAAAAATATGCATATGCAAATAAAGCCTAAACTGGGAGCAATGGCTCACTCTGTATTTTTGTGCTGACTTACTACTTTATGAGCCATTTCATATAGTAGGCCCTTAGCAATCAGCTAAGTTTTTAATATACATGGATTAGAATATAAAATTCAGGAGTACATCAAGTCTCTACACTTGTCAGTGAAATGATCAGGAATTTTGAGGTATTCCGTCTTTGTTGGTGTAGATTAGGTTTTAAAGGAAGAGTCTTGTTAGTCTGATTTCCTGGCACTGCTCTGCTGTGCTGCAGGGATGAGGCAGTTGGAGGATGCATTTTCCTTTCCTTAGAGCTCTCCTCTCAGCTATAATTTATTCTCATCATCCTCTGCAGTTTGGCTCTCTACCCACTCTGGAGGGAAGTGTTGGCAGGGCAGTAATCCCTCTCCTGCCCCGTATCTCTGGCAGATGGGAATCCCAGCAAGAAAAGGGGGGAAATTTTAGGTTTCCCTGCTTGAGTGATTTCCAGGATGATTTAAGATCCAGTAAATGGCCTTTGGATTGGAGGAGCGGGTCGAGCTGCAAGAGGAAGGTCACTCCAAGTATTCCTTGTGGGAAAATTTTCTTTCTCTGATCCTGTGGGAGTGAGTGGGTGGAACTGGAAAAACCCCATAAAAAGTCACTTCATGAGCTCTGCAGATTGAATAACACAGTTATTGGCAGCATCACACTGAGTTTATATTACCCACAGCTCCTGGGGCTGCGCACTGTGCAGGTGACAGCTTCTGCTGGGATACCTGGCAGCAGGTTTGGTACTTTTTCTTTCCTGTCCTCCTCAAAAAGAGCCATTTTGTTGTGAAACCTGGGCAGTTTCCAGCTGAAGCCTGCTCTGGGGAGATGCAGAGAGGGATCACTGGGGATGGAGGGGAAGGGGAGCAGAGCCTGAAGAGGCTCTGAGCAGGAGGGGGCTGGGAGGGGAGGATGGAACAACCAGAGGATGATTTTCCAGCGCTCCTAAAGGCTGTGTGTGACACGAGGCTGCCTTTGAGAGGCTGCTGCCTGAGGTCCTGCAGAGCAGAAATCCTTGCTGCAGGCTCCATCGCTGTGGCCCTGGGGTGGAGCTGATCTCCTGGCAGGGAGGGAGGCTGTGCTGGTGCATCAGTGCCCGAGAGGGGAGATGCCAGGGGAGCAGCAGTGCCTGCTCCTGCTTCTGAGCACCCTGCAGCCAGTGCATGAGCTCCAATCCTGGGAAGCTGCAGCACTGCAAATCCTCGCCACTTGTGCCCTCCTGCACTGGTCTCTGTGTCCAGCCTGAATGAGCCCCCTCAAATGAGTCATTTAAATTCAGATTTTCATACATGGTGTTTCTCTCTGGACTTTTTTCTTTCAATTTTCCTTTTCCCTGACGATGTTCAAATTTCCTCACATCCTTCACTGGTGACCTGATACCCAGGGATGCTCCGTGGCTGCCACTGGAAAAATATTTCCCAAGTCAACATGCACGAGGGCACTGATGTGCTTTTTGAGATCAGCCCTGCTGAATCTGCCAGGCTCTGAGGGCCAGCTGCAGTGACTCTAATCTACAGTCAAAAAAAAAACAGTGCTCACACTCAAATACTGAATATTTAGGCCTCTTGTTGTCTGCCTTTGGGGACCAGAAATCATTTCTCTCCCTGATCCTTTCTCCCTCCTGATGGATCTTTATCACTCAAGAGTGAGCTTGAATTCCCTGGAGATGTTAGCAATGTTTTTTTTCTGCTACCACTGTTTGCTCTGTGATTTTCTAGTCACTACTGTGGTTTTCCTCATGGAATGCACAACATGATAATATCAATTTAAACAATGTGCTTCACTGATCTACAAAAAACTTCAGAGCTGTTTGATTTCCAGGAACCCTTGACTTTTCCAAGAAGGTTACATTGAGGCTAAATTTATCTTGCGTTATTAGTATAACCAGTTATTTACAAATCTGACAGCTCTTTTTGCCATTATTTCTGATCATGTGCCTCAGCTGATTTCATGTTTAGTAAATCTCATGCTTGCAGACATGAAAAGTCCTCCTGAGGGTGATGTGAGTACAATTTGTATCCACATACTACAATATATTTTGTAAATTCAGATAACCTTTCTCCAAGTCTAGTGTGTGCACTATTTAGGTTAAAGAATGTTCATCTCTCAATGCAAGATCTGGACTTTGTTCAGCTTGGGCTCGGTGTTCCAGTAGCTAATTTCTGCTTGAATAAAGATCCTTTGGATCAAAGTGTTACTCAGTATTTATATTTTTAAGTCCTCCTATGGACCAAGTAGGGCCTTCTCCAACCAGTGTTCCCCGGGAGGAGCAGGTGGGAATAGAGACACAAAATCTTTCCTTTGCTGCCCATTGCTTTAATTCCAACAGCAGTCAGCAATGATTAAAAAACATTAAATAAAGTTAAGCAGCTGTTTTATGTGCGTACCCAGGGAGAATTTAACAAGATCTGTCCTTGTTTCTGAATCTCCAGGAAACAGCTGCACCATCATCCTGTTGCTGACAGTTTCAGGGAAGCCCAGAGCTGGACTGGAGCTGATTCTGCTCTCACTGGCTGGGGACAGCTTGGTCGGAGAGCAGCAAAAGGGAAAATGACCCAACACTTGAGTAACTCCCTCCCAGAGTTGTGGCAATCTGCTGCCCAATCCCAGCATTAAATTCACCTAAATGATAATAGGGGCTTAGTGGATTTTGCTTTTGTTCCTCACCTGGGTATGGCTGTTAAGCCATGACAGTTTTAAAAGCTCATAAATTAGCAGAAGTGACAAATGAGTACAGCAGGGTGCTCTGGATGAAATGTTGGTGTTTGAAACTGCTGAAGGGGCTTTGCAGTCAGGGCTGAGCCAGACCTCACGTTCATCCCTGCCCTGGTCACACAAACTTAGGGAACAGACAGGAGAG
The DNA here is from genome assembly GCA_013400315.1 of Bombycilla garrulus. Classification (NCBI taxonomy): domain Eukaryota; kingdom Metazoa; phylum Chordata; class Aves; order Passeriformes; family Bombycillidae; genus Bombycilla; species Bombycilla garrulus. The sequence goes on along the minus strand of VXBU01017621.1, from coordinate 154,814 downwards.
AGGCTCTGCCTTCTGAAACTGATGCTTGAATTGCCAAAAATATAAGGGCTGTGAGAATCTTACAAGCTGCTATGAGTAGTGATCCAAAAGGCTTTTTTAAAATGACAGATTCAAGTGAAACCCTCACTCATATCAGCAGCATTAGGTTCTTCCAATGCTGAATCCAGCCTCTCCCCCAGGAAAGGCCACTCCCTGCTAAAAATGAACTGAGAAGAAGAGTTCACTGGATGAGCTGATAAGAAGATGCTTGAGAGCAGACTTCTCTCTCCTCTGCAGTATTTCTCTCCAATATGCCTCAAAAATTTTCCTTTTTGGGCGACTGCAAGTTGTGATTTTTCCTGGAATAATCCAGGATAGCTGTGGTTGAAAGGCATTTTAGGAGAGCCTCTGGAAGTTATTGCGAATAAAATCAAGTGTGCTCAGTGGCTTCTTCTGCAGGCAATGTTCCCCTCAGCCCAGGGTTACTATGGAAAAACAGGAATGTGCTACCTTTGCAGCAAACACTTATCATGCACTAAACCTCACCTGTGTGGAGCTTTAAGAGCAGGAGACAGTAGAAAAGGATCTTGAAAATAGAAAAAGAAAACTCACTCTGAGTTTCATTAGAGATCTCGATTACCAAACAGCACAGGATTCATTTTCTTGTCTATTTTCCCCCTCCTCTGGGGATGAATGATGATTAAAGGACAGGATAATAAGCAGGGGGAGGGCGGATTGAGAACTTGGTGAGAAGCAGTTAAAATTTATAAAAAAAGAAAGCTAAGGGGAAAGGAAAACAAGTGTTTCAGTTAACTAGTCAAGGTTAGCTGAGCACTGTTTCTTCTTTAAGTGACATTATGAGAAATTATGGATGGCTCAAAAGCAACTTCAAGAGTGCTGGACCCCACAGAATTTATGCTGACAACTTGTTAAGAGTATTTGTTCTTTTAGGAGTTTTTTAAACCTCCTTGTGATGTCTTTTATATTTATTTTCCGATTATTTTTGGGGTAAGATTCCTATGCAAAGGCTGCAAATCAGCATGTTCATCTTCCCCTGCCCGTTGCAGCTAAGGTAAGCGAGAAAAGACCCTTTCGTAGAAAGAATGCTTTGAGGAACAACCACTCGGTTTTTGGTGCTCACTACCGAACGGGGTGGGGGAGTTTGCCGAGAGGTTTTGGAGGGAGCTGCGGGTGTGCCCGGACGGGCTTTCCCTGCCCTCGGGGATGCCCGCTCGGGGCTCCGCGGTGTTTGTCCCTCTCCTGAGCCCGCGCCATTCAGCCGGGACGCGGAGCCTGTCCGTGGCTTTTCCCCGCTCCCTGCCCGCAGGATGGCGATGCCCCGGCTGGGAGCCGAGCGGGACGCGTGCGGCCGCTGCCCCCCGTCTCTCGGTGCCCACCGCCAGGAGAGGGAGCCCGGCGGCCGCGGCTGCGCCGGGAGCCGGGGGCTGCGCCAGGCGGGGGGCGGCGCGCACGGAGCGCTGCCCCGGCCGAGCCCCCAGCCCCGGCCCCTGCCCCTCCGCGCCGGGAGCGCCTCCCGAGCGTGCTCCGGGCTATCGCCGCTCCCCCGGGTGGCGGTGCCTCGCCCCGCGGCCCCTCCCGAGCATCGCCCGGCGCGGAGGCGCGGGGCCGGTACTCACTGTCCGCAGCAGCGCACCGAGCGCGGCTCGTCCCGCAGCTCGGGCAAAGTAATCCCGTCTGCGCTAAACTCCTCGAGAGCCGCTCCCGGAGCCCCGCTCTGCCTCTCGCCCCCGCTGCCCGGGACGTGTTCCCCCAAGGAGGCAGGGAAAGCTGCCCAGAAGAAGCGGCGCCCGACCGAAGATGTTAGAGGAGGCGAAGGGGGGTGGCTTTTTGCCCGCTGCGTGCCTCCATGCCTGTCTTTCCCTTGTCTTAATCCTTTAGGAAGGAGTCGCCGGGCGGACAGAGCGTTCCTGGAGGGGCGATGCTGCCGAGCCCTGCCCCGGGCAGAAGGAAGCCGGGAGATGCGCGGCCCGGGGCGGGCAGCGGGAGAGTGTGAGCAGCTGCCTCCGCCTGCGCCTTTCCGAGAGGGAAAAAGCATGGGAAGAGCTGGACCCGATCCCTGGAGCGCAGCCCCGCTGAGCAGGAGGTGGGATTATTGCGGAGTAGTTATGGAGAGCTACAACCTGGCAGCGGAGTGTTAAAGCGACTTGTTCCTGCTGGAAGAGGAACCCACTGCGGGCATCGCCGGCGTGGTGGCCGAGGGAAGGCCACTCGGGTCCTTCTCCTCCTCTCGCCTCTTCCTTCAGCCGGCAAACGATCGAGGGAAAAACTGGTAAACCGGCTCTCGGCCGTGTTGGGAATACCGTGCCTTTTGCCTGGGATGATTCGCCCTGATGTGCCGCCTCAACGGGATGTACAAAGCGCGACTGGGACTGATCCGGCCGGCAAAGTTTGCAGAGTGATCAGCAGGGGCCGCGGGATGGAGGGAGCTGGGCACACACCAGCAGGGTCCGTCACGCACGGTCCGATGGCGCAGACCTGCTGCTCCCTTGAAAACTAACTCCTGGTGGTCCAACTCCTACTTCTCCCCTGCCAATTTACACTTTCAGGGAAAAGAAACCCACATACACGATGCAATGCAGTGTTCCTGTGTTGGTTTTGTATATGAGATTTGCTATGCAATTCCAAAACTAAAACAGGAGGAGAGACGGCCCTGCGTCCCAGAGCAAACAGGGAATCAGAGGTGAAAGGTAGGAGCCAGCATTTCTTGTTTAAGCCAGACTAAATAACCTGAGCTACTCCTTGCTGAAAACCTTAAAACACACCTACTGTATGTTTATTTATTTTGTATGGGGTTTTTTGTAAAAGGGTTTGATTCGAAGTGAGGATTTGCTTTCTGATACTGCCAAGAAACAGAGGACTGGTGCATTTTGTAACAGGAATGTGCCGAGGAGGAAGGATGGAGTGTTTCATCAGTGAGACATTCAGGGAACCAGGAAAAGGCATCTTATCTAATACGCCTCAATAAATATGAAGGGCTGGTGCAGTGGACACTGGCAACACTCGATCAATAGTCTATTTAAGTGGGAATAGATGCAAGCATGGCAAAGTGATTGCTTTGCTGTGTGTGGGGTGTGTTTGCAGAGGACAGCAGCAGAACATTTGCAGGTGAGCTGTCTGAGTTAGGCTGCTCCATGCCGGGGTGGTGCAGTGTGTTTCTGAAGGGATTGCTAAAAACCCCAGTTTGTAGGGTGGACTGTGTTTGTGCATTTTCAATTCCTGCTCACGGAGCTTTCAGGATGTTGCTCAGGATGGTTCAAAGAGGGTGAGGTCTGTCCGGGGGTGAAGGGACTGTAGGAGAAGACCTTTGGTCGGTGTGGTGATGAGTAATTAATGGACGTCTGATGTCTGTGATCTCTGCAAGGAAAGGAGTTGATGTCGTCATGAAAATCATGATATGATTTTCCCTCAGGAGAAACTATGACTTGGAACGACACCACTATGGACGGGGAAGGGTTGCTGGTGGAAAGGGACTCCTCTTCCTTTCGGATCCTCATGGGCTGCTTCCTGTCGCTCCTGATCCTCTCCACGCTGCTGGGAAACACGCTGGTCTGCGCAGCTGTCATTAGGTTTCGCCACCTCAGGTCCAAGGTGACCAACTTCTTTGTCATCTCCTTGGCCGTGTCAGATCTCTTAGTGGCAGTTTTGGTCATGCCTTGGAAAGCTGTGGCCGAGATCGCCGGTTTCTGGCCTTTTGGTTCATTTTGCAACATCTGGGTGGCCTTTGATATTATGTGCTCAACAGCCTCCATCTTAAACCTGTGTGTCATTAGTGTGGACAGATACTGGGCCATCTCCAGCCCCTTTAGGTACGAGAGGAAAATGACCCCCAGGGCAGCCTTCATCATGATCAGCGTGGCGTGGACCTTGTCCGTGCTGATCTCCTTCATCCCGGTGCAGCTGAACTGGCACAAAGCCACAACCACGAGCTTTTTGGACTTCAACGCCAGCTTACAAGGTGTAAGCATGGACAACTGTGATTCTAGCCTAAACAGGATGTACGCCATCTCCTCTTCTCTAATTAGCTTCTACATCCCCGTGGCCATCATGATAGTAACGTACACCAGGATATACCGGATTGCCCAGAAGCAAATCCGTCGCATCTCGGCTCTGGAGAGAGCAGCAGTGCATGCCAAGAACTGCCAGAACCCGGGCGGCAACAGGAGCAGCATGGACTGCCAGCAGCCAGAGAGCAACTTCAAAATGTCCTTTAAGAGGGAAACAAAGGTGTTAAAGACTCTCTCGGTGATCATGGGGGTGTTTGTGTGCTGCTGGTTGCCGTTTTTTGTCTTGAACTGCATGATTCCCTTCTGCGAGCCCAGCCAGCCGTCCAAGGGAGCAGAGGCTTTCTGCATTAATTCCACCACCTTTGATGTTTTTATATGGTTTGGATGGGCCAACTCTTCCCTCAACCCCATCATTTATGCCTTCAACGCCGATTTCCGCAAGGCATTCTCCACCCTGCTGGGCTGCTACAGGCTCTGCCCCATGGCTGGCAATGCCATCGAGACTGTCAGCATCAACAACAACGGGGCAGTGGTTTTTTCCAGCCAACACGAGGCCAAAGGCTCCAGCCCCAAAGAGTCCAATCTGGTTTACCTGATTCCACACTCAATTATGTGCCCGGAAGAGGAACCTCTTAAAAAGGAAGACGAGGGTGAACTGTCAAAGACCTTGGAGAAAATGTCTCCAGCACTGTCGGGTATCTTGGATTATGAAGCTGATGTTTCTTTGGAGAAGATCAATCCCATTACACAGAATGGGCAGCATAAAACCTGAACAGTAAGGTTTACTCAGCAAGACCTAATGGTGTATATTGTAATAATCTTTTTTTGGGGAAAAAAAAGATATACAAGTTTTTTTGGTAAGAACCAAAGCTCTAAGGGAGAAAAATGCACATTTACACCAAGCCCAGAATTAATTTTCCTGGCATTCAGAGCAAATTTAACAATTCAAACAACAAACAGAAAAAGATACTGGAAATTGGTTATAAAAAAGGATGTTAAACTGTACTGTTCATGCTGAGAAAATCTACACATTTAGATACAGCACAGTTACAAAGAAAATGTTGCTTCTCTGTACAGAGAAACCAATTTCTAGCTAAAAGTGAGGCAAAAGATAAATGTTGAGTATTTACAGATTAATGTTTACTAGAAGTTAAAAGATTGCCGTGTCTTGTGATAGTGGGTGTTAACAGGTCCTAATTAAAGACTGAGGGATTGTAAAGGTAGGTAGATGCCTTCTTAAAATTATTTCTGACAAATAATTGAGCCTTATAACGAGAATGGTTATTTTTAAAGCTTTGGGAGGTAATATGTTGATACTGGTTTTATTTATTTCTTGTTTTAAATTGATATTTTTCATATGTTATAACAGATCTAGCTTTATTTATGTTATTTAAGATGTTTAAATAATGGGATATTTTTGAAGTGTCATAACTGCATTTTGACCAGTCAACCAGTCAGCACTTTATTACAAGCTCTGATAGTCTGGAGAGCTGGTGAGGAGGAATGTTAAGAAGCTCAGCAAGAAATGAAGGAATCAACAGAACTGATGGCTGTGTGGAGTTCGTTTGCTTGTGGGCTTTTATTTTTAGTTTTCAGTGGGATTTCTTTCAAAAGATAGGACCACAGTTGACTGAGTTGTGAGTTCTCTTCCCTTATAGAAATAAAAGAAATTGCTGCTATTTATTTTTAAAAAGTTTCATGTTACAGAGACTTTGCTAGAATGTCAAGTTTGTGGATCTGTAAATACCTTAAATATGACTACAACCTTAAGAAGAATCCGATTTGGGGAGGAAAGCTTCTTAGATAACAATTCTCAGTATATATAGTGTTTTGTATTTATGTAAGATAAACAACTTTCTCAGACTTTTCTTATTTCGAGTCTTGGATATCTTTTTTTCTGAACAAACACACTGGGTTATAATGGTAGGAAGGATGCCAAAACCTTGTTATCCTGCAGGACCACCTGGGCCCTGCTGTCTGTCTGCTCCTCTGTCACAGAATTCAAATCTGAGCTCCCTGGTGCTTTCCTCTGGCAGCTGGGAGGACATTACAGTTTAGAGATTGCCATGTCAGTACTCCAGTCAATAAGGACTAGTGGCCTCATTGCCATTTTGGATTAAAACATTTCTAAATAGGGCTGGAACTGCAGCCTCAATCTCGAAATCCTCCCGTGAACTCCAAAAAAGTTGCCAATGGTTAATTAAAATATCCTGCTACTTTTCCACTGTCCTTCCCTGCTGCTTTCCCTCTGTAATGCCAAAAGCAATCAGTGAGCATTAGTAACAGGAATGTTGGGTGTTAATATTCAGCAGCATTCAAAGAAATCCATTTCTTTTCTGAATGAGAGAAAATACCCTTTGGAGCAACTTTTTCATATAACATATATCAAAAAAAAAAAAAAGTGTTGTCAGGAAAAGAGAACTGAGAGGAAAAAAAAATTAAAGTCTAACAAACTATATACATCCTGCATCAGGTCTGTGTATTTATGTATTGTGAATGTTTTCATAATTTTATTGCCTGTATGCTGCTTTCATACATATAATAAAATTATTTTGTGAACAGAAGGTCAAATAAAGCAATCTACATTGCATTTATTAAACACATGCTGTTTTTTGGCAGTTGTGTTGATCGTGTTAAAGGGAAGGATGGTTCCTTTATTTTCCCATTTGCCCTTATTTGGGATCACACCCATGAGGCAGATGGGAATTTCTGTTAGAAGCAGAGGAAAACCTCCTTACTAGAGACCACTGAGCCCTTGCTCTAAACTAGGATTTGAAAGCAGTAAAAACAATTTGGAAACAACTGCTTTAATTGTGTAAAGCTCGACCTACTGGTGACTTTTATTTAAAAGATTCTTTTTTGCCTCGGTGTAACAGCGTGGTGAATTTGGTTTATAATGTTTTTGCTGCCTCCAACCTGTCTGGGCTCCTTTGGGAAAATTTCCTAATGTCTGATTTTTTGGGGGTACCTTTGAGGAATTACTTCATTTCTTAAAAAGTACACAGGCCAAAGAGGAAGTTCTGTGGTTTCTTACTTATTCTCAAAACTCCCAGCAGTCTGATATAAAATCAAAACACAAAATATGTTGTAAGGAGGTCGTGTAAAGCAAGGTGTTGTTTTTGCATGAGTTCATAGGCGATGATTTGTATTCTGTTATAAATGTTTGCTCTGCTTGAGGAGCTATCACAGAACCTCCCTCCTTGCAGAAGGATCTGAGTTTTGGGGGGGCTCTGTGAAGTTTGGTGAAATGCTGCTGCTGTTGCTGCTGGGAGTGTCCCTTGGGTGTGGGAGGCTGGGGAGACACTTGGACGACTTTATTTTATTGTTTTATCTCTCATTTGATGTAACTAATTTTTGCTTCTGGCTCCTTTTCCTTCCATACATTTTAAAATAACATGAATTTGCCTTGATCCTCATTTACCAGCACAACCTATTTACCCTTTGCTTTCCAGCCTTCCCAGCCTCTACCTTTCCTCTCTGCCTTTCCTCCCATTACTACCAGAGCTTTTCTGTTCCCTTTTTTTGGCTTTATCCGCCCCAATTACCCTTTACTTGGAAGAAAGTCCAAAAGAAAATCCTCCCCCCAGCACATCCAAGAATCCCCTTCCCACATCCTGCTCCCAGAAATGCCTCCCTTACCTGTTGCAGAGCCTGGACAGGGAGTCGGGGGTGTTTAGCAGGGACAACAGCAGGCACCTGCTAACTGCTTCTCTATTTATGTGCTGAATAATCGCTCAGAAGCTGCATTCATTACCTGCTCTGTGCCTGCTCCCCAGCTGCTCAGAACCAGCGCTGTGCTGTGTCACACCAATGTCAGGGTGCACCCCGGGGGCTGGAGGGGAGCCAGGCCCTGCTGGGCTCTGTGGGGCTCGTAGCAGGGATGAGGTTTGGCTGGAGCAGCCTGGGAGGATTGCTGGCTGCTCCACCCTGGCAGCTGCTGCTCTGGAACTCATTTCTGAGAGTGTCTCCCCCTAGAAAACTTTGGCCACCCGGGTGGAACACCTCCCAGGAAGGTCTTTTCTCACCACGTGCTGCAATGAGCGGCTGGGCAGAGGAGCAGTGAAGTGCCAGGACACTGGGATGTCACTGCTTCCACCAGGACAGTCCCCACTGGAGAATCAGGCACTTTTCTCCCTGCCCTGTTCATGCTTTTCTCCCTGCCCTGTTCATGTTTTTCTCCCTGCCTTGTTCATGTTTTTCTCCCTGCCCTGTTCATGCTTTTCTCCCTGCCCTGTTCATGTTTTTCTCCCTGCCCTGTTCATGCTTTTCTCCCTGCCTTGCTCCTCTCCAGCAGTGTTTTCCTCTGCAGAGTGAACCTTGCTGTGTCCCTTTCCCACGACAGGACATGAATGCAAGTTTTCCCAGATAAACCAGGGAACCTCTTGTTTCTGGCTTTGCTTCCTCGTGACTGAAGGTATTTTTCTGTTTGTGGATGGAAGAGGTTAATAATTCACCTGGTGGCCTTGATGAAGGAGCTGTTGGCAATGAATGAGCTGCAATCACCAGATTAAATCTGAATACATTTCTCCCCTTCCCTTGTCAAGCATTTTGTGCTGATTTGAGTTTCTAACTTAACAAAGTGTGCAAAAGATAGAATAAGTGGGGATGATGTAAGGAATGAAATAAGGATGAATAAGGAAATGCTTTTGCTGAGGCACAGGTTTAATGACACAGTTATTGGGAGCCAATCCTGAATTTTTTCAAATCAATAGCTTTCAGAAGCAACCAAATCTGATTGAAATCTCAAAAAACTGCTTTGATTAGTATCTTGAAAGGCGGATTGTTCCAGCAATTATTTTGGTTTCTAGTGTAATGATAGCAGAGTGTGTTCCGAGAGGTGAACACGTGGCCTGTGTGGCCACACAATGAACGTGACTTAGACAAGGAACACTGTGGTATTTATTTCATATCTTTTAAAAGGTGAAGCACAAATCCAAGGTGTTCTTGCACGGTCTGTGAAACAAGTGTTGGGCTCCAATCTTGTTCAGGTGATGATCTCATCTTTGAGAGAGAATCTGGTGCTCCTGCCACACCGCAGATCTCAGAGCTGGAGTTGCATTGTGGCACCAGCCTTTCCCGAGGGATCTGCTGGCCCTGCCACCACTGCCAGCATCTTTCTACAGATATAATTTTGGGCCTGAACGTGTAAATCGAGTATATAATGGTTATAAAACAGCTGTTTTCATCCTGGTTGTTGTTACAGTCGTGGTCAGAGTGAAACAGCAAGTTTCTGCCATGCTTTGCTTTGTTTGGTTCCTAGGAAAAGGTTCTGGGCAATGATACAGGAGAAAGCTGCTGGCCCTGCTGTGCTGGTGGCCATTGCTTTTCTATTCCAGTTGCATTTCCCTTTTGGTCATGTCAGGCTGTTCCTCCCTTTTTCAAGAGGGATGTTCCTGCTGGTTTTTGGTGAAAGAGTTTCCTCAGTGCTTGGGTGAAGGATGGCAGGAGCTGCAAATCCTGGTACCCACCACCTAGAGCTGCAGCCACACTTGGACCCCCCAAAATAACCTGGTTTGTGCCTCTGGGTGGGCTGGCTTCACCCAGGATGGAAATGGGATCAAAGGAACACCCTGGCTGTGGTTCATCATCACCAGAACTGCTGAAGTGGATGATTTGGGGTGGAAGAGGCACAAAAAGAAAGGGTGCAGGGCTGGCTGCAGGGGTGGTGGCACTGGGCAAACGCTGTGCCCACGTCCCTGCCACGATCCTGAGCATCCAGAGGGGGATGAGGAAAGAGCCCAGCTCCACGCCAGACCCAAGGACCAAACCAGCTCCCAGGAACACCGCAGGGAATGTGGTTTTTGCTCAGGGCTGTGTATGGCACAGCCTCCAAACCAGCTGCATATTTTCAGTTTGAATAGTTCCCATCCAACAGGAATAAAAGAGTTTGTGGGATTTTTCAAATAATGGCAACGAAAACCTGACCCAAACCAGATAATCAGAAGAAATATTGTTTGTATATATAATTTTTTTACATTTTCAAAATAGTTCTATTTTTGATGTACCTAACTATAGAGTTTGCAGCATGAGGTTTTAAAAACTCAGATCTCTGGTTTGAATATACTGACAAGGAAATTAAACACTAAAAGAAAATGAAACCAGTTAATATGACTTGCATTAAACAATTGGATTGGTAAAAACCTTTTTCTGCTCCCATTCCTTGATTTTCATCTAATAGAATTTCTATCCATTTCACATTTTCCTAAGGAAAGAGAATGTTTTTGAGATCTTGAAAAAAGAGAATGAGGGAAATATTTGCTTCCCAGATTGTCCTTCCACTGGTGCAAGCAGAGGAACCGAACATTTCCCTGACCTTTGCCACCACTGCGAAGTTTCTCTTAATATCAGAGGAAATTCTGGATTCAGACATTTCCCACTGTTTAAATTTTATTTCTCTGTTAATAAAGGAGTTTTCAATGGTGCCAGGTTCTTAATGATTTGCATGCCACTCTGTGTCAGTACCAATAATCTGTTTTCACGTGTGTGTTCATGCCCACCATCCATCATCCTGAATTCAAGGATTCATGGAGCGTGTGGAAGGGACAAATGGTGAAATTAAATGAGAATTTCTTTGTTACAGAAGCAGGAGATGAACCAGGCCTGCATCACCTGCATTAAAAGGACAAACCTGTCAGATCTTCCATGCCAGCCCTTTGTGACAGAGAATGAAACATTAAAAAAGAAATTGTGAAAACGCACTTTGAGATTGCATCGTAAAAATGTTTTAAACAATAATAAAAAAAGATTTAATGATATGTGCTATGCTCTTCTTCACTTTCTTGTTTACTAAGCTTTTGTGGCAGTTTCTGGAATGATTTCAGAATTGTAAATGCGACCATCCAGTTTCCTTCTCTTTGCTCTTCTGTGCTGGTATCAGACTTTGATATGGATTTGTGTTCTCAGCTGAGCAGACTCTGCAGCTCCTGCAGCCTCCTGACACCTCCTGGAACCCTGGATCCCACCAGCTCTGTTGGGATGTGGGACAACAGTGAACAGAACCCCCTGGAAACAGCTGGTTTTGAACTGTGGGAAATTATTCTTGAGCCAAAAAAGGGCGTTTTCTGTTGGTATCTTTTTTGTAAGTCCAAAACCGGATCCATTTTCATATTTTTTGGATTTATTTGCAAACAGTTTAATTTTCTCAAAAGCAAGATTTATGGCTTAAAGAACAACAGTATTTTTGGAGTGAGAAAGATTATAATAGTTCAAATTTCAGAAAAAAAATATCATTATGATCCTTATTAAACAGAACATTTACAATGCATTTTATTAATGTATGACAATCTTAAAAAAAAAAAAAAAAGAAGAGAATAATTTGTGATGAGAACAGTTTAAAGCAGAATCTTCCAAGCATATTTCTTACTTGCTTGAGAGGATAAAATACAGTGATAGGGAGCTTTGGGACAATATGTGGCACAAGTAAAAGCCTTTCTAGCAAACAGCATAGGCAGTTCCATTTAGACATTTGCTAATTTCAGTTGTGTTCAGTTTAGTTCCCCTCATTGTAAAATATTGATTATATTTTTAAAAATTGATTAAATGAGTACATGAATGTAACTTTTATTATAATAAGTGTAATTAATTGGCCTTTTGCTAGGAGTCTCAGTGGACTTTTACCTCTCTAAGTGGCATTTTTGTACCCAGGCTGCAGCACAGGAATTCCTGCCCTTTGTGAATGTCTTGCTGTTTTTCAGCTGGAGCAAATTCCTTCCTCCCCATCCCTGTCTTTAATGCATGTTCACTCCTTCAGTCTCTTCATCCTTTACTTATTGAGATAAAGAAAATCGTAGGAATGTGGTTTGAACATGATTTTAACAGCATGTTTGTGGCCCAGCAGCCACGATCTGACCAGTGGGACATTCCTGGCACTCACACCTGGGCATGGATGCAGCATCCCGGGGATCCTGTTTGTTGGGATCTCCCCACTCACATCCCGAGGTGAACGCTGCACATTTTGGGGTGGTACAGGAGAATCCCCTGAGAGAATTGACTGAGGCATTCTCAAATAAAGGCCAAAAAGTTGATGAGCTCATACCCCTCGGTAATTAACCCCTGGAATGCTGCTCTCCAGTGCTTCCTGCCCTTCCCAGCTCAAAAAACACTTGCAGAAATAGGTTTTATTTTGCAGTATTTATCCAGCTCTGCTGTGCAAACATCCTCTATTCTGACACGTGGCTGAAGCAACGAGCCAGCTGCACTTTAAAAGCAAATAGAACATGGAGTTATCCAGTTACCCAGGAAAAGAACCCATCAGCGAAGGGCTGGGTTCCCACCTCACTGATGGCATGTAAGGCAGGGAAAAAACAACAAAACCGTGCTGAGTGGGGGCGAGGATTATCTGCATTATCTCCCCCATGGCAGTGCCCATCAATTCCCACTCCAGGAACAACACCATGATGGAAACACTTAGCACACTACAAGCCACAATCAATGGAGTGTTCAATATTTCCTTCACCTCCCTTTTCAAAATGACTGGTGATTCCTCTCCACGTCCATTTGCTGCCTGTGCTCAGAGTTAAGTGTAGGAAAGAGTCACCAGTAAAAGCCTCTGAGGTTTACAGTTCAGCTGGAGGGGAAGCATGGGTTGTCTGAGGAGAAAATACACTTTTCCCTAAAATGAAAGAGCTTCACTGCTATTTTAGTTTACAATTTAAATTTTTTATTCTATTACATTTTATAATGTGATTTTATTTTACTGCTTTCCATTGCTCATAACTGACATAAAATCATTCCTGAATGCTAATTTCCTTGGTGTCTTATGTAATATTTTTAAACTACAAATACCTGTAGATAACGAAGGCCAGCTCACTTGTTAGGAGCAAAACCAGTGCTCCAGAAACACTGCCCAGGGAAACCTGAGGTCACTGAGCTGAAGAGGAAGGAGGACCTTCCTCTCTGAGAAGCTGTTTCTGCCCTCTGAAGTGAGGATTTCCTTTGCTTGGACTGAATGTCTTGTTTTATTACAAAGGATTCCCTTAATTAGCATTGTCTTGTAACACTGCTGCTTTTTTTAGCAGCGAGTCCATGTTTAGTTGTATCCATAACTCAAGGGCACTAAACAGACTCTAATTGTTCCAACAGTTGAATTAATCAAAATGCTCCTTGTATTTTAGTTCCTTAAGGAAAACAAAAGGATGGTGTAATGCTGCAGAGAAGTTTCTCAGTGTTTAATTTCCCTCTTGTAGGTCAAGGCCTGCACGGACGTGTGGGCACAGCTCAGGTTGTTGCTGGTATAGACAGTCCATAGAAAAGCTGTATAGAAAAATATACAAATTAATAGTCCTCATGGTCACCACAGACAGATCAGGGGATATTCACAGGGCTGAGACTTGAGTGCTGTGATTTCTGTGATTGTTGTTCAAGCCAGCGCCCTGTGAGGAGCTCGGCCTGTCAGGGAGGACGCGGCTCCCGCTCGATCCCGCAGGCTCGGGGTGTGATGCCATTTCATACTTTAATTCCAGCTTGTTCCCATCTATCACATCTGTCTCAGTGGGAAGCTGAGTTGGGAGGAACATCCACGAGGAGGTTTAAGTGTTGCTTTCAAAGAGTCATTATCATTTGTCAATCTTGGAGCAGCTGCTGTTGTCACAGGGCCTGGATTTGAGGGGTTGGGAGACCCTGAGTTCGGTTTGCTCTGAGGAACATCATAATTCTCCCCAACTTATCCCCACTGCAGCTGTTGTGCTGCACCCCTTGCTTTTTACAATCCCTGCCTGGACAAATAATGATGGGGGAGTAGTTTTAAGCTAAAAGACAGGAGTTTTAGATTAGGTGTTAGGAAACATTCTTCCCTGTGAGAGTGCTGAGGCCTCAGGGTGCCCAGAGCAGCTGTGGCTGCCCTGGATCACTGGAAATGTCTCAGGCCAGGTTGGACAGGGCTTGGAACAGCCTGGGATAGGGAAAAGTGTCTCTGCCCATGGCAGGGCGTGGAATGAGATGAACTTTGAGGTCTCTTGGAACCCAAACCAGTCTGTGACATGCTGGCAGCCCAAACAGCTTCTGCCTCCTGTGTTCCTTTCTGAAATCAACCTCTCTCATAAAAAGGAAAAAAAAAAAAAAGCATTGCCTGCAGCAATTCTTCAACAGACAGACTCTTGGGATGGGTTAGCTGGTCCTGAATGCTCCCTTTTGAGGAGATGGAGACATTCCCAGCCACACAGCTGGTGTGTGAGGACTGAGGTGTGGGTGCTGCCAGATCCACCTCCCCGTGGTCCCTCTCGTCAGGGAGCTCCAGGATCAGCTCCCATTCCTGTCAAGAAACCATTGCTTGGAGCTGCTGAGGGATTAACGAGGCTGCCCGGGAGCATCTTGGGTGGGCAGAGATATTTAAAGAAACGTGGTGATTTCAGGAGACAAATGTTGCTTTTGCAATCCCATGGACTCTACAGCTGCCCTTGGGATGCTCAGCAAGTGCTGCCTCCCTCAGCAGAGCCCTGATGGAGATGCACCCACAGCCCCTGCCCCTAAAAGCTGCCCAAACTCCCTCCCTGTTATCTCCCTGCCTCCAACTCAGGAGCTACATGCTGGGATTTCAGTGGAAGCCTTGATTTTATTCATTCTGCAGCCAAAATTAGGCCAGCAATGCTGCCAAGAGGCACACTTTCTCGGTTTGATACGTGGAGAATGCATTTTTAATGCTCTAAGTGCTGTTCTCTGCCATTGGACTCCCATGTGATGCAGAGCTGCAGTCAGAGCCCTGCAGTAAAACAACATTTCTTCCAAGCAGGATGGAGAAAAATACAGCAAATAATATTTTTTCATTAAAACTGAAAAATATTATTTTTAACTGGCCAGTTTCTGAGTTTTCTCAGATCTCAGCTGCCAAGTAATATTTCTGTCTTGTGAGGTTAAAACTGGAGTAAGAACAATTTTCTAATCAAAACCAATGTTTACCACTGCAGGAAAATTTGTGTGTCTAGACATGGGCACCAACCTTTCAGTTAATATTGAAAAACATTATTTTATTTTCTTTTGTTGTAGTCATGCTGTGAACTACTCCCTAATTGGAGAAAAGATCTGTGAATAAATGTGCAGGCTTCAGAAATCTTAATTCTGAACTGGGCAGAGGAGTTTCGATACTAAAAAACACCCTCCAAATAATCCCAAACTTCCTCCCCACCAATGCAGAACTTGCTGTGAGGTGGAAACAAACATATTTGATTCTGAGATATCTGTGATTCTTTTCAGCAATAGCTAAGAAGGTGAGAGATTTTCTGATTGATTTCCTGGTCACACCTAGAAAGGTCAATCATGAGCCAAAGAATTGAGTCACCTGAAATAGAGTCCCATAAATGAAGATGTTTGCTGGACAACAATGAGTTAAGCAAAATGTAAGCAGTAAAATGTTCACTTTGTTGTGGTTTTTGTTCTCCTCAGCCACGAGCAGGAGGAGGGAGCCGTGCCCCTGCCATGACACAGCACACTGCCACTCAAATGTACAATTCCAAACCCCTGTGTGGTGGTGAGGGCTGGGAGCAGCTCTGCCACGTGGGATTGGTGGAGAGCATCTGGTTAACTTGACTTTGTCATTTGGAGCTGGATTAAAAACGAGCTCGGGCAATCCCTGCTCTGCCCGGGAGCACTTTCTAATCAGCGAGTTTAGGGAAAGAGAGAGTGCCAGATGAGCAGCTACTTAATTCCTGGTGCATCCTAGAGCAGGGTGCATGATTATGCGGATCTGGACAACTGGTCTCTGTCTGGATTAATGCAAAAGATGTTTCAGGAGAGAAATGCAGAGGAATGAAACATCTTGAGGTCTGAGGAATCTCACATTTTTATTGTGTTTATTGTGTTTTCCATGTGAGGGCACGGTTATATATCTGTGTTTGTTTGAGACAGGAGCCTCTGTCTTAGGGAAATTGTATGTTTGAAAGTCTCCCATCAAGCAAAATGCAATTGGCTTCTTCCCCTGTTTCCTGCTTGGCAGAAGAAACATTCCCTCCTGTGGGGATGCATTAGCAGGGAAGGGACTGCACACACAGGGAAGAAATGCTGGAGTCACTCGGGGACAAATGTTGATCTATTACAGCTGAATAAATCCACAGTAATATAATTTACTCTCTGAGATTTGCATTAGATTTATCCTGGCATATATGAGACCACAGAATCCCCCTGCTGATTAGCACAATGCGATTGAGGTGAGACCGAGACCACCTTAACACTGTCTGATCTTACCCTCAGAAGACCCTTTTTTCATTCTGTCATCTCTTTTGCCGAGCCTCAGCCTTTGGAGAGAGATTTTTCTGTGCTGGATCTGTGCCTCAGGCAAACCTACAAACTTTCCTAGTGTCAGTCACAGCAGTGAAATCAGTGCAGCGTAAGAGATCAGGAGAAAAGGAAAGTTGTGTTTCCCACATGAAAATTCGGGGCTGTTGTGAGGGGAAGCTTGAGGGTTGCTGTGTTTTGGAGTGAGGGCAGACAGTTCTGGAGGTGGCTGGGTCTCACCCCAACAGAGGTGCCTTCTGTTGGATTTTGCTGTTCCATGAGGGAAAAATATACCTGAACTTCAGGAATTTAGGTGTCCCTGGAACTACCTCACCTCCTGTGTGCTTCCATGTGGGCACCTCACAAAAATCCTCACCACTCCACCAAATGTTCTCCTTCCACCTGGATCCAGGCTTGCCTCCACTGAAGTTTTGAGCTTCACCTAAGACAGGGTCTCCAATTTTAAGGATTTATTATTGAATGTAAACGAAGAGGGAGAGGTTTCATTTGTGCTTTTTAAGTCTTTAATAAAGAATGAGAGAAAGGGAAGATACTGCTGATCACTTGCTTCCATGCATGTGTTTAATGAACAATTGTGTGCCCAAGGTGATTCCAGCACCTCCTCTCCAGGAAAGGAGATCAGCAGAAATCTTTCCTATTAAAGCTGGCACAGCTCGAGAGGACTCAAGCAACAGAAATGAAAAGGAAAATGAGCAGCTGGAGGTTCAACTCACATTGAGGCAAAAGATGGGAAAGAGACACGACGGATTTGGTGAATTTGCTAAAAAAAAAAGGAGTCGTGTCCCACTCATAACGTACTGCTGACAGCACAGAGCCATGCTGGGGAGTTGCTGCTCCCACTTGTGATGCCCAGACCTGACTCCAGAAGGTTTCCTTGGGCAGAATCGTGGGGGAAAACAATCCCCACAAGGCTGTCAGCCTGCACTGCTGGAATTCGCACCAATTCTGCCTCACACTGACAACACACCCAGCTCGTGTTCCCTGCCCACCACGAGGAGAGTTTCTGCTGTCTGGCTTTAGGCCTCACACAGGCAGGAATTGAAGCAGGAATTGAAGCAGGAATTTGGCAGCAGCTTTGCAGGGTTGCATTGTGGTGCAGAATGTTGTACATTTAAAATAATCTGTGATATTAAGACACAAAATCTGCCCTGTACGTTATGGATCTCCCCAAATAGGAGGTGATGAGTACTGTACAATGTGGTCTGAAATAGAAGCAAGCTGTATTGTGGCTCTGTGTTCCAATTAGATGTGGTCTTTTTGAGGTACTAAAGTGAGTGTGGAGAGAGCTAAAGAATTGTTTAAGTTTTTTTTATGCCTATAGACATCATAGTTACTTTTTTTCCCCCTTAAATGACTGAAATAAACCATTTACATGACCCTGTTTTCCTAATGGTCCCATCAACTTTCCAAACCCAAGATTAAAGAAAGCAGTTAAATTGCTGATATTTGTCTGAGCCTAAAAATGGATTCTGCTTTACAATTCTTGTGTCACAGGAATTGAGAGGCAGCAAAAACATGGCAGCTCCATGATTCGGTTTTGCTGACATGCTCAGGCAGCAAGCCTGACATCTTGCAGGATCAAAGAAAGATTTTTATTACCAAAACTGAATGACAAATCCAGAGCTCCTTTACAAGATTCATTTCCATTTCAAGTATCCAGGGCTTTTGATGGAGCTGATGGAAGGGAGAAAGACAGGACGTGCTTAGATTGAGGATCTGAGTTTTTCTGAAAGAATCTAAAAATGGATTAATTTTCATTTCCTGGAAAACCTCAGGAAGAACAGGCATGTCAGTGCACAGAATCACAAATCACAGAATAAGCTGAGCTAGAAGGGACCCACAAGGATTGAGTCCAAATATTAGCCCTGCACAGGACAGCCCAATAAATTCTACCACGTGCCTGAGAACACTGAGTTATTTTGTCTCTAGATCCTAAAAGTATTTCTTCTGTTTTACTGATGTATTTTACTTTCTTCCTGACCAATTTCCCCAGTGTTTGAAGATTTCTACAGAGAAAAAACAAACTGTAAGATTTTCTCCACTGCCACATGTGCAGGATGACCTCACATAACAGTTTGATTAACTCAGACATGATTTTCTTCTCTAGGCTAATGCTGGCTTGCTTATTTCACCCTAAAGCTCACAGAGAACTTGGGAAAGGAGGAAAAAACCCCATTCAACCTGATGGAAAAGCTGCAGTCTCAAAGGGAGAGAAGTGAGAGGGCTCTGCGAGAGCATTTCCCATCAGCTGGGGTGAATTTCTGAGTCCCACCCTGTGCTGTGGGCGAGGCTATGACAGCTGTGGAATATTCTCCTTCTGGGTGATTTGGGTGAAGCACAAAGCCTTGGCCCTCTCCCTGCTCCCTCCAGCAGCAGGCACAGCCCTGGTGTTGTTTGTCCCTTGCTGTTCTGCCTGTGCTGGGAGCTTTAAAAACCTTGGGCAGAGCTGACAGGCTCCAGATGGTTGGGATGGTACCTTCCAGAAGAGTCAAATCATAATTTAAAAAAGCCACATGAGTGATTTTGAAAGCAATAAGGTAATGTTGCCATAGCACGAGGGACCTGGGATCAGAAAAGCAATCACTTTTGGATAAGTTATTCAACCATTTAACCTTCTTAGCATCTGAGAAATCCCCTGTAATGGACTGTGGTTGTTTAGTACCTCCCCCATCTGTGAGGCAGGCACTGATATTGTAATTGTTTTATTCCTCTTCATTTTGCTGTCAGTTAACCACTGTTTTCTCTGCTAGGTAATAATAAAACTGATGTGAATTTTACTGCGCTCTGATACATTGCTCTTTAAATGAGAGGAGAGAGCTTCAGCTGAATGTCAGGCTCCAGTGAAGGAAGAAATGAACATGAAAAGCAAATAGCCCCTTGAAAGAATAGTTCCAAAATCAGAATTTATAAGTGCAGAGTGCCTGCCCATTTTTCACCAGTGTTTTGTAAGTCACGGTGAGTTAGATATAAATTGTCACAGCTCCTTTGGCTTTAATAGCACTGCACTTAAAACTGGCACCTTGTGTTGAAATGCTGTGGGATGAGTGACATTTAAATCTGGCTGTGAATATCAAGAAATTGCAGAAGACAACCTTTTTGCTGAGGGTCTTGAGCTTGCTGCCACATCTCCTGTCACTCTTCCCCTCTTTTCCTAATAAAGGGATCTGCTGAGAGCTTGCTCCATTGCCCGGCTGCCCATGCAGACGGCGTTGCCTTGCCTTCCATATCGTGTTTTTAAATTAATTTACTGTCTTTTAACAGCATTGCTACAGCTTGTGGGTGGGAATGAGGAGAAGGTCCCACCTTAGGCCTTGGAGATTGGTTTTGTCAGATCTACGCAGGAGCTGCTGTGGTTCCATTTCTCTGCTGCTCCTCTCCTGCTCCTGCCCTGGCCCAGGGAAAACCCAGGAAGGGTTGCTCTCAGTCAATGCAAAAAGGCTGCATGGGCACTGCTGTATTCACAATTTCAACCTGTATTTTCAGTTTTCTTGTTCCAATTTTACATGCCCTTGCACCCTGAACTTGCCTAACAAGATGTGTCTGCACCTCTGAATTTAGCCTGAACTCTCTTTCACCTTGCTCTATTCTATCCATTATTCAGATAGCAATAGATAACTCTTCAGGGGCTTTAAAACAAATGAAGAAAACCAAATTCTCTTATCGGAATCAATTGCTTGTTGTCTGTTTATCTCTTTAAGAAATGGCCGTTTTCAGATTAGAAATATAAATCTTAACATAGGTTGACTAAGGGAAACATCTAAAGAAAAAGGAGAGCAGCTTGTGGCTGGGCGCAAGCAATAAAACAAATTTCAAATTTAGCATCCTATTTTCTGTAATGGGCTTTTGCCCTTCACTCACACTGTGATCTGTGCTGGGGGCTGAGTTCACTTGCTGAGAGCTCAAATAACCACAGATGGGAGCATTTCATCACGGGACAGCCCAGGATCTCTGTTCTGACACGGATTTAAGGAGCCCAGGTAGGGCCTCAAGCTCGATTTGTCTCCAAAATTCTCTTCTGAAGCCTTTCCTTCAGCTGGTGCACACTGATGGATGGCTGTCTTCAGACAGGACCAAGAGCTTGAAAAGCTAATGAGGATGTCTGCTGGAAAAAACGTCCAACAAAACCAGCAATTTGTATCTAGAGCAATTTGGTGTTTGTAGTGAAGTCCACTTTGTCCTGGAAATCTGAGTAAAAGGCAGGAAAGGAAGTTGGAGAAAGACCCATAATTAGGAACTGCAGTGATGAGTTCAGACTAAAAAAGGGGAAATTTAGCTTAGATATAAACAAAAATTCTTCCTGTGAGGGTGTGAGGCCCTGGCACAGGTGCCCAGAGCAGATGTGGCTGCCCCATCCCTGGAAGTGTCCAAGGCCAGGTTGGACAGGGCTTGGAGCAACCTGGGACAGTGGAAGGTGTCCCTGTGCATGGGAGGGAGTTGGAATGAGATGAGTTTTAAGCTCCTTTACAACCCAAACCAGTGTGTGATTCCAATAATAGAGGCAAGCTTTCATTTTGTGTGTGTAGACAAAAATATGTGTTTACAAAGGGCTCAGACAGCTGAAAAGGCAGGAAATAGCAACATGCAGAGAGGGAATTCAGCAGGAAGAGAGAAGTGGATCAAGACAAGAAGAAGTTACTAAATTTTCCAGAAAGGGTCATGGGCAGTGAATCTTTACAGTCTTGTGGAGAGAAATTAGAAAATGGCCTGAACTCAAAGAAGTCCAAGGCGGTGATGTGTGAGTCACAGGCTCAACCAGAAGCCCGAGAGGTAGAAAGTGAGCTCAGAGTTTGAACCATCCTCTCCAGGCAGGAATGAGTCAGGCGAGGAGACATTTGCCGATGCTCATTCCAGAGAGGAACTGGAAAATTTGCAGCAGGGAGAAGAGCAGCAGCCGTGTGAGCACGGGGGGAGCTCAGCCTGGGGCTGCTCACCAAGGGGAGCTGCCGACAGAGGGCTGAGGGCAGAGTTCTGGCCTTTCCAGCCTCTGTCGTGCTCTCATTAGGAGGGCTGGGATAAAATCCTCCTCCAGATGTAACTTGCGTCGCTCTGACCCTACAACAATAATTAGACTATTACGTAAATTTAAAAAAAGAGCATTCTTGTGTCTTATCACTTAATCCATGCTCTGCTCTGGAATTTTGGGGCTGGTTTGGAGCTGATTTGCTTTGTGGCTCTCTCAGATTTGGCTCTGGAGATGCACATGGGGCAGCACCTCAGCAATGGCTGCTGCTGCCGCCACCCTGGCGCTGGCCTGGTGCTGCACGGAGGAGCCTGGGGGTGGATTGGGGGGCAGGAGCTGTTATGCCCATCCTTGAGGGCAGACTGGCACAGAGAAGGCCGGGGTGGATTGGGGTGCAGGAGTTGTTATGCCCATCCTTGAGGGCAGACTGGCACAGAGAAGGCTGGGGTGGATTGGGGGGCAGGAGGAGCTTCACAGCGAGCCCTCGCTGCCTTCCACTCCCGAAGGCTGGAGTGGATTGGGGGGCAGGAGTTGTTATGCCCATCCTTGAGGGCAGACTGGCACGGAGAAGGCCGCTTTGGGAAAATGAAGGTTTGGAGCTTCACAGCGAGCCCTCGCTGCCTTCCACTCCCTGCAGGCCCAACGCCTCTCTGGGAGGGGTGAAAAGGAGAGCTCCAGCCCAAAGCAGTCAGATGTGGCTCCCCACGAAGGTTTAGAAGTGTCTCCTGCAGCTGGCAGGGGACAGAGTCACGCACAGCCGGTGTGCCAGGGTGCCCAGGGAACGTCCCTCTGTCCCTGGCAGTGCCAGGCCCCAGAGTGTGAGGCTGCGTAGGGAGAGTTCTGCAGAGGTTTGCAATGAAACCAAAACCTCTGTCTCAGCCCCAGTTTGATCCCAGGGCTCTGTGCTTGCTGGTCACAGCCTGGGGAGGCCCAGCCTCACCTCTGAAAGCAGCAGCTTCCCCTTCTCCAGAGGTGTGAGGTGCAAGCAGAACTAGAGCTGTGTCAGTGTGTAACCCCTGAGATGCCTTGTTAACAAACACATGCAGCAAATCCTTCAACCAAACACTCGCACAATTTTCCCTCATGTCAAAGTAAAGTGAAGGCTCATCTTAAAGCAAAGATTTTCTTTCTTTTCCTTATTGCCCCCCCGCCTTATTTCTTTTTAAGTGCCTCAAGTACGCTACATTGCATAACTCCTGCTGGTTTTTTCCCAGATATTAAAAGCCACCAGGCAATGTGATGCTGGTGAGTTGGGACTGGAGAGAGAATTAGGTTCTGAATTAGGTGATCCCATGGCTGGGAGGCTGATGTCCCACCCCAGGCTACAAGCAGCATGAGATGCTCTCTTTTGGGCTCTGAACCTGAATTCCCTGGTTCTGCAGGAGCTGAAGCATTTTCTGTTCATTCCACATCTGCTCCTTCCTCCCTTTGATAAGGACGCATCAAACACAGCTGGATGGGCCAAGGATGGTCTTAGCCATAAACCCAACCATAAAAAACATAATTTCCTATATAAACTACCCTTACCCCTCTGGAATTTCTTATGTGATTCCAGGCTCTGAGTCTGGATGAGGATCTCCTCCCACAGAAAATTTAAAGATAAATGATTTGATTATAGAAGCACGAATTCTTATTTAGTGTGAATATTCTCCTGAAATAGAAGAGAGAATTACAAAACCTTTTGTCTTACAAAATGAAGCTCTTTTCTCAAAAGAAGAAAGGCTCAGGGCTTTTTTTTTTTTAAAGTATGTCATGAAAAGCATGTGGAATGCATACAGAAAAATGTAAAATACCTGAAATATGAGCTTTTTTGGATGCCCTGAAAATAGAGCTGGGCTGGTTTTGTGAGATTTTCAGTTGGAAGGTGATATTTTCCAAGCAATGCTTTCACAGGACATTTTTTAACCTGTTTGTGTGCCACCATGGCTTTTTGCCCAGAGCACAGATTCAAAGCTATATCAAGCAAAAGCAAAACCTCCAGAAGTTGAATATATATTTAAAAATAAAGGGAAAAGAGCCAAAACTGAACAGTGAAAGAAGCAAAATCTTGCCGTTCCAGAGTAGCAGAAGATTAAGGTAGGTTTTATCATGTTGGATAACACCTAGGTTATTCATACCTCAAATATAAAACGTGGGCTATTTTAAAGGTAACCTGAAGGCTTCTTAGTGACAGGTTTTTTTTTCAGTCTCTTTCTGAACAACAGCATCTTCTCAGTTCAGCTCCTTTGCTTATGTTGCCCAAATCTATGAAGCTTTATCAGGCAGACCTTTGCTGTTGTACCCCAGAGCTCCGCTCTCCCTCTGCTGTGCACACACAGCTTCTCCCCCATCCCTTCCCTGCCAGGGACTTCAAACCATCTGTATTTCCGTTTTCCACGAGGGAGCTCTGCTGTGCTCTCAGGGTCGGTTTGCCAGGACATTTTCCCTGGAAATTCCCGTTGTCAGATGGAGGCAGCACGAGGAATCATCGCCTCTCCAGGAGCTGCTGCTGAACTCTGGGAGCTCCGTGGCAGCTCTGCATCCCCGACCTCTGCTTCTCCCGTTAAATTAATGCCCAGGATTTGCTTTAATCGTGTTAATAAAGCCAGGGAGCTGCTTCTGACTGCTCTGCTCAGCATCCAGCCACGTTCCCTTCCCTCCTCGGGTTAGATTGCGAGGCTGTTTGAAGAATTTGTTAGGGAGGATTCAGCTCAGATAAAGAGCAGGGCTTTTAGTGACACAGATCATTAAAATCTGGACAGGGAACAGCCCTGTCAGGGTTGATTTATTTCTAAAAACCCAGTGATTCCTGAATATACTGAGTGCAATTTTGTCCTCTTTAACTGAACAACCGGTATCACAATATGGCCTTTTTTTATCTCAGAACATCTTGAGGACAAATTGCATTGTAATATACTTTTTTATTGTACTTTTCAGTGCAGTTTTCTAAGAAACTGTCTAAAAAATCATGCTTTTATCCACCAGCTCCCTGCAGCCCCTCCTGGGCTGAAATAACAGTCTTTTAAAAATGTACATCATTCTCTGCAAACCAGCTTAGGGCAAGAAGGGAGAAAATATACATACAATATGACCTTTAAAGGAGAATTTTAGGCAGAAGGCAGTTAATTGTTGATACAAATATTCAACACAACGGGAGAAATTCTTCATAGGAATTGTTGGGTCTTTTTTATTTTCCTGGATTTAATTGCTGGATTTTTACTCAGCAACTAGAGCCAGATCTTTGCTTTTCTGTTTTGCTCACACAAAGCAGCCTGCCACTGAGATAAAATACGGGACTGTCACTAATTTAAGCAGCGAGCAAGAGCACAGAGTTTACCCTCCCTAAACTGCAGCTCTGCGAATTTTCTTCAGAGGTCTGGGATCCGGGACAGATCCAGCAGGATCCTGCCTGAGCTGTGGGGTACGAAGCAGTCAGAGCCTGTTGTAGGCAGCGTGGGTGTGTGAGGTTGTAAGCAAATATTCAGAGCTGCCAATAATGAGTGATGCCAGTGATGGCAGCGATGTTACTGAAGTGACAGTGTAGAAGTGCCATCATCTTCCACGTACAAATTAAAGCTCAGCTGCATCCCAACAACTTCCGTGAAGATGCTTTGATACATATTTTATTTTTTCCTCTAAATAAATGACACGTACTCCGCTGCCTGCAGCTCCCCAGCCCTCCCTGTGAAGCCTTGAAGGATGTCATTTCTCAGAGAGCTCTCTTGAGCAAGTCAACACACAAACGAAGCCTGAATTTAATGTCACAGAGCTGCTGGGATGGGTGGTTTGCAGTATTCTATAGGAGAGGAGTCGCCCAGCAGGAGGATTCCACCCCGTGAGCAGTCCATGGGGAGTGTTTGGATGCGCTCCCCAGCAGCATCCCTGGGATGGAGCCGTGAGATTTTCATTGCTGTCCGTGGTTCTGGTGTGCCCAATCCCCTGGGCCACGCTCTCTTGGCTGCAGGGAACTGCCCAGGTACTTGGGAATTACCACTGTCCTGTTATTAACCTGCCATGCCTGGCCATTCTCTGGATTTATACTGCAGGGTTGATTCACCTCTGATTTACACCGCGGTGTCTCTGAGGTCTGCTGATGATTTCCTTGCCCAGAAAGAGCCTCGCTCCACATCTGTCACCTGGCGTGAGCTGACACAGGGGACCTCATACTCGCTCTGCAGCTCCCCAGAAGATGTATTTGCACGGACACTGAGGGCACCCATTTCTTTGCAGAAATAACGTGTGGCCAATATGAATTACAGAGCAAACTCGCTCTTTCATCTCACCTGTAATCAATGCTTCTAGAGCAATGTGGGATCATTGCTGTCAGCGGTTGTGTTAATAACCAGCCTGCCCTGTGCAGAGCGATGCTGTCAGATTTCAATATTGCTGCACAGATTGATTTTGCACATTTTATTTTTAAGGCAAAGTGCGGCCAAAAATGTTTCAAGAATGAAATGTTTCTGCTGCAGAGGAACCGGCTGGCAGCTCCTGGAGCCACACTGGTGTGAGGGCTCGTGGTGAGGCTCCACTTGTGGGGTGCAGGAATGGAAATCAGGGGTTCCAGCCATGACCACCAGGATGCCAACAGGCTCTGACCTCATGGTTTGAGCTGCAGTTTCTCATCACTTTTCTGGGCTCTGGACTGTGGCAGATCCTGTCAGCGGCCTTTGGCCTCTCTCAGCTCTTGCCAAAGCTCTGGGAGGCTGTGTCTCCTCCAGCTGGGGGTGCTGCCCTGTTGTCACCTTTGGTCCTGCTACCCTGTCCCCTGCAGAACAACCTCCTGTCCCCTCCTTGGCTCTGCCATCCCCACTCTGTCTGCAGCCGGGACAGCAACGAAGCCTCAAATCCTGGGCCAGCAAGGGAATAACAGCGACAGCAATCCTTGTTTTCCAAATGCACGGCTCCTCTAAGTGCAACCTCCTCCTCTGCACATATGGCTGGAAGAGATGGGCACAGAATTTATGAGGAAGCACAGGTTAGAAATGTGTTGGTCCTGAAAGATGTTAGTCAGTTCATGGCCAGGAGAAAGGAAATCTACAGCCCTTGTCTTGGTGACAGTGTTCTTGGCAAGGGAAAAAATGTGCATCAGAAATGCTGCTTTTAAAATCTGCCCCTGCGAAAAAGAGATACAGAGCAAGCTACAAAACAGCTACAAAACTGGGAAAAACTGATTTTTCTTTTTTTCTTCTTTTTTTTTTTTGGCTTTGGAAAATTTAACACCTTGTCCAAAGCATTTGGATGTCCCCATTTCATCCAGAGTGTGTTGCATGGCTGGGTGATCTGGCAACGCAGCAATGTGCTGTCAGGGATATGGAAGCACCACCTGAGGTGGCAGAAGGTGCTTGCAGAGGATCTGTGAGCAATAATTTGGGATAAAACCAGGAAACAGCTCTGGCCAGGCTGCAGGGGCTGGAAGCTCTTCCCCTGGAGCTGCTTAACTGTGCTTAGAGAAGTTAACAAGGCAGGAGAAACGAGGCCTTGGTCTGTGATTTTCAATGCTTTGCACCTTTGGGAGATGTAAAAATAACCTGTGCTTTCCAGTGGGCAGGAGAGAGGGAAGATGCTTCAATATAAGGTTAGAATAGAAAGGGCAAAAGAGGAAACAGAGCTGTGAAAAGTGGGGGGAGCAAAGAGGGCATTGGTGTGATGAGTTTTGGTTGGAGATGGGGGAAAGAAGTCTCATGGAAAATTATTCCAGGTAAAAAATCTTGTCTTCTACTGCACCAGCAGCTCTGAGCGAGTCTCTGGCTGTTTTGAGGGAACCAAAAGAGGTTTATTCTGCTGTATCTTTTCTTTTGACATTCCAGCCTAGGGCTTTGAGTTTTGTGGAAGCCTTTGCTCTGGGGGAGGCTGGAAGGATGATGGCAGACCCTCCTCCTCCTCCTCCTCCTCACACCCAGCCTTCCTCCCCTGCCCCATCCTCACTGCCAGCTCTTCTCCCTCCCCAGGGCTTGTCAGCTCCCTTCCCTCCCCTCCCCACGGGCAGAGTGTGAGATTGAGCAGAGCCTTCCAGGCAAGCAGCCCAGGAAATGTCACAGAAGAACACCAACTTTTTTTCCAGCAGATCTGAACATTTCAGGCAATGTGGCAAGAAAGAAACCAAACCCACCTCGAATCCAACAAGCCATGGGAATGGTTTGCTCAAAAGAAAGAATTCCTGACCCAGTGAAGGTGAGGGGGTGAATGGTGTGAGGGGGTGGGATGTTCCTTTTAATGCCACGTGCCTGTACCTGCTCATCTTTTCCTTTTTTTCATCAGTAACTACCTGTCTGTTCCCTCAAGCAATAGAAATTTTTATCTTGAGTGAAACCTGATAATGACAAAAAAGAAAAAGGAAGTGAAAACAGTGTTAGAAAAATGCTACACCATCACTGTCAGAAATATTTCACTTTTTTTCCCCAAGGCCATCACAAATCCATTTTTTACATTCGCTTTTTTGAAACATCTGCATTCAGAAACTGCTTCAGCTCAGCTCTGTTATTTTTGCTATTATGTGCAAATCATTGCTTAAAATGTTAACACAAACTAACACTTTTTTAAAAAATCATAGTTGGAACTTTTTCCTGGAATTTATGGATGGATTCTTTATTTTCGGAAGAACTGAGCATGTTGGAAAGGCACAAAGCCTGATCAGCGGGTCAGAAAATTCTCCACATGTTGTGTTACCTGATCAAAGGGATGCTGGGAGTGGGGAATAATTTCACAAAACATTCACTTAAGGCACAGTCATTGAGAATGTGAATTTTGACAAGAATTTCAAAGGAATTTGGGGCTTATAAGAATATCAAGAATATTCAGTTTTCATTGTTGATTATAACTGCAAGTTTGGAAAAGCCTCTCAACTTTGTGCCTTTCATTGCTCATGACCCAGCAGTTTTCAAACATGTATGCACTCCCTGAATCATAAACTGACATTAAATTAGATCAAAAATAATTAAATCATTAAATCCACGTGGATTCTGCCTGGAAGTCCTTTCTGTTCAGTTTTCAGATAATTTGAAAATCTGTTTTTCAAGCAATAAATAAACACGATTATGATTTGGCCACTTACACTCAGAGGTGGTCCTGTCCTATCACTGCACCTTGTGGGTTCTAACTGACCCTGGGGAATAGCTGAGCTTTGAAAATTGCAAGATTCTGGAAAAACTTGAAATTTTGGATAGGAAAAGGTCCTGAGCATCCCAATCTGCTTTTGATTCCATCAGAGCTAAAGCAGAAGGTGCTGGAGGAGCAGAACTGACCCAGTCTTGTTTTGGAGGGTGGATCCTTCTGTACCCCTATCAAGGATCTTGAGTATCTGAAACCTCACCTCATTAAAGTAGTAGCAAACACGTCCTGAAAATTTGTGCGGCATCAAGACACTTATTTTTATAGCTCAAACTCGATTATCACTCGTTACAAACAAGCTCCCAACTTGATACACCTAATGTAAGTGAAAATGAAACCATCTGTTGAATGGCTTCCCACTATGGAACAACAGATGCATAAAACATGTGCTGGTGGTGCATAAAATGGTGCTGGTGGCTTTGAACCTCCTGTGGGAGGCCAGACTGTTTTCAATCTCCTCCCACAGTGATTGATTACCCTGTGGATGCTGCTCAAGTGCCGTGTTCCTGTTCCACTTTTTGTCAGGCGCGAGGCAAAATCGTAGAGCTGCTGGGAAAAAAATTTGAAACTTTGGACTGGGAAAAATTCCGGGCATCCCCAGTTTGGTTTTGCTGTCATGAGAAATAAAGGAGAAGGGGCTGGAGGAGCAGCATTGCCCCAGCTTGGTCTGGAGGGTGGATCCTTGGAAGGAGGGGATTCTCGCCCTCTCCTCTGCTCTCCTAAGATCCCAGCTGGAATCCTGAGCACAGGAGCGGCGCCCCCAGCGTGAGAAGGAAGGGCAGCTGTTGGAAAAAATCCAGGGGAGTCAGATAGAGGATTTGATGAGAGGATTGTGTTGGAACCCAGGGGGTTCCTGTGGCATCTCAGAATGATCCAAACCCTGGTCAGGAGGCTTTTCAGCCTTGCCAGAGTTGTCAGAGAACGTGGATTGATACTGGGAATGCCTGTGGCTTTGATTTTAATCCATGAGACAAATTACTAACTTATCAGAAGAATTGCAAGTCACCGGCGTTTAAAGAGTAGAATAGTAATAATTATAGATGAAAAGGAAAAGATTTGGACCCATGTCCAGGGGGGTTTGAGATTCTGGACAGGGGGGTCTGGGAGTCAAGACGGAGAATTCTTACACGTGGCATGTTATCTCTTCTTCTTCCTAACCTCCATCTTCTTGGTGATGTTGGCACTTTTGGATTGGTTTGTCAGAGAGCTGGACAATGTCATGTAAGGGTCACGGATTGGAAATTAATGGTAAACATTGGATACGTGGTTGATAGTATAAAAGAATAGAGCTGACCCGGGGTGGGAACAGTGTGCAGACAGTGTGTGCAGGGCACAGTGTGTCTCACAAAGTTTTGCTGTGTCGACCTCAGCAGGGCAGAGAAATCTACTTTTGATGAGGAACTAATAAACAGCCTTGAGAACACGAACTAATGACTCCAGAGTGCTTCTTGGGCTCAGACAGCTGATGAGAAAAGGACTTGTTGTACACTGCTGGAGAACCCGGGACAGGGAAGTCTCCTGCAGATTGGAGCCCCTCCTCTGTGGGGAGGCTGAGAAAGTTGGAGCTGTTCAGCTGGAGAAGAAAGAGCTCTGTGGAGACCTCACAGCACCTCCGAGTGCCCACAGGGCCTGCAAGGAAGCAGGAGGGGGACAATTCTTCAGGAACTGGAGTGACAGGACGAGGGCTTTGCACTCCAGGAGGAGAAACTTCAGCTGAATTCACAGAAGAATTTGTTCCCTGTGAGGTTTGTGAGGCCTGGCACAGGCTGCCCAGAGAAATTGTGGCTGCCCCGTCCCTGGAGGTGTCCAAAGCCGGGCTGGGCATGCATCAGGATAACCCAGGTTTTGTTTAGCCACAGTTCTGAGAAGCCCCCACAAAGATACAGACAGGATAATCTTACAATATTTTAAAAAATTGTTATTTATTTACTCACGGCTAAACCTGTACTTTGATTTCATCTCCTTCTCCTTTGACTTTGTCCTGGAATTTCTCCAGTTGACTCCACCATATTTTGGAAGAGTTTTTGTTTCTGCTGCTTTAACTGAAGTGCCCATCAGATAAATCACCTTTGGAGGTGTGAGTACAAACCACAGCATTTCAGGATTATTTTAGCTGCTCTGCTCTTTCTCTTCATTGACAACATATGGTGGAGAGGATAGAGAGCAAACAGCCTCTGGTTTATCTCAGTGGAGTTTTAACTCTCTCACTGTCTTGCACAATCAACCCTCAAAGAAATTCAGTTTGATGACTTCTTGTGTTGGGATAGACAACTATTTCTCAAGAGCTCCATAACAGGAATTCTTGGAACGTACATCACTTCTGCAGTCCTCTCATCCTTTCCTCTGCCCCTTTGTTCCTCAGTGAAAATACAACTTGCTGCAAATCATTTCTTTTCCCTATCTGCAGACATGCAGAAATACTGATAATATTTCTTTTAAAGAAAATCTTAGGGTTTGTTAAATATGTGAATACATGTAAGTGAGTTCTTTGAAGATCATTTTTGGTCTGCTGAGGCTCATAAAAACCATTGAATATTTATAACAGCCACCACAACAAAAAGGAAAGGAGAAAGATGTAGACTAGAGAAACTGTTTTAAAAAGATCTCCATCTCTTTGGTAAATGAATTTGAATGCAGTTGTCAAAGAAGCCTTTGGGAGTTAGGTGCTCAAATTCCATTAAACTTCATAAGAACAGAATAATCTATCCCCTTGGTCTTCTAAATAGATCCAAGATATATTCTGAATATTGTTACAGAAAGAAGTGTTTAGAAACTAATAATTTGCGACTCTTTTCAAAATACAGGATAATTGGATTTCCTCCTCATGGGGAAGATCAGTTGTAGCTTGATCAGGTTTGTAGGGAAAAGCTTCGTGCGATGCAACACCACCTCTGTTCCCACCTGCAAATTCTGTTTGGGGAGAAGTGAAGGATTTTTACTCAGGACCAGGGTTCTAAAGGGAGCTCAAGGCCGGCTGAAAGGCTGGGGAGAGCAGAGGGGCTGCCAGGCTCCATCAGAGGCCTCAGCTGCTTGGCTCGGGAAACAGGAGAGGGAAGGACATGTGGGTGACCAGATGGAACAAAAAAATCAAATCCAGGTGATGCCAGGCAATGGATGTGGGGATACCAACCATGGGTCTCACTGGATAATTGTTTGGGGATAAATCACAGCCTGGAAAGGCCGAATCATCACTCCAGGTCAAGGATCTGTCCTTGTTCAGGACCACACTGACGGGACCGGGCCTGCAGTTTGCTCCTGGTGCTGAACTCACCCAAATGCATGAAGTGACTTTCTGAATGGAGTTTGTCACGGTGCCAGCTCATCAGCCTGGCTGAATTCATTCATTAATTACGTTACAAATATAATTTGGATGGAATCAAAACCAGGAGAGTTAGGTTTGGGTTGAAAAACTGCCTCCCATTTGGCCCTTTTACAGTTTGTTTCATTTAGGGACGATTCCTTCCTTTAAAAAATACTTAACTTAATTTCTAAATGCAGTGTTTTCATATTAAAAAGCCCCTAGGCTTTTCATTAGAGAAATGTCAGGACCAATTTTTTCTGAGTTTTGAAATTTCTGTCTCTGGCTTTTTTAGCCAAACCAATGAATTTGCCTCTCAGACTTGCGAGTGCTTTCAGTTGATGTAAATGAAGAGTTTTTTTCTTTGATTTGCTTTATTGTGGAGTGGCAGATCTTGTACAACATTGTCTTGATCTGATGGGTTGGCAATTATCATTCCATACTTTCACCTTTCATGTTCCCACATGGAATTCGGCAAATTTAGGGGGAAAAAAAAATAAATAAATCAAGGAAATGGTTAATAGCAAACAAAAGACAATAGCAAGCAGCAGTCTCCTCATGGAACAGTGACCTCTCCGAGAGTCTGGGAGGATGATGCTCTGGAGATGCTCTTGTCAGGGCTGACTGGCTGAGACAAAATGTTATGTGTCACAATCATCTGAGACGAAACAAAATAAATCCTTCTCTGCTGTTTCTGTTTTGCTTGTTCTCATCATTTTGTGACAAATTGCAGGATAGCAGACATTTCTGTCAAAGCTCAGTGCTTTCAGTCATGCACATGTATCAGTTTTGGCTTCCTAATCGTCCTCTGACCTTTGTGGCTGCACAGAATAAACAAACAAGACCTCTGCAAGTTCAGGATTACGTATATTTATAATATATATGTATAGATGGTAACAGAACAATTGTATTCATCTGCTCTTTTGGGCTTGCACAAGGCTGGTGTTTGAAATCCAGAGAGCTGCATCCCCCTGGTGCTCTCAAACCAGGAGTTAAATTCTCCCTGCGATCAGCTTTGTACCATATGTTAAAAGAATCTGAATCCTTTCCCATTAAACTTAAGGAAAACTTTGAAAACCAGCTTAGTGGCATTTTTAAACTTTAGATTGAAATATTTCATATTCCGAAAGTGTATTCTCTGAAAAATTGTTCCTCAAATTGGAAAGGGAGCAGGAGCTGTTAAGAAACTTAACTTTCTGTAGATCTGTCCCCATGTAGCAGACATTATCCTTCTCACAAGTATAAATTATTTCTTTTTCATCCTTTCCTCTTCACCCCTGTCACTGAATTCATTATTCATTTTACTGACACATCCACTAAATGAGCCGAGCCCTATTATGATTAGCTTCAAAATATGCTAATCTAAAAGCCTGCAGTATAAATATTTAAATTTCAGATTTCAGTAAACCTACCTTATCAAAAGTAAAGGGAAATGAAACAACAGAGGCACATGTATTATGTATACCATTATTATAGGGATGAATGAGAAAGCCTCCACAGAAAAACCTCAATTTTTAAATTATTTTTTTTTTAAATAAGTGTCCTGTTGAGAACTGTTCTGGCAGGGATGGTGATGAGATGGAGCCTCGTCATCCTGACAGGCAGCATCGCTGTCCATCGATCCATCTGATCAGCTGGAACCCGCCCAGCGCTGCTTCCACACTGAACTGTCAATTCCTTCAAAAATACATCTCACTGAATCTGCTGTGGGGTGCCTCTCACCATAAGTTCTGCACCATAAGAACTGCAGAATCATTTAGGATGGGAAAAAAGATCACCGACTCCAAGAGGTTTGTCAGTGATAGCAGAGCACTGAGTGTCACCTCCAGGGATGGGATCCAAACCTCCCTGGGCACTTCCAGTGCCTGAGCTCCCTTTCCATGGGGAAATTCCTGCTGGTGCCACCCTGAGCTGCCCTGGCCCAGCCTGAGGCCGTTCCCTCTGCTCCTGTCCCTGTTCCCTGAGGCAGAGCCCCCCTGGCTGTGCCCTCCTGGCAGGAGTTGTGCAGAGCCACAAGATCTCCCCAGGTTTCTTCTTTTCCAGGCTGAATGATCCCAACGCCCTCAGCCACTCTCGTATCATTTACAGCTGAGCTGGGTCTGGTCCAGAAGGAGAACCAGAGATATTTTAACACCCATGAGCCACTTCAGAGCGTCTGTGGGTCAGGGTGGAAGGGCTACAACCTGTCAGGGAGCCAGGGAGAGGATTCCATGGAAGAGAAAGAGAAAAAACAGCGTCTTGAAAAACCCTCCTAAAGGTGCTGATCTTGGCCTTCACCTGCTGATTGTTCTGGAAGGAAATGCGGCTCCCCAGCACGCTTTAAAAAGTGCTGGATACGGAGAAAAGTTCTGTTGGAAAGATGCAGCCTTCAGTGTGTTTGGTTGGTCGGTTTTGCCTCCAGAACTCCCCACAGCTCAATATTCAAATGTCCATTGATTGAACAGTCCATGACCTACAGCTTTTGTCCACAGTGTGTTTTGTCAGCTCAGCCGTTGCTCAATTCTATGTGTTTTTCACATAATCAATGAACATAAATCCCCTCGGTCTGTGGCTGAGAACAGACCAATTCTGAACCTCTGTTCAGTCTCATCTTTTGCAGCTCCAAAAGGTTTGGGGCCTTCGTGCATTGCTATTCTTGTACGGACAGAAAGGAGGAGGAAGACGATGCCAAAATGATTGAATACTTCTCTTAACTCTAAAAGAGAAAATTCCTGCAGGAAGAGGAGTTCTGTGTCCTTTGCTGTTGATGAACAGATGGAAAATATATCTAGTAGAGGTTTCAGTTCCATCAGATTATTTCCTTAGGAACTGCCATTACTGTGCAGATTAATATTCTTTGATGCTGTGAATTTTTTATATGCGACATCAAAGGTTCCTGCGTATCTGTTTGAAATTGTTTTAAGCATTAAAAGGAAATCAAAATCCACTCCAATTTTATTTTCCAGGAGTATTTCTACAATCAAAAGCTGTATTTTAAAAGCCACTAAGCAGCTGGTTCAACCCAGAAGCAAGATATGCAGTATGTTATTATACTTTGTTTTTTCCAATAATATTTTTATTGGTATAAATCCTTCCAGAGCCCACGAGAGAGCACAGAACCCCACATCCCTACCAACCTGAAATAAAAATATGCACAGTATGAAAATATCAGCAATCAATAATCCCCAAACTGGCTTCCATCAGTGGCTGTCCAAACCTATCAGACTGCCTGAGGACAATTTCCTGCAGAAAACCCAGTCTGAACCAAGCAATTACGTGAACAAGTGATGATAATGTGCTTTGAAAGTTAAGCCAGGGGTGATTAAATGTCTGTGGGTAATAAACAGAATTAAAAGTGTTTAGGAAACAAAGCACAGCTCCGAACAGAAGCAGAGCATAGCGTATCATTAGTGGCTGTAAGCAAAAACCCCACTCATTTGTGGGACAGGATAATGGTTGGATGTGAGAATCTCTCCTGTTTTCTCCACTCTTGAAAATGCCTGCCCGTGAGCTGAGTGCTGCTATCAGCATTTAGCATGCTCGGTGGTGCATTTATATATTTCAGAAATCCAGATTGCTTCAATGCCCTCAAAAGGCTCTTTGGAAAATGCTTTTTGGAAAAGGATAGCTCAACATGAAGAAAATTTGGCTCTTTGCAAAGTGTGTAACGTGGATCTCGGTGATACCCGGGAGACGCCCCTGGGAGCTGGAACTCGAACATATCAGCTCACATTCTGATCCGTTCACTTACATCCTATTTCCAGACAATAAAGGATAATAATTCAAGATTTAAACTTTGATGGCTTCAATTGCTTAGCAACAGATTCACCAAACTCAAACTGTTTCAACTCTGAAATTCAAAGAACTTTTGGAATCTGGAAGACAAATGACACATTCACCTGCCTAATTTCATTATTTTTCTTGCCTTAATTGCAGGATAGCAAAGAGATAAAATCCACTACAAGCAGTCATGGTAGGCTGTAAAAA
Organism: Bombycilla garrulus; assembly: GCA_013400315.1. NCBI lineage: Eukaryota > Metazoa > Chordata > Aves > Passeriformes > Bombycillidae > Bombycilla > Bombycilla garrulus. Next base: position 119,275 of record VXBU01017621.1, on the reverse strand, counting down.
AGTGAAGGGATTTGACCTTTAGTAAGCTATTAGAAGAAACATTTTTTGTTATAATATAAATAGAAATAGAAAGGTTTCAGGAAATAATCTTCAGAGCTTTGTGTAGCTGTGCAGAGCACAGGGTCTGAATCAACAGGTCCTTTTGTTGTCAAACAGATTTCCTGATTGCTGTTTAAAAAAAAGAAAAGAAAAATATTCTATTTTGCGCCACTAGATAGAGTCGGTTGGAGCCTGGGGATTTTTGCTATAAATATTGATACGCCCCCTCAATCACTTTTCTGACTCATCCTCTTTCTCTTTCCTGTTCCCCTCTTTGGCTCCGCTCCTCACGCTAACGTTACACTTCTTACTCACCGAGTGCTGCAGTCACTGCTGCCTTCAGCACGGCGTTGAAATCCTTCCTTCCAGCGCCGTGCAGGGAAAGCACAGTCTGACAGATCACCTTTTATTTATCCTGCCTGCTTGGGAAGCCCCCTGCCTCGGCAGCCAGGCTCGCACCGAGGCAGCACCTGAGCTGCGAGGCTGGGGAAAGCTCCCCTCCCTCCTGGTCTGGGGATTGGGTTTGTTGGGAGATTTCCCCTTCCCTCTCCTCCTCCTGTCCCTCCACAGCCTCGTGGAGCGGCCAGATGGAAATGTTTCCACATGGCAGAGTTCGCCTTTCCTTCCTCTCTGCAGCACGATGCTCTACAAGGCCCAAAAGTAAATCCCAAAGAAGCCACCAGAGCTTTCCCGCAGGAACGTGGAATTGTTCCCTGTTAGAACAGGACAAAGGAGAGTGGAAAATACGTTTTCAAACATGGGTTCAGTGCTCCTGCCCGTGAGCAAAGGCTGAGCCAGCTGAGGCGTGGAATGGTGTGAGCAGCTCTTTGGATGAGGGATGCACGGATCTCACGGGGTGCTCTGGCTGATCCCTGGTGACATTTGGAGGTCTGCAAAGCCAGTGGCCACTCACTTCTCTTTTCCAGCTTTCAATTCACCCTGCAGGTTTGCAAGGTGCTTCAGCTAACAGCACCCTTCTGTGGGAGACGTGATTTACCAGTCTTGGCTTTCTGCCTTCCTTCGAGTCTGATTCCAGCTCTGCCGAGAGAAATTCTGGAGATTTCTGTGCTGAGGAACTGGGTTCTTCACCAGTTTTCAACCATAATGTTGTCACCTTCCATCTCAAAATATTTTGGTTTGTTAATATTATTTTTTGATGCATGTTTTTCAAGGACACCCCAGATTCCCTTATCACCTTTTTTTATCTTTCGTTCATTAGCCAGGTAACTTCACTGAACTGAATATCTATTGTGTTTCATTTGTAACTCATTTTGTTTTTCTGGTAGTTCTATTATTTTATCTCTTTCTATTTTTTCAATCAACTTTTTTTTTTCTGTAAACTAATTCAAACTCTATTATAAAAATTCCTGTAATCGAGGTCCTGCCCTTCAAAAGAAGGTTCCAGCTCTTGTGTACAGTTTCCATTTTCAGCATTTTTACTGCCTTTGTCATTAACTCTTTTTAAAAATCCTTCAGATCTCTTGCATGAATAATCTCTGGTCTAATGACCCCTGTCTCGTCTTTCACCAATTTATGTCAGTCACTGCTCCAGGCCTTTTCAGTTTATTACCTTGCTTCAACTGCTTTAGGAAACCATTTATCTCTGCTAGTGAAGTGAGTCTTTAATTCTATATTCTACATTAGGAAGAAATTCTTCACTATTAGGCACTGGCACAGATTTCTCTCAGAGAAGATGTGAATTTCCCATCTCTGGAAGTGTCCCAGGCCAGGCTGGGCAGGGCTTGGAGCAATCTGGGATAGTGGAAGGTGTCTCTGCCATGGCAGGGGGTGGAACACGATGATCTTTTAGATCCCCTTCCAACCCAAACCATTCTATGTTTCAATTTGCGCATAAAAAAGAAAGGATGGCTTTGTTTTAAACTGAGGTGTTATTGTCTGCTCTTGGAATTTCAAAAAGAGTTTAAAAATAAAGCCAGAGCCTCTCCAAAATGAGATGTTAAGATATTCAAACACAGCTGACAATCGAATCAACCGCTCACAGTCTTGAAAGCAGGCAAGGCTTCCTTCCCAAAAATGTAGAGATGTAGAGATGGAATCACTGCTGGGTCAGGCTTGAGAAATTTTGTCTAGTTTTACCATTTCCCCTTGATCCCTGGCTTCATGTGAATTTATGACAGACTTGTTGCTCTGTGCTGAGCACCACCCCTGCCCCACACTAATTGCTGTGTGTCATTAATTATCCTTCCTGCTAATATCCAATCAAACCCCTTGTAAATTCTCTCTCCATCTTCTTGCAGCTCCTCCAGGCACTGCGAGGTCACCTTTAGGTCACACCAAAGCTGCTCCAGGCTGAGCAATCCCAATTCTCCCAACTTTTCCTCACAGGAGAGGAGCTCCATGATCCCCCCTGGGCTGTGAGCACCCAAATGCACAAGCGGCAGAGTCTGCTCCAGTCTCATCCCCTTTTCCATGAGATCTCTGCAGGGAGAGCAGCACATCCAAAACCTGCTGCTCCCCAGGCAAGGCAGGGATGAGGCAGGAAATTGAGGAAAACCCGGAGGACATCTGGGCATGTGCCTGCCCTCCTCCCGCCTTTGTTTTCCCTGCTCCTGGGCTATAAATAGAGGTGCCAATCTCCAGAGCTGTCAATCCAACATCCTCCACCCTCGTGAAGGCAACGTTTAAAAAGTGACACAGATTGAACATGTAAAATGCTCTTTAATTTTCATGTAAATTCCATCTCTGCTCTCCTGAGTCTGGAGGTGTCCAGAATTTGAGAAGCAGAAAATAGAAGACTTTAAAAGAAACATATTTGCCAGCTTCCCTGTATAAAAAGCATTTAAATGTGCAATGTTCTGAGTCTTTAAATACCAAGAACTGGGCATTATATTATCTTTTCATGTTCTGCTCGTGATTCGGGTGTCAATAAGTTGAGCTGTTTGTTGGCTGAGCACTTTTGCTTTGTTTTTCAGAGTGAGTGTTAACCTTGTACCAAGCAGCTCCACCATTCCCTGTGTGTGCCAGCTCTCCAGTTAATTCCTGCTCCTGGCCCTCAGCTCACTGCGTTGTGCCAGGCTGGTTACTGTGAAGGTGATGAGGCCCTGGCACAGATTTCCCAGAGAAATTGTGGGTTCTCCATCCCTGGAAGTGTCCAAGGCCAGGTTGGATGGGGCTTGGAGCACCCNTCCTGCTCCTGGCCCTCAGCTCACTGCGTTGTGCCAGGCTGGTTACTGTGAAGGTGGTGAGGCCCTGGCACAGATTTCCCAGAGAAATTGTGGGTTCTCCATCCCTGGAAGTGTCCAAGGCCAGGTTGGATGGGGCTTGGAGCACCCTGGGATAGTGGAAAGTGTCCCTTGGTGGAGGCTGGAATGAAAAGATCCCTTCCAACCCAAACCATGCTGTGATTCTCTGCCACCCAGCTGAGGTTTGAGCTGGAAAATTTGCTGAAATATTGTTTTCAACTGCTCATTTTGCTGTGTTTTAAGAGAACAGGCACTGGGTACTGTAGGACTGGAAGATGAACAACAAGTGATGCCCCTTTTCCATCCGTCCGTGTCACAGCTCTGATCCTGTAAACTCCTCTGCCTGTCTCACCTCAGCTGACACCGCTGCAGCAAAACTGCTGCTCCTGGGAGGGCGGCTTAGAGGAGATGCAAGAGACCTCAGCAGGATTTAGCACTCGATTCACACACTTCTGGTTAAAAAGAAAAAAAATAGTTGCACCAGAGAGCAAAAAGATCAAGGCAGAGCCGAGCTGCGAGTGCTGCAGGCAGAGCAGCAGAGACGTGCCAGACTTATTCGAGGTCCCTCTCAGGTTTCCAAAAATGAAGATGAAAACTCATCCTTTTATCATCCCTGAAATATAATTTTTTTTTTTTTCATCCTTAAGGATCTCCTGCTGTGCACACACACACTTTGCTGGCAAACTGGGTTATGAACACAGTGTCCCAAATTCTGCTTAATTTTTGCTCCTGGCTTAGGGAAATATTGAAATAAGATTAAGGTTGCTTCCAGTCTACTGAGGATCTGCTTTATTCTTGAACAACAAAAGGTGAAACTATTTACATTGCTCAGAAGGATGAAACAAAGGGGTTTGACTATGGGATGTACCAGGGAGCTTGGAGATAAAGCAGAACTGTGCAGGTTGATGTGTTCCCCCCCTGTTCTTCAACATTTGATTACAGAAGGAATTTCCTCTTGGAAGTTTATTTCTGGTTTTTCAGTGAGACACAGAGGGTGTGGGGATTTTGATGTGACAGGGCAGCTTTGGGGCTGTTACTGTGGGAAATTGGGGCTGGAGAGTCCTTTCAGAGATTATTCCAACCTTTCTCCAAGGACAGCTGATGTGCAGCTTCTTTTCCACATCGTGCTCAATGCTGGGGGGCTTTTCAAGTTACCTAAGAGGGCTTTGAAATGAAAAGGCCTTGCAGTGAATTTTGTCTTTTTTTCTGGCTGCAAACTGCGAGAAAGAAGATTATCTCAAATCTCCGGGATTTTTGACCTTGGCCTACATTAATTGAATGATTTCTGGAAGCAGGTTGGGTTTGTGACACCCTGTAATGATCCTTAACTGATGTACGATATCAGGTGGTAAAACACCACTCTTCTTACGGCACATTATACTCACAGAGTGTATTTTTCTCTTTTAAATGGATTTATAAATATGCAGAAAAGCTTTCCTGGGGAATATCATACCATCCTAATTTTACTTTTGTTGAATGATGTCCAATCTCTGCTTAAAATTCCCTGTGCTGATGAGTATTCCAGCTGGCAAACTGGAGCAGTCAGTGTAAATTCATTTCAAAGTGCAAATTAATATTTGCCAAGATGCACTCACTCTCTTTGCAGCATTCAATCAGCTCTCCCTGAAGCATAATGGGTGGAGAGAGTGAAATGGATGAGGTACCTACTGCAATTCACATTAATGTTGCTAATGGGAGTCGTAAATGAGAGTTGGATCAGGCACTAGATAAATTCATATGTCTCTCTAGTACTTAATTAATCAGTCAGTTTATCGGTAATTATGAATACAGCACTTGTGATTTTCAGGAAAAGCTCATCCCCCTCCCAGAAGCCACGCACAGATTTCGTTTTCATGGCTGAGAAGTGAACATTTATGAGTTGCTCGCTACAATTCTGTTTTGTTTGTGGTTTTTTTTTTTTAATTGTTTGGCATTTTTCTTTAGTTCTGTGGTTTTGTTTTTCCCAACTGAAAAGTTTCCTGCTTTTTTCTGGTTTTACTAAATGAGCATTTCTACAGAAAGCACATGTTCCCACTGGAGAATTTGTGTAAAATCAGCCTTTTAATCACCTTTTGTCAGAACTGTTTAAAATATAATCCAGCCATTTGCTGAATTTGTACATGCTGAGAGTCATGAATCACTAGAAATGTTTGTGTCCACATGTTTTGAGACTGCATTAATTTATTATACTGATATTTCACCAGATAGTTTAGTGGGAGATTTCAAAATTAGTGACAGATTCATTACAAAGATTTTGCTTTGTCATTTGGGGGTAACAATCAACTTCCCCAGTTTTACTGGATGAAGAAGACAATAAGAATAATAATTATTAGAACTATTAAGAATAATTCCGCAGTGTGCTCGAATCCTGTCACCTCTCCTCTTTCAGGTACTTATTTAAATTTGGGCTCATCTGGAGAAAGAATGGCCCAAAACACAGATATTTGAATTATCCTTGAAATTAAGAGGCAAAGGCACTGCAGGAACCTGCCAGGACTGAGGGAGTGGGAGCTTTCAACTCTGTGTCTTCACCAAGACATCAAACCACGAAAACTCTGAATGCAGCAAGGCCAAGATAATTCATTTTTAGGGTTTTGTTTCTGTGGTGTGAGTTGCTGGGGGAGATTTTTAACAGTGGCTTCATCTTGATTTATTCTGCAGATCTGGGCTGGTCTTTGTTGTGGTGGGGTATAAATCAAGAGCAAGAAGCCCAGGAAGGAGTGGATTGCAGTGTATTGGATTAAACTCGGAGCTTGTCATCAGTAACTCTCTCTTTTGTGGGTGATTAGTGCAGAATTAAATTACCCATGTGGATAATACGAATAAACATTCTGGGAGCTGGCAAACTGACATTTTTGGTTTGGCATTATTTTTTCCTTTCATTTTGTTCTCTCTCTTCTAACTTTAGTATGCATTATTCACTTACAAAGATGGCTGTATTTTTCAGTACAAAATATATCTTTTCTAAAAAAGGAGAAATTCAAATATTTGTTTCATTTGAAAACTGGCATATTAGCTGGTTTTTTTTCCTAAACCTTCTGTAGAGACAGCTCAGTTTCAAACTTTTCAAATATATTAAGTCCATTGAACTTAAGGAAGCTAGCAGGATATATATACACACACATATATATACACATACATATTTTTTTTAATTCAATCCTTCCCTCAATTTCCATCTGTACTGAGTTTAAAGTAGATTTGCATTAGGTAGCAGATTTTCACACAGCACGAACCTGCCTCACAGGCCATTCTCTTTCTAGAAATATTGAAGATCATATTGAGTTTATACTGGAGAGCATGAAGATCTCCCAAGGCAATAACTCCCAAGTGATGCACTGATTTTCTGGGAATGCGAGGGCACTAAAATATTCTGCTGAAGCCATCCTGGTCAAGCTGGACAGTTAAACACGACAGTCAGAATTTTCTTTCCTCTTTCTTTACATCTTTGGTGGCCCTGGCGGTTGTAATGACACGAAATAAACCATCGCCCTCATGGTGACGAGGAGCAGCTCATTCCTGTGCTTGTTAAACCCCTGATCAGGAGGTTGAGGGCAGGATTTTAGAGTTTTAACATCTTCCTGAGTATTTCTGTTCCACTTCGAGCTGCTGGGACAGAGAGGGTGCATCACTGCGAGGAAGGGCACGAGCAGCTGGGACTGAGGGCACAGTCCTGGTCTTGCTCCCAGCCGGGCTGGACTCGAGGGCCTGATGGTGGCACCGGTCTCCAGATGGTTCCCAGCATGGAGAAAAGGGGATCTTATCCCCTCTGCTTGATCCTGAGCAGACCCTGGCGTGGAAAAATCCCTCTCTGGCTGTGTGTGAACGCTCTCAGCTGACACCGGAAAGGTTCAATCGATATTTTCCCAACAGCTTGAATTTCAGAGGGTTGGTGATGGAACTGTGGGGGATGCAGCAGCGCTCCTGACCCCACAGGACCTTTCGCTTGTGAGCAGTTAACAACTGTTTAATGACTGAGTAGTTCTGATGTTCCGCTAATGCTCCTTCCCCTGCTCCCTCGCAGTAGGTCTTTTCCAGTTCCTTAAGCTTGTTCGCTGCCTGCCTGAGCCAAGAGCTTTGCCATTTTAATGAGAGAGGAACGGCTCGCTAGACTCGGGAATAATGATATTTATTTGCTTTGTACGTGCAGGCTGGAAGGAAATCTTTTAATTAAGGACCCGAGAGGTCGGAGGAGATACATGGGATGAATGAACCCGACTCATTTATCAGTGTACGTATGAATATGTATGGATTCGACGGACTGGTGAAAGCACAGGAAGTGTAATTAGCGCAGTGAAAATTTAAATAATGGAAAGGAAAATCCAGGGAGGCTTTTCTGCCTAAATGATCGAAGTGAGAACAGAGCAGAGATCAATTTAAAAAGCCCACATACAGCCAATTCTCTGCTGTTTGCACTTTTTGGGCCCGAAGCTGCAGCGGTGCCCTTGGTTTTGGGGTTGGAAAAGGATTGTTTTGTGTGACCGAGCTGTGAGGAGAACTTGCCAATACTCTGTATGAAGTTCAGAGTTATACACTAATGCAGAACAGAATCTGAAAAATATAAAAGCTGAAACTTAAGGCATCAAGATCAGCAGAAATTTGGCCCATCCTTTACCACCGCCTTGAAAACTCTTCAGCTTCTTTCTGTCTCTCCAGAAATACTAAGCGGGTCCTTTATGTCCAGCCCCATTTCTTGCCGTCAGTGACCGTGCTCTGCAGCCTCTCCCCGGGGCTGTGGGAGGCTCGGTGCGCTCGGAGCATCGCCCCGTGCAGAGGCTGAGCCTGCTGGCCTTGGTGCTGAACTGGAGCCGCGCTTTTGCTTCCCTCCGTTCATTTATTCGCGTGGAATTCTAAGAACTTCGCATCAAAAAGAATGACTAAATAGGGCAGGGCGGCGAGTTAAGAATAAGCTGTGACATGCTTCAAGCATTGCTTCCCGTCCACTTAGATCTGATTGCTGAGCTGCTGCAGTGGCCACTGTCACAAACATTTCCCTGCATCAGGAGAAGAGTGAACGCGGCATCTTCCCGGCTGCCGGGCTCCAGGGCTGCGGAGGAAAATGCAAAGCTGCCTCTCCCAACCGTGGCACGTGATGAGAAATTATCTCAATGTGCAAATCCGGCTTTAAAACCCCAAAAATCATCGCTCCATTATTTATGGGTGTGGGTGGAGCTGGCTGATCACCAGCCACTGCTATTACTCTATTACTGATGCTCTAAAAGTTTTGGAAGGAGACAAGCTGGAGTCATTCAGTTATTAATAGAGATGTTATATTTTATTCATTCTGAATGAAAAAAACATAGGGTGTGATATAAGATTCCCTGAAGTTGAAGGGCAGTGTGTTTTCAGTGCATGCAATCATTGAGAGAACTTGAGTGAGTGACATTAAAAACCTCAATTCTGAAGGAATCTTTTGTATACAAATCTTTCAGTGGTCTCCTCTCAGCATCCAGCCAACCACAGCAGCTGCTCTCCAGGTCCTCTCTTCCTCATGGGGACTCTTGCAAATGTTCCTGTACCCCATTTACTGCACAAATGAATTGAGCACAGTGCTGTGGGATTGGGAATTCTGCCCTGCCTCCTGCCTGGATGTACCACAGGAAGACAAAAAACACAGGGCTGAGTTTTGGGCACACATTTTGCCTTTGGTTTAGGTCAGAGCTCTGAACTCTGTGCCAGCTTAGAGTGCAGGAGGAGAAGAGCGGCACAGATTTTTCTGCAGCTGCAGAGCAGGACAGGTTGGGTTGTGTGAGCGTGGGGACAGAGCCTGGTGTGTTCCTGAACTCCCCCTTGCCCACAGGCACGGATAACTCAGCTGCTGGGTGGCTGCACTGGTTTTACTGGGTGAAGCCTGCTCAGGACTGACAGCTTGGATGGAGCAGATCCCCACAGCCCTGGAACAAACTCAGTTCCTATTAAAGCTCAGAGGCTGTGACAAGTGCAGAGCACTTGGGGGTTGACACCTGTTCGGTGCTGGTTAATCCCGAATTTGTCCCATTAAAATACAATCATGCTGTCATTTCAAATGTGGCTGCTTTCTGTACAGACATGCACAGAACTGAAAATCCTACCTTTTTTTTATTCCACTCCAGCTGCCTGGAGGAGATAAGTCCTATCAATATCTCAGTTCCATGCTTTCTACCTTCCAGAGGCAGGAATCCAATGCACAGATATCACTGAGCCATCCCCCGTTAATGATAGATGTAAATATGACACTGTGGACAGATGCATATTTTGTAATTCCCCTTTACAGATTTTATTAAGGTGGGTTTGCAGGTTTCCTGCCCTGCCATTTTTGTAACAATCAGTTGTTTTGCTGCTCATTCGCATTTTCAGCCTTGTCAAAATTGTCCCAGTTTCTCATTTATTGGTTCCTGAGGGTTAATCAGTACACATATTTATCCTAAATGCTAAAGGCAAACTTTATCTTTCAGGGAAAACAAATTATGTTGTCAGGTAAGATGCTGATACCAAAAATAACTTCAAAAATAAGTGGAAAGCAAAAAAATTATGTCTGTTGAACTTCCAAACTGTGTCTTAATACAGAAGTTTTGCTATGGGATTATTCAGAAAGAATAAACACGTAGAAAAGGAAATGCCAAGACTGAAAAAGTTACAGGACACACATGCTTTTAAATTCATGGGGACACCAGAAATTAATACAAATGAATTAATTTTTAAATGAAAATTAATTAATTAATTCAGAAATGAATGATAAACCTTTTCCAAAGGCCTGCTTCAGTTCCCTGATGATTGGTAATGGAAGTTTGCTGGTGGAGTTTGGCTCCTGTTCTCCCAGCCATATGCAGACTCATGCAAGGAGACATTCAAACTGGTACCATCTGTGGCTGATAGTTTACAAGCCTTAATTAGTCAAAGTTTATCCTTACGCTGAACACAACCAGTGTGTTTAGCAGACAGTGGGCCCACACAAGAAGATTTCCTCTGTCTCTGCCATCACCCATGTCCCGGGAGGGGAGCTCAGAGGAGACGGCCACAGGAGGCTGCAAAGAGAGACTTTTCAGATCAGCTCTGCAAGGACGAGGCTAGCACAGTGATTTTCATGTATCCCGTGGGATAACTGCTCTGGAGCTTGTTAGCAGAGAGTGGAACACTGCTGCTTGAACCCTGTAAAGCTTCAGCTAAAACGGGCTCTCGGTGTGATGTCTGGGTGACATCTGTCATCCCCAGCACCGTCACACAGACAGGCTCGAATGCCTACAAGATCAGTTTGAACTTCAGCCTTCTTTGAGTTGTGATCAAGACATATCTTGGGCTGGGGTTCCTTTGATCTGATTTTAGGCAGGTTTGACAGCAGGATTGTCAGTGATTCTCCCCACCCTGAGATGAGAGCCAGATGTCTGTCTCTCTCCTCTGACTGGAGGGTTCATTTTGATTCAACTTCTCCTTTCAATCTTAGGTGAGGGTAATCCTTTCATGTAGAGGTGCTATACAATATTTTTTATTGCTTCCACCCTCACTCTGCCAGGATTCAGCTTCAGGTGTCTGGAATTAAGCACCAGCAGGACAATCTTTAATGTCACAAATCCACTCAATGAGTTTTTCTTGCACTGGTTCCACCCAGCTCTGCTCCAGGAGCATCACCAGGCCAGGGGTTTGCTCCAAGCAGCTCTGCTGGGGACAGATAGCAGAGAATTTATCTCTAAGGTTAATCCTCCTGAAAGCTGGGGGATCATAGCACTGATCCTCAACTCAGAGAGCACGAACTACCTCCCTCTTTCGTGTTACTGACTGATAACTGGAGCAGAGCTGGCTCCAGTTTTGGAGGCAGATGCAAAACAATTCTTCCAGATGGGAGCCAGAGTGAAGCAGGCAAGATGCCATCTGGAAAGAGAGGGCCCTTGCTGTGCAGATGCACATTGTGAAAATGATAGAAATATAAAATTGGAAAAAATCCCCCCATGTTTGTGGTGAATGGAAGAATTCACTGAGTATCTTGCTGCTGGCTCCTGCCTTTCCAAAGAGTGAATTGTGCACAGCAGCCTGGTAATAAAGCCTGGAGTAAGAATTTGTTCCCATCTTTCTGGATTTTGCTTCATCTATTTGGGTTTAGTTTGGGGTTTTAATTTTATTTTTATTTTTTTCAGTCATTCTTTATTTTGTGGTGTGGGTTTAACCAGATTTTGCTCCCATCTGAATGGATGCAAAATGTTTCCAAGGGCTGTTGGTAACAGGGAGAGGTTTGGGCTCTGGCATTCTCCAGCTCCACAGGATTTTGGGCCAGGAACTGAAAGGACAGACTGGAGGATCTGCACAGTGGATAGAGGAAATTGCACTTTGGAGCTAAAGAATGTCTTACAAAGAGCTTTTCGATTTGATAATGTTTCTTCAGAAGAATCTTATGGTGTCACAAACAAAGAATGGACAAGGAGGAGGAAGTGGGAAAGTGAGAAAGCCAGGATGAGCTGGTGAATGTGGGAATCCCAGACAGCATCTCCCTCTTTGTGTGTCCGAATTATCTTCTGTGCTGTGTCTGTGCTGGGGTTTGGGGTTGAGCTGTGGGTCAGCAAAGCTCAGCTCAGTGCCTCTGGTCCTGGCCCAGGCTGGAGGCTGCTCAGGGGCCACGGGCTGCCTGACCTTTCCTCTGCAGGGTGTGATGGGAACTCATCTGCACAGCCCCGGTTTGCCTTGCCAGGCAGATGGGCTGGGATTTATCCCCAAACAGCCTCATTCAAAGAGTATTAATTCACAACAATCTGAGGACTCTGGATGTGAATTCGTTACAGACTGAGGACAGTTTTTGGAGGCAGCTCTTCTGCAGATTCCTGACTACATTTCTGTTCAAGAGCCATCAAATCTCAGACAGGCCACATCTGCCACATCATTTTTCAAAAAAATAAACTTTTTGTCATGGGAACAAAAGTGACAGAAATGTGTGAAAAGCAGAAATAACAAAGAACCTTTCCAAATACCCTCCAAAGACCCTAATGAATTCGAGAGAACACATGGATGGAGCCAGATCTGCTTGGTTGTGTGGCACAGCCCCTGCTGTCCTCACCTGGAATCAGGATTTGCTTTGGGACATTATTCTGTTTCAGAGAACTCTGGCAATGCAGAGCTGGCAGCAATTCTCATTCATTTTCTGGGCTTTAAAGCACAAAGCCTCAGGAGTTCAGGTTTTTTATCTCCTCTGGGGTAGAAAATCCAGTGGTTCTCCCATTCTTATCTCTGAAAATTAGGGCTACAAACATTGGGCTTCAGGCAAATTTTCTGCAGAATTTACTGGACTTAGAGGATATAAATCCATTGTACCAGCTCATAACCAGTAGTAAATATTGAGCTGTAGGAATATTGATATAAATTAATGGAAATACACACATCTGCGGGGAGGAATTTTGACTGTTTAGAAAATCAATTTGAAGAAAACCACTGGAAAAATTCACAGTTTTTTTTATGGTTAGAGAAAACCACGCTGAAGGGTCTGTGCTCTGAGAGCAGCTCTGAAGAAGTTGTGAGAGAGACTGCGATGCATCAAAAATGAGAGCGCTGGGGGAAGAGATCTTGATGGATTTCCATGTGAAGAAATGAGGTAAATGCTGTTGTTCATTGCCCAAAAGAGCTGCCCATGCTCTGCAGGCACAGCGCCAGAACCCTGCTGCTGTTTGAGACTGTCTGCACTGCTGCAGAAAAGGCAGGAAGCCAGGAACGAGGAAATATCCCTGTCAGACGTGATTTAAATGAGCAAGTAATTAATTGGTGGTGGAGCTCTGAGCTGGGGGGGATGGTGTCCAGCTCACACAAAGCCAGAGGTGGCCCAGGGTGGGGAAATGTGCCTCGGCAGCAGCTCACAGCACTCTGCTCCCCCCAGGAAGGCTCCTGGTGGGGTTTGGTGGGTGATGAGGAGGCAGCTGCTCATCTAAAAGCTGCTCAGAGACCCTGTCCTGGCACTCTGAGCACCCCAGGTAGAGGGCACCACTTTGCTGGTAAAACAGTGAGTTTTTGTTCAGATGAGCCAACGACAACAAAATCTAGGAAAGATTAAAGACTTTGGGAGAAAAGAATCTCTCTTAATGCTGTTTATGGGCTGGAACAGAGAAGCTGAGAGCAGCAACTCAAATTTTCAGCTTCTCTCCTAAGCAGTATTAATGAGGGTGAAATGTCAATTGACTGCGCTGTGCTTTGAATCAGATTGTTAGTGCTGGACTGACACCTGACAAACTGGAAAAAATGAGCAGCTTTGCAAATCCATTCTTTAAACCCTGGCAAAGATGAATAAATCAATCAGGAGTAAGATGGAAACAGCAATATAGAAGTGAAAGCTGTCACAATACTGGCCAGATGTACATGAGTGATGAAAGAATAAACAAATCATTAAGTGAAACAGTTTCCTTCTGGTACCATTACTTATTTGAAGAACTGAAAAGTGTAGACAGTCATTTAATGATTTCAAATTTTTGGTGTCAATATCGCTCTGAAAGTCCAGTTTCAAAATATGAGCAATAGTAAGAAAATGTAGGAAATGTCCTACTGGATCCATAAACATCAGAAAATGTTTCATAAACAGAAAATGGTCACATCCTTTGCTCTATTCCCCCTCTATCCCTGGCTCCCCCGGTTGCTGTATTTAGGATGTCTCTACCTGGTTCTCCAGGTTTGTTTGTTCATCCAAACAAACCCCTGCTCTGCAGGAATTTATCTTTTCCCTTTGTCATCCTGTGAATGCCATTAGTCCCCTCAAGTGCAGCCAGTTCCTTTCGTCCATTGCTGTGCAGTTACTTTGATTTAGCTCTGCAGCTCTGTATTTATTTACACTCCTCTCCAAACTGAAGACATTTTTTTTCCAGTCTCCTGAAAACAACTTCTTCCCCTTGGTGATTTTAGCTGCCCTTTTTCACCTCTCTGCCTCCACTGCTTTTTCTTGAGGTGTGGAGGCTGTGAATCCACACTTCCCAAAGACATGAACCTGCTCAGCTTTTACAGAGCTGCAGGATGCTGCTGCCTCGGCTGCTCTGCACAAGGCCCTGATCATTCTGAGAAGTGCCACCCACCACCCCAAAATCTCTTCCTGTGGGAATCCAGCACACAGGAATATCTCCTGTGCCTGTCCTGAGAGGTTTAATTTCTCAGGAGAGCACAACTTTTAGTCTTTGGCCATGGAAAAAGCTTCCAGGACTTTGGGAGAAGTTGTGTTAATGTGTACAGTAGATGATATTGGAGTTTATCACAGGGTGAAAAAGTAGATTTTGGATTTTAGTGTGGAAGGGAGATGGAAGAAAAGATGGAGGATTTTGAGTGTTCACTCAGTTTCTTCCTTCTTCGTCTGCTCCATTTTCTGCAGTGTTGGTGGCACAGTGATTGGTCAGACAAAGTCACAATGCAGATGTTACATGACTGAAGAATGATTAGAAATTGGTAGAAAAATAAAAATATACTACATGTTAGGTATGTTGTAAAACTCAATTGGATAAGGGATCTGTATAAAAACCCTTGAAATCGTCCATTTTGTGTCTTTCTGGCACATTCACTGAAGTGTGCAGGGCCTGTTGTCACCTGAGGCTCTGAACTGAGATAAAGAAATAATAAAAAACTGAAGACCGAAGCCAGTGACTCCTGCTGGTCTCATTCCTGGTTCAGACCCTGCACAGACTTTTCTCCGGGGATTCTGGTGAAGGGGATCCCTGTAGTGGGCAGCAAAGGCTCCACACCTGCGGCCCTCAGTGCAGGAGGTCGGTGATTCTGACAAATGGCGCTCCTGTGTGGGGATGGCAAGGAGTGTTTGTGCCTGGCAGGAGCCCCGTGTGGGGCCAGAGATGATTCCTTCTGCTGCTGCACAAGGCCCTGATGATTTCTGAGCAGTGCCACCCACCACCCCAAAATGAGTCCAGCCCTGTGTAGACACGGTTTGCATTCCTTTTGTATCACCTCAAATTGATCTGTCTGGAAGTCCATCTGCCACCTCTGTGCCAAGGGCTTTGTGGGGTGTCCCAAATCTGCATCATTTTGGAGCATTTGACAATGAAATCCAGGCTCAGCCGGAGCTGAACCCGCACAGGTTTCCGTGAAACAGCATGGATCCAGTGGCAAATTCCAGAAAACACCCAGCCCTCTCTGCCTTCTGGAAAAGTTGTCACATGTTGCAGCTCCAGTTCCCAAGGGGACGTGCCTAATTTTACACCTCTCAGAAATCTGAAGGCTGCACACACCTAAAGTGGATTTCTCAACACCTTCCGAAACAAAAAGCATTATCTGACAACTTGTTAATGTTATTCAAGCCCTCGATTGTCTCTCATACGCACAAGTTTTGCTGAGTTGAAGGAAGATTTCTCCAAGAGCTGCAAGGGATCTTCATCTCAGCAGCAGTGGGTACAACCAGTAGCTGATTTTTAGTGCTAAAAGTAGATTATTTTATTCACTTCATGAGGCAGCAGGTGTTTTTTAACCCTGTCTGTGTTTTGAGAGGCATCAGAAATCAGTTGATGGGATTTGTACGTGGCTGCAGCTGCCATGTTCATGAACGTCTACTTAAATCTGCATCTTGAGAGCCCTGGCTGTGAATTTAAAAGATGAATTTAAGACTTTAAAAGTGTAAAAGTCTTTAAATGTAAGAATTTAAAAGCCATTTTTGCCTAATTTCAAAAGAATTTTAAAAGAATAAATATATGACATTTTATAGATTATATAATAGAATATAATTAATATGGCACGATATAAAAATAATAAATAGAATTTAATATTTTAAAGTTGTTATCGCCTATTTTTTCTTTAACAGACTAACATTTTCATTTATGGTCTACTTTCTAACCACACATATTGTCACAACTTGCTTGTGCACAGGAAAACCAGCAATTCAAAATAGAAAAAATAAATCCATATTCTTTCAGCAGTGAGCTCCACTTCACAAATCCCTCTAGTAGAAAACACTTTCTGAAAGTAATTTCTGGGGCTATTGGGTTCATTTGCTCTTTCTTAGCAAAGCAGCTGCATAACTTTCTATTGAGAGATCTTAAAAATGTTTGTCAACTGCTCCAAGACATGAGCTGGTGCAGAGCCTAAAAATAACTCCTTGGAGATGACTGGCCTGGCCTAAAGCCAGCCTGGGATCAAGGAGGAATAAATGTGGCTTAAACTCACTTTTGCTCACTCTATCCTAAATTTAGACTGAGGGCTGGATGAAACCAATCCAAACCATGGGACTGTGTGTAGAAAAGAGCCAGAATGAGAAGAGGGGGGAATTTTTACCCCAGTTCTCCTGTTGTTTCCCTGCCTGTAGCACACTGGCCACATTTGAGGCACCACAGATTCTGTGAAACAAAACATTTGGAGGAAACAGTGGAGGGATGTTTCCCCAAATGGAGCCCAGGGGAGGGAGCTGCTCCCTCCCTGCAAACTGTTCTGCTGTTCAACCCTCTTTAAAAGAGTTTAAACCCCAAGAAGGTTTCAAACCCCTCTTTAAAGCACGTTGTGTTCCTGAGTGATGGGACACAAGAGTCAGGGGATCACTGGAATCACCACAGCGATAACAAACACCTCAGCTGGGAGAAACTCAGCTGCTCAGGACAGACCCCCAGTGCTCTTAAATCGATGCTTCCTTCACATATGGGACTCGGAAATCTCCACCAACAGGAATTCTCATGAGGGAAATGCCAAGTGAAACCTTCTCCTTGTGCAGCTGGCTTTGACATTTCCAGGCCTAGCCTCTCTCCTGGGCCATCATTTTGCACCCACACTTGTCTGACAACTTGCTGAGGAACTGCATCCAAACAATGAAATGCCTGCGTGATTTGTGCAGGAGGGAAGTAAACAAAATATCACTGAGGATAAAATCTTTTCAAATGCAGCTAAAAAAAGCAGCATCAGACACTTCCAAGTGCTGGAAAATTGCTTCTCTCGCTTCTGCTTGGCTCATTTCAGTTCGCTCTTTTGGGATGAGATTTTTCTTGATGAGGTTTGACCAGGCTTTGATTTAAACATCTGAAAGTTCCACAATAATTGCTGTTAAGTGTTTGGTGCACTTCATGTTTGGAGAGCCAGCTCATCTCCATGGCACAGGGAGAGTGATTTGCTCAGAAATCTGCTGAGAATAAAGATCATCAGTAAATTGGGAGGCCAGGGCCTGTGAAAGTGTAAAGTTCTCTGTCCTGTTCCGTTCCTCCGTTCTCATAATTGGTGATCACGTTTGTGCCTACTACAGCTAGAAATTGTCTTGCCTGGAAAATTCTCCATAATTTTCTGCTTCAGCTCAGAGTCCGATCTCCCCTCAAATAAATAATCAGTGTTAAGCTTTGTAATGTCTCTCCTTTTGCCTTTTCCCCTCATGCCCGTGTTGCCTCTCTCTTAATAACAAAATGCAAAAGTGAAATGCAAAGGCTGCTTTGCCCGTTTCAACCAGACAGGACGTCAAGAAGCTCTGCACAAAATCTGTGCTGTGCTGTTCAAACAAGTGACACATTCATTAGACTCAGCTGAGCATGGGAGGAATATTAAGGATGATGTGCAAACTGTAAACAGGTCACCTTCTTCAAGATAAAATTGATTACTTCAATGCAAGACATAATTAAATGCAATGTCTTTTCACTCTCCCTTTTGTGGTTTAATTGATGTCTGTTTGAGGATGCCAGATTTTTAGCAGTTTGACTTTCCTACTTGTGGATATATTTGCTCTAAATTTTTTTTATTATTATATTTTTTTTTGGATACCAGGGAACTTCTGATTTATGGATAGGGATTTTTCCACATGACATGGAGTGACATTTGAGTTTGAACAGACCTCCTGATTCAAAAGAAAATATTAAAGAATGGAGAGCTCCCAATTGTGAAATGCAGCTCCTGATGAAGGCACTGATTTCTCCATTGTGTGACAAACTGATAACACACAATGTAAAATTGTTTGAAATACATTTCAGAGTCGATTTTTTGCAGAAAACTCGACCCCTGTAGAATAGTCCTATCAGCACTGGGCCAAGGCAAGGGAAATAATCTAAGAGGTGGGAATGTCCAAAACACTCTTCTGGTGAAAATGTAATTGCTTTGTTTTGAAAGTGCCTAATGATCCACAAAATGGGTTGATAGCTTTCAAAGCTTTCAGATCTGGAGATGCTGACAGAGCAAATTTAAGAGCGGAAAAAACTTTGTTTTTAGCGTCTCTTATTCCAGACTTTTTCCTGACAACCATTACTCATTAGCCAAGCCCAGGGAAAGGGGTAATGCTCCAGAGAGTTTTCAATACAGATGACACAGAAAAGCAGAGGACAGAGCTGTGAAACAGATGCATCTTGCAATTAATAAGCAGATAAAAGCAGATAAAATCTTGCAGGGGTGCTGTGAGCTGAGGAAAGCACCCATTTGTCCTTCTTCCCCTCCATCCTCCTGCTTTGCCTGTGCAGGTGCTGTGGCCTGGGCCAGGCCCCGCTGGGCCACAGGTGGGGACTCCTGGTCCTCTTCTGGGTTTTCAGTCCAGGGTAGGTTTAAAAATAATTCCAAGGAAAAGAATAAAACTACAATCCAGGGACTTTCTCTGCCTCAGCTAGCTTACTAATTAAAAAGCAAAAGAAAGAGTTCTCTGGCTGACTGCTGAAGCACTGTCCCTCTGAAGAATGCAGGGGAGTAAGTATAGTTTTCTGATAACAAAATTTCAAGTTTCTTTTTCTCCCCCTTCGCTCTCAGAGCCCGTCTTAAAGACACAGAACTTAATATCCAGCACAAACAGCACACGATTTGAGGATACAAGCATCACCAAGTTACTCCAGGACAGCAAGGGAAGCAGGGCAGGAGCAAGGCTGGTCCTCCTGGTCTTTCCCAGGGAGAAATCTGCAGATTTCCAGCCATGGGATCCACACATCCTCACGGTGTCTCCAGGCTGGAAAGGCTCCACGTGCACACACTGAGTTTGTGCTCTGGGCCTGTCTGGGCCCTGAAGGAGCCAGCTCAGCTTTGCTCTGGGGTGCAGGGAGGGCTCCTGTGAAAAACAAGTCCAGAGGAGATGTGCAAAACAAATGTGTGTTAAAAACAGGCCTGGTAATGCACAGAAATTAAAGGGAGAAGGTTGAGGAGCAGCCCAGGGGGAAAAAAAAATCCCAATATTGTGTGATATTCCCAGTGCATGGAGGCTCTGGGGAGAAGCTCGTTGAGAGGATGCTGAGGGAGAGCACGATCTGTGCTGAGGAGTGGGGGGAGGAAGGGAGAGGCAGCTCCAGAACATGGTGGGTGGGAAAGCTGATCCCAGCAGAGCCAGCACAGGCAAATTCATCTCAAGAGACGGCCACAGCAGCGCTGCCAAACCTTAACTTCACACAAGGGTCTTGTTTTTGCCTGCATATGTAAATATCAACAGCAATTTCAATCAGGAAAACAACGTTCTCTCTTCTGAGGGAAGAAATGGCAGATCCGGGGGTGGAAGCGTCATCTGCACGGAGTGTTGAGGCTTCAGACTCAGTGACAGGTGATTCCTGACTCCCTGCAAGGCACAAAAACACTCAGCCTGTTTGCATTGGGCTCTGGGATTTGTTTTCCTGAAGGATTACTCCAGTGAATCCTGGCATAAACACCAAAAGCTCCACACTGAGGTGCTCTGCGTGAAGGAAACATGGGCTGGGAGTATTTCAGTTCACTGAAACTGGTATTCAATTAATGCCAAAGTGAAAAGGCTGAAAATAAACCCCCTGCACTGATGAATTCTCATGCAACAGAATCACTCTTCAAGAGAGCTCTAATGCTAAAACTTTCAGGGTAAAATGGTGGGGAGAAGAGTTCTCAAAACAAGATGTTGGCCTGAACACAGAGCACTCAGGTGGGCACAGGGAGACTTGGGGATTTTTGTTCTTGCTTGGAATATTTTTCTGTGAAAGAATTTTTCTGGAGATGTCACACACACTCATTAACCCAGTGCTGCACACAAGAAAATGCATTCTGACTCAGAGAAACTCAAAAAGCCTTCCCAGCAGTGCATGTCAGGAGGCTGGAACTGCCTGTGCCCAAGTTCAGTCAGGAAAATAAACCTTTATACATCCCACATACACACAAACATGCGTGTGTGTAAAATGCAATTAAAATAAATCTGTGATGTAGAGACATCAAATGCAATTTGCTACTTCCATGTGCATTTTAAAAAAATAAAAAGGCAAATTTTGAATACTGTTTCTGAAGTTTTTGAATAGGGTTTCTAGAATTTCATTGCCATTTAGAAGTGGGCATTAAGAAATGACCTGAAAATCAAGGGTCTTCCAAGAAGAAAAATAAATCCTCAGACAGCGGTGTGTGCAATGCAGGTACGTGCACTTCTCCATGCCCCTAAAACCATCATACCTTGATATTTCTATGATCCACTTTCATTAAAAAGCTTTCACTTTTAATGCTGGCATTCTTCAAGTAACAGCACTGAAACTGGTTTGCCTAATTAGGGTGATCACGCAGTTGTAATGATTTAATTTGAGAGTTTGAGGGGTATTATAGCTGAGCAAGGCAGGTCTGGAGAGCAGCTTTCTCTGCAGCCTGCTATTAAATACCTGCAGGTGTGCTGCATTCAGGGAACAGCCCTGCATTAACACAGACACATAAAAGGAAGATTGTGTTTCCAAAGATCTTAAGAAGCCTTGAAGGTCAGGTGAAAAATTGAATAAACAGACACGCTTTTAAAATTATCTTCTGATCTTCTTCAAATACTGTGGGTTTTTTTTTTCTTCAGAATCTTTACTTAATCTTTTAAATTAACCTCATAATAATAAAGATGATAGAGTAGAGAAATGCTAAAATACAAGGTGAAAGACACTGGCTTTTTAATTAACCAAAATGTATGCTTACTTTGCTAAAGGTTAAAGCCTGTCTGGTGAGCAAGGACTCAAGAAATTGAATTTTTGTGCTGTGAATTAACAGAAAATGTGAGCTCTGTATTGGAGCCATTCAGGGACTTGATAAGCCATGAAACCCGAGTGTGCCTGGATGCCAAATACTGCTTGTATGTGCAAATTACATTCAAGATTTATGAAAACAGGTGCCACAATTTGTAATTCCAACAGCTAAATAATCTACTCAGTTTCTAAGGAATGTTTATGACTTTAGCAGTGACCCTCAGTTTTATCTCCACAAGCTGTAATGGGAGCAGTTAAGTTGTTCAAATAGGGCCAATATTCTTTATAAATTCACTGGATTGAACTCAGTCTGTAAAATCTCGTATTTCACTAAAAGTGAGGTGCACAATTGTAATGGAACTTCCCTTTTCAAATATGCCCTTGGAAATGAGCACTGGCTGGAGGAAATTGTGTCTTGGGGATCATAAGGTTGTGGGGCTTAAAAGTCAATAAAATGCACTGAAGATCCCACTTTAAAAAAAATTGCTTTTCACTCTGGATTCCTGTCTTCCACTGCACTTAAGAAATCTTTAACATGGTTCACACAGGTCAATCTCTACTGAGCATTAAAGTTATTTTTTAAGTGAAAATAAAAACCCTACTAAGAATGAGTCAGCAGGACTGCACTCTCTGCGCTTGCATTAGCAGGAATTTTTATTTTGGGCAAACGCTTGAATTTTTTCTTCCTATTTTGGTGACCCAAACTTGCAGAGCTGGGCCATACTTTTTCTTACTGCCATGGGTAATAAAGGTTGGATTATTCCTCTGGCTTCTGAGGGAAACCTCCTTATTACAGGGCAGCTGTCACTGAGAGATGCTTTATGTTCAATTTGTTGGATTATGCAATTGTCCTGGTTCTGACACAACTGCAGCATCATCCCAGCCACTGTAAACACAAAACTGCAGGAAACTCTGGCGAGGCAAAGGGAGAGAAATCACTTCTTCAGGGGAAATCACATCTACTCTCTGTCCTTCCTGAAAACAGAGTTTCCTCCTGAAAACATACATCAGGAGTAAGATAAAATCACTCAGTCAACACAACTAATGTGCATTTGAAAAGGGAATAGTATTTGCTGTGTTTTGTAATATCCCAGCTGAGACAAGAAAAAGATAGCAAGCTGCAGGAATATGTCCTGTATTACATAAAAGAACCACAAGATTAAAGCTGACTGTGATCTTGTTTGCTCAAGATTGAAATTGATGTCTCTCATAGCTATCAGTGGCCTTAACCTGCATTTACAAAGGCAGAGGGGAATACTTGCTCAAAAAAGCTGAGGTCTGACGTGTTCAAGAGAAAAACTAAAAGCCCTTCAACATTTCTTCAACATGCTGATGTTTCCATTTGATCTTGACAAGTGATTTATTCAGTTGGTGCCTCAATTTCCCAGCAGTAAACTGGAAATAAAACTTCTGTGAGTGGCCACAGTGATTCTTGTGGAAGGATTTGAGGGTCCGAATGAGAGGCACTAAAAAAGAGGTTTTTTACTGACATTCTCTGCATGCAACATCAAGATATCAGCATTTCTCTTCCCCTGTGCTAGTTAGAGAGAAATATTTGGCCATCTTTTCCCACTTAAGCACATTTAGAGCTCTCTGAAGGGCCCCACTGTCTCCAGTGACCAACTGAAATTACAGAGAGCTGCTCATTGGCATTTCCAGAACAACTAGTCAAAATCAATTGTTGAATTTAGCTACAACATTGTCAGTAAATAGACCTTCTGATCCAATTTCAAGGTCAGTGCACACCAAGCTTAATTAAAATGGTGTTACCCATTGTTATTGAATGATTTTGAATATTCAAGAGGGCTCTGAGGGCTCCAGAATTCACTGGAGCGATGGAAAAAAACGGGAAGAAGAAGAAGAGGACCTAGAGAGCTCCTATTTCTGCTTCCATTCCTCTTATTCATGAGTTGCTAGGAATAATTAACCCAGAGACTTTCTTGATTAGGTTAAACTGACTAAAATCAGCATTGTCACAGAAAGAAGGGTCCTGTGTCCCCCTCAAAGGCATTTCCTCCTGCAAGTGTGAGACTCTGCTGGACCTTGGGAAGCCTGGCCTAAGCTAAAGCAAAATGAGAAACATAAATCCTGCACTTTCACTTCCTGTTAAGTGTGTAATTGCTTGAATTTTCTTCAAAATATCCAGATTGCTGTTCATCTCTGCACAATTTTAAACCATGTACACGTTAAATTTAGCAAATGCTACTTATTTTCATGTGTAGAAGAGAGATCAATATCTGCAGCCTCTGTGTAATTTAATTACAGGAGAACACAGTTTGGTTTTTTTTTTGTTTTAATTACTCTATGAAATGATCTCCTGAAGCACAGAAAAAAAGAAAGTACCAGGAATGGATAAATTAAGGTGAAAGACACAGTGGGAGTCAGTTCTCCACTCCCACCTCATTACACCCACTGAATGCAAGACTCATCTGAGCCTCCCTCCTTTCCCTTTGCTGCCTCCCCAGAGATCTGGGCTTGGCCTTTTTTCTGATTCAGTTTTATTGGATGGGATATGACATCATTTAGGTAATTTTTTGGCCCAGTGGGACTCATCTTTCCCATCCACTGGCTCCATTTTCAAGGGCAGAATTCCACCCACTGCCTTGACTTTCCCCTGTCCCAGCACGTCAAAAACACTCAGAGGGCAGCATTATTCCTTTTCCTAATTAATAAAAATATGAGCAACTCTTCTGCTGTGAAATATTCATTGAGAATTTGCTGATAAATATTCATCACTGTTAACAAATAATTTTTTCCTTTGCATACAGCAGTGCCACTTAGGAAAATGAGAATACACACACACAGAGCTGTGCTGTATTACAAACCACTGCTATTATGACATGCTGCAAATCTAATTTATTTCAGGAGCCTTGAACACAGATCATGGCAGTAAAATGTCTCCTTTATACACATCAGTGGTTGTTTGTGGCACAACAGCTCTTCCATGTTTTACTGATGTAACTACTCCCTTGAACTGTGCTTATTTCCTCAGTGATGGATCACACATTTATAGCAGCAGATGAAATGCTGGCAGTGACATTTTAGTGCTGGAAATCAGAACATTTATACCTGGTGTAAACTCAAAATTGTCTCTATTTACTACAGCATCTTAGTACTAGAAAAGACTTTCACTGGGGAAAAAAAGAATATTTTCCACTGGAAAAAAAAGTTTTATTTTAAACTGTAACTGCAAGAGACGCGCACTGAAACTATGAATAGTTCAGATCATTTTCTTGCTCTCTTACCTAAAATAGAGCCAACTGGATGATGACAGTTCATTCTGAGGCTCTCACACAGCTGATTTCTGGGCTCTTCACCAAGCCCAGCCCCACTTTGCTGCCCTGAATTCAGGGGATTCACTCAGCTCCTCAGTTTGGCAGCGCCTCCCCAGCCTCTCCCTGGGGTCAGACTGGGACATCCTCCTCTTTCTATCTCTGCACCTCTTCAAACAGTTCCTGACATTTCCTTTCCTCTGGGAAGGGCAGAGAAAACTGGGATTGTTCAGCTTGGAGAAGACGAGGCTTTGGGGTCACTTAATTCTGGCCTTCCAGCGTTTGGAGGAGCTACAAGAAAGAAGGGAAAGACTTTTTACAAGGGCTTGAAGCGACAGGACCAGGGGGAATGGCTTCAGCTGGCAGAGATTAGGTTCAGATTGGATATTGGGGAGAAATTCTTGCCTGTGAGGGTGGTGAGGCCCTGGCACAGGGTGCACAGAGAAGCTAAAGTGCTTATTTTGCTGCAGAAGTCAAGGAAATGGAGGGATTAAAATGACTGCTTTTGAAAAAGAGCAGAGGGGTGTGGCCCCAGGCCTGGCCCGAGTGAGAGCTTGAGTGTGCTGCTCTTCATCTCCTGGGGTTTAAAGCTGGGATTTTATGCTCCCCACAACAAAATGAGATGACAGCTGCTGTGGAGGAGGTCCAGGACAGAGAACCTGCAGCCCCCAACTAACGAGAGGTTTTTCAGCAGCTTGTAGCTACTCAGGAGGTTCGGTGGGGATGGAAATGCTCCTGAGGGGGAAGTGGGTCTGGAGCTGCTCAGGGAAGCATTAAGTCAAAGTGACAAATGAGGCAGAGAGGGGAAGGTGTGCCCGAGAGAGAATCACTCAGCAGCAGATTTGAAAAGGAATATCTTCACAGGAGAGTAATTTATCTTATTTAGGATTTTCACAGAGAGCTCGTAGGAGGGCTGTGAGCAGAGCAAAAGGGAAGGAGCAGTTCGGAGTGGCTTTCTGCATTGGCTGGTTTTATTTTGGCCATCCAGCTCTCTCAAGGAGCACGAAGGAATATCTGGATTTTAACCCCATCTTCTCTGAGCTCCAATTAAGGGGGACACCAACGACATCTCTGAGAGCAGTCCTGGTGTCATCCATGTGGGAATAAGCAATCCCAAATGTGAAAGCTTTGCTCTGGGCTTTATTATCTCAGCAGATTCATTTGAGGTGTCTGACAAATGAACCATCAGATGAAGCTGTGGCAATTACCTGTCTTAGCAGGCAATTATTTCCCACACCTTCTGCTGGCTGATATTCACTGGAGAGTCATTCCTGAGCTACAGAGAGATGTCACCTCTGCTGCCACCATGGCTGTGGGCTCTGCCCACCAGACCCATGGCTGAAAATCAGCACAGCAAAGGATTTGCCACTTGGAGAGTCTGAAATTGCCACCTGCAGGGTCATTCTCAAAAAAAAAAAAAAAACAGCCACAAAATGCTGGTGGAGTCATCACCAAGCGAATTACTGCAGAGGGGAGCCACGTCCACTTTATAGCTGAGATCTTTGGATTGATTGGTCTCAGGGCTAAACTTGGCCAAAATATATCAATAAACCAAATTCAGAGTGGTGTCATGAAGAATGAATTCACCACAGTGTTCTGTGGGATGGGCCAAGCTCTATGCAACATGTATGTGAGTTCTAGGGGAGGAAAGAGCCAAAGATAAAGTTTGGATTTTGTTGCTGGGAGGGACTAACCATGTTACAAGGGGAAGAGGAAAAGAAGAAAAGGGGAAGTAGTTAAAAATTTCAGCCTGACTTGTATCCTGTTCAGTATTCTTGCCTTTGCTGGGGTTTGAGCTTCAGGATGGTCAGCATTTCTCAGTTAATATCCCACACCAAACTGTACCTGGTAGAGAGCATAAAATAAATCCATAAAACCCCAGAAAGATCTTTGGGGTCATCACCACAGCCCTTGAATAAACAGCTCAGAAAACTTCAGGCTCTGGCACTGTTTTCTTCACATCAGTGGCTGGAGGTTTCAGTGGATCTTGTGTGTGTGGGTGAGATCTGGAGGCAGAAGCTGCTGAAGGCAGGAGGATGGCTCTGGTGTTCATCCCAGAGTTAGGGACATGCCATCCCTTCTCCTGCAGCCCCAGGACAGCAGCTGGGTTGTTTTTCACCTGTTTTTCACCAGGCTCAGCCTGGCAGGGTTTGGTTGCCCGGGCAGGAGCAGGAGGCAGCTACAGACTTGTTGCTCAAAGCTGCCAGGAGCCCTGCACAAGAATTTGGGCAAAAGTGCCACATAGCAGATCTGGCAGCACCAATCCACGTGGTGGGAAGGGGTGGCTTTTCCCAGATTTCTGTGGAGATTTCTGTGACGAGCCCCACACTGCGATTCCTGCCCTGAAGGCCGGCGGCCCTGTGTAAGTGTTCAGGAACTAAACAAAACAAGGCAGATACCATCAAAGGGAGAAACCTCAGTTTAGCAGAGAGCTGTCGAGTCAATAAACCCTTCCCCTCACCCCCCTGCTTCCCATGTACTCAGCCAACACCAGCTGTGGCCCAATTAAACTCAACTGCTTACAGAAATGGATCTGTGGCAGACAGGCGCACAATGGATTATGATTGTAATCACTTAAGAGGTCGCAGCAGCTCAGTGCTTGTGTTTTCTGATTTCTGAGTGAGACACAGGACCGAAGTTCTGACCCACTTTGGGTGGCTACAGACCCTCCAGCCCCTTCTTGTTTGCTGGGACGGTGAAATGCCACTTGTGGTGTCAGCAGGCACTGACTCTTCATCTGTTCCAAATAAGTGCTGCCATCAGGCCAGAGAGGAGTGTGGGGAGCAACAGACAGTGAGATTCCCACTTGCAGGATCAATTCGGTCCTAACTGCAGACTGTGAACTCCAGGGAAATGGAAACACCTCGGGGCAGGTGGGAAAAGAACCTGCAAACCCAAAAATCCTGCGAGGTGAAACACTCCCAGTGAATTTCTTTGTGCAGCTCCAATCTCCCCCGGTGAGGTGGGACGTGGCCCCCACTGCTCTGTTTGAGCAGCACCCTCCTCCATGAGGACACTGCTGCTCTCCAAAATGCCTCAAGGACTTCAGGCTCTACGCTTGGAGGAATAAATTTGTGTGCAAAGTGTTTTACAGTGGCATTTAATATGTTTCCTTTTGAGACATGTAATTGTTTTCTGTCACGACTCCAGTCCTGTCAGCTAAGGAAGTTCTTACAGACACGGAGTGCAGCAATTTTTCTTCTTTTGAGTTCTTTTCTGAGGATCTCTCGTCCCTGGGCCTCCCTGGGGGCATTAGGCTGTAATCTATAATGCCATCTGCTTTGCTGGGCTGGAGCCAGGTCACTTCATTACATCAGCAGGGAGTAATTATGGCATTGTTTGCACTGAGGGGCAGAACAGTATCAGGGAGCAGAGGCAAAGGTGCAGAACAGCTCAAGCATTTCAGTCCTCAGGTGTCTCAGCCACAAAACGGGAAAAAAAATATGGGGTTCCTCTTCTCTTGGGCTACTTTTGGTTTCAGATATTATTGTGATCTACAAAATCACTGCTGCATGAGCAGGGGCAGCTTTTGGAAGTGAAGAGACCAGCAGCACTTTGAGGGTGTAGGGCTGAGGTGAGGAGCACAATGTGAAAATCAGGAGATATTTGTTAAGTGTAAGAACCAGACAAAACCTCTTTTTGAGTAGAAACTTATTCCCATCTGCTCTGTGCCTGGCCCTTTCAGCTAAACTTAACTCGTGGCTGCTGCTGCTTTGTGTGGAAAGAAAATCTGAAGAGACTGATGGAGAGGGACAGTTTTTATTGGACAGATTTGCTGGGAGCTGCTTTGCTCAGCTGTCTGAAAGGCTGCAAGAAAATATTTGCACCGTGGGACAATCCCAGATCTTGCTTTACATACACATAAAATGAAAAAGGAGAAATATTTTCTTCTACTTGGAGCAGCAGCCAACACCTTCACTTTAAAAATTGCCTGAAAGAGTTGAAAATGGCTTCCAAAGTCTTGTCAAGGTTTAATTACATTTTTTTGTTGTTTTCCACTCTCTGGTCTGTATTTTGCTCATTTTCACATGGGATGAGGGGTTATTTTTATTCTTTTGATTAAATTCATCTCAAACAATTTTTGCAAGAGCTCTGGGCATGGCGAGGCTGGAATATGTAATTTTCTTTGTTAGTGGTGTGAATATTGAGCATTCCACAGAAAATGAGCAGTGTTAGAAGAAATTATACACGATAAAAGACAATCCAGCAAATTAAAACACCACAACCACAATATTATTATTGATAACAATAATAACAAGAGTGATAACAATAATAACAACAGTAATAACAACAGCAACAGCAAATTAAATGCCTGCAGGCTGTCACTTTTATTGCACTTCGGAGCAAGGCTGGAAAAGCACACAAATTAATTTTGCCAAATAAAATTTAATATTTACCTGGATCATTGGGTGTAACACACTGAACTACCTGAAATCTGTTTAAGGAAAGTCTGGGTGAATCTCTCTGGATGTTCAGGACTATAATGAGCAATCAGATGAAAAAATCCAACCATGAAAACACCCAGGATGGTGTTTACAGCCCATGAACCCTTTTTAAGCACTCTGGTAACTGCAAAGTATCTTTTACAACACCTTGTAAAAAGCCCCAAGGTTACAAGCAGCTTTACAACATCAAGACAGCAATAAAACACCTTTCAACCTTTTATGAGAGACCCAGGTCATGAATGCACTAAAAATAGTCACTCACTAAAATAAACAGTTAATTCTAAGGAATTTCAATCCTGCAGGAGCAGATTTTGTTCTTTGAGATTGAAAATACTCCAAATAAAGCCAACAGAAAGTAAGATTTTGTGCTGGAGAACCTCTCTTGATATGAGCTGACATGATTTTACTGGAATGGCGGCCTTGTGGAACCTGGCTTTGCAATTTTTCCTAAATTGCTTTGGAATATTTCAGCTTGGGAAACTCAGGAAAACCGTCATCTTTTGGGAAACTCCAGACTTACATCTTCAAATGGACTAGAAATTACCTAAAAGGATCATTTGTTTTTTTATTTTTTTTTTTTTTTTTTTTGTGTAGTTGATTCTGAGTAGGAAGTTGCAAGGATTCTGAGTGATAACAGTTTTCTAATTTTTTTCATTCTTTTCATTTTTAAAGGAGCTGGTTGGAATATTTTTGGTTTATGATGATGTAGTCTTGTGCTGTAACACATTCAGAGCCTCAGGACATGAGGACCTTGAGAATCAAGGGTCAGGAGAGGTGCATCCAACAGCTGGTTTTGTTTTGCACGCATTGGAGATCTCGTGTAAACACCACATCTTAATAAAACTTTACCCCAAATAATGTCAGAATTGTTTGATTAGTTACCATTTTTAAAACATAAACCATAATTTTGTTAAAAGCTGACAAAATCAGCTTGGATAAATGTGTTGATAGCATTATGCTGCAATCTGATTGCTTACTGCCTTTAAGTTGGGAAATTCTTCAGCTTCAACAGATTCTAAAGCCAGCCTGAAAACTGAAAACTTCCATCCCAACCCATCCTGTGATCCTATGATTCTATAAAAAGGAGAAAGGGGGGGAAAGAACTCTTCCTCCGGTGAAATGGAATTCAATATGATATTGTCATTATTAATAAGAACGGAATTATTTTTCCGAGTGTGTGTTTATGATGGAACCCGAGGTTACAGCAAGAGTTGCATTTTTCCCAGAGCAGAGTTCAGTCTCTTTTAAAGCCTATTAAAGTCACCCATCAGTTATGACACTGAGGGAATGCGCTGGCAGGAGCATCCTGAGGAAAGGAAGAGCCAAAGGATGGTAGGATTAGCACAGATAATGACACTCATTTGTCTGAGCGGGGACATTCGCTGAGTTGTAAGATTTTAAATTGAATTGAACTTTGGGTGATCTCCACGTCTCAGGTCTCTAAAGAATTCTCATCTCCAGGTATTTTTCACAGAAGGTGGAGGAGCAGCTCCCCAGGGTCACTGATCTTGTGGAGGATGCCCTGCACAGCAGCTCCTCTATCACTGATTTGGCAGCATTTTCCCAAGGCCATCTGACTGCCAGTTCTTGATAACACCAAATTATTTTCCCGTGTCTTTTCCTGTATAAATTCTAAACATCATCATTTAGGATTAAAACAGTGATGGATCAAAGTCTTTTCACCAGGAGATTTCTGCCTGGTTCCTTGAAGTGGAAATTCACATTTCTAAAGTCATCATCGAGTCAGCGAAGGTTTTGAGATTGAAAAAGTCAGAAATAACAAAACAACAAAGAGTGAAAAATGTTATCAATTAAAGTGAAAGCTGGTCTGATAGGTTGGAGCAGCTATCTGGGTAAAATACAGAGTAAAATCATGAAATGATTTTCTCACAAGAAATATTTGCTGCAGGTTAAGGCCACTGACTCATTACATTGAGAGGCTCCTCATGGCCTTCTCCTGAAAGGCTGCAGCCTTGCAGAAGCCTTTAGTGGGAACGTGTGAAGAAATTCAAAGGTCAAATCCTTCCAGGAACAGTCATGGGGAGGATGTTTAGCCAAGCACAGTCAGGGATGCTTTTGTCTGCTTGTTGGACAGAATTCAGCTCATAAAAGACATTTTCCTATGTCTTTTATGAGCAACATTTTAAACAAAACAAAGCAAACAATTGTGCTTCTCATGTGCTTTTACTGTGAGCTGGAATTCCAGTAAGGATGTCTCTGGCTCAGAAGCTGTTTTTTAATTTGCACGGCACTAAGAACGCTGGCAAAACGTGTGTTGGTGCAGAGGATGAGACAGCACAGGTTTGTGGAGCTGTGTGGAGCTTTGCAGTCTGGGTTTGGGGCTGAAAACAGGGAATTGTACAGAAGGGGGCTTGGAGGGAATATGCAGAGCTGTGGGAAATACAGAGATGGGGAAGTGTGAGAGACTGAGCACATAATTCCCTCGGTTTTCCAGGGGGAGACACAGAAGGGAGCAGAGGAGTGTACAGCCTGTTTGGAAAGAGTAATTCTCACAGTAATTCACTTTAATCTAGCAGGAGAACAATCAACAGTTGGGTGTTTTCAATAATATTTTAGAATAATAAAGCATTGGGGTAATGTCACCAGGGATACAGAGTTCCTATTGCTGTGAGACTCCTCCTGTAAAACTATGCCTTAGATGAATCAGAAGCCCTTGTGCAAAGCTGAAATTACCAGGAAAGGTGATTTATGGGTGTTGTGCAAAAACTCCGAGTATAACGTCATCATAGTGACGTCTCCACTTAAAACCTGCATTCCTTTTTTATTTTTAACGAGAGAGTGTGCGGCAAGGAGGACCTAGGATTTACAACAGTACATTTAGTCATCAAAAATGATTGGAAGACTAAGTTCTTATTTATTCAGTCTGAGCCTTTCTGAGTTACAACATCAAACACTGGAGGCCTGAGTGGTTTTTGTAAGAAAATAGAAAGAACTTCCACCTTTTGCAAAACACAGAGGTACAAAAAAGAGCAACAGATGACTAACAGTGCTGCTGTGATTGCACAGTTTTGTGGTGAACTGTGATCAGCAGTGACATTTCAGGGAGTGGAATATCAGCTCCATGGTATTTACATGATATCCTGCATTTTTACCCCAACAGTGTGGTGATTCTCTGCAGCCAGGAGAGGGAATTTCAGAATGGCAGGAGGCTGAGATAATTCCTGCTGGAAATGAGGTAGATCATGGATACCCTGGGGTAGTCCAGCCTGTTGAAGGAATTCTGTGAAAGCTGTGAAGCTCCATAGCTTTCCACTGCCTGGGCGAGCAGTTCCTCGCCCCCATCCTGAACATCTCCTGGGCTTGAGGTTTCACATTTTTGTAAGCTGTGAAATTTCCTGCTGCCATTCATGTGGAAAGGCTATGACACCCTGAGCAGTCTGGGGTGGTAAACGTGCCCAGTGCCCTCTTCCAGGCAGAGGCAGAGGGGAAGGGAGCAGGCAGATGCCTGCAGCTCTGACAGGCGGTCCCTGGAAGAAGCCTGGCTCTATATATAGAACCTGCTCGGTTTTCAGCTGCTCACACCTTGCAGCAGCAAAGAGGAGGAGAAGCTTTGCATTCAGTTCAGCTGCAGCTCTTTGAGAAGCAAAAAAAGGGAAGGGAGTTTATTTCTGGAGAACAAACTTCCTCCAAGCACCGCTGACTGGGGTCGCTGTCTGGACACTCTCAGGGCTCCACGAGATGTTGGTGGTTTCTCTATGCAGGAAGAAATTCTGTGGGACTGGACCAACCAACAAAAGCTCATTCAAACAGGTTATTTTTAGAAGAACACTGAAAAAGATGCCAGAAAATCACTTCCCTGGCCCAGGGCCTGTGCAAGTCACAAAAGAAAATGTTTTGTTTAAAACTTTCCCATAAGATAGAACCACAGAATGGCTTGGAAGGGACTTTAAACCAACCCTTGCTGAGGCAGGGACACCTTCTACCACCCCAGGCTGCTCCAAGCCCTGTCCAAACTGGCCTTGGGCACTGCCAGGGGTCCAGGGGCAGCCACAGCTTCTCTGGGCACCTGTGCCAGGGCCTCACCATCCTCACAGGAACAAGTTTTTTCCTGATATCCCATCTAACCCTTCTCTCTGTCAGTGGGAAGCCATTTCCCCTTGCTTTGTCACTCCAGGCCTTGTAAAACGTCTCTCTCCATCTTGTAGGGCCAAAATTCAGCCACCCTGAGGCTTCTCCTCACAGGAGAGGGGCTTTCCCCCTGAATCAACCTGGCGGCCTCCTCTGGGCTCTCTCCAGTATGTAAAACACACCAGGACAGAGGTTTTTATCTGAAAACCTTTGTCCTAATCTATTTTCTTCCCCACCCACAGATGTCTGCAGAGCCCAGCCTTGTGCAGGCAGCTCACCCAGGGATTTGTTTGCAGGGCCCCATCAGAAACCAAACTTCATTTGCCTCCCAAACCCTTCCTTTAGCAAGGTTCCTGTAGGAATGGGGAAAAAACCCCAAAAACCTGTGCAGGAGCAGGATCTGCTGCTGCATTGGAGACCCTCAAAGACAGAGACACACAAGGAGTTTTGGACCTTTTACCTTCTGAACGATGAAGGTATGAAAACCTTCAGAGGTTGCTCCATAAATAGCCCCTTGTCAGTTAGTCAGTGTGAATATTTCTGATGTTATTACACAGATCTGGCTAAAAAAATACTGAGCACAATGACTTTTATTTCATTGTTATTCAATACACATCTCAGAAGAGGTGACTAAGAGGTGAATGAGGGATTTTAAAGTCTCTTAACTCTCTAATTTTGCACACAAAAAATAACTTTGGTGCAGAACATTGTTTAAGATCTGTCTTACACCTTTATAGGGAACAATTCTCTATTAAATCTGACCTTTTCTCCTCCTAGGGTGAATTTACCAAAGGAAAAAAAAATTACAGCAAACCAATAAATATGTTTGCTAACTGCAACTACTTTAACCCTATGCAAACACATTGGAGCTTATGGTGCATTCTTGAGATATTTATTTAGGAGAATAACACAGCTCAGGCAACAGGAGCTGGAGAGCTGTGGGAAGTTGATGAATTTTTCTTGCCCCTCACTGAGTGACTAGTTCTGATTGTTTAAACAAATTTAAAAATTCATATACAAATAAACACATCAGTACAGCTAAGCCTTTCTTCTGAATATTTACAAGTTAAGATTAATTCATTAAATTATCTGTAAGACAAACTGAGAGAAAATATTTCTGTTCTAGGTAAAGCTACATAAGGTATTTAACTCTAAAGGATTTGAAGGGTTATTTTACCATATTTTTGGGTTGGTTTTCATAATACCTGTCTTTCTCTGTATCAAAGGCAGTGCACTCAGCTCAGACTTTTAGCTGCTATAGAGTGCAGTCATGCACACTGATTCTCCATGTATTTGTCAATGTTTAAGTAGTTGTACTACAGTAAGTGTTGTAAGGAGATGGCAGTTCAGCTTAGTCTGCAGTGCTGTCAGAGATTTCATCCCTCTGTGACAAAAGAATGCCATAAAACACTGTGCCAGTGTCCACAGAAGAATAATACGCCACCAAAAGCACAAATACAAATTTCTTTAGCACCTCCTGCAGGCTCCTTTCTTGCAGATTATCTCTTGTGTGTAAGAACAGGCTTTATTTCGCAACCTTTCAGCTCAAATCAGCACAGCATTGTCTTGTGAATATCTGCTCTTGGATATCCGAGGGAATAGCCACCTTGGATGGGAGAGCTCAATTTTGACACATTAGGATTAAAGAACACAAAAGTGCTGCACTTACTGCAGGAATAAATCCCTTTTATTTTTCTCAGATCTCTGACTTTGAGCCATCAACATTTTATACTAAGTGGAACTTCATGTGCCTCCTGTCCTGTTCTGTCCTGTCCTGTCCTGTCCTGTCCTGTCCTGTCCTGTCCTCTCCTCTCCTCTCCTTAATATCTTCACCTCTAGAACAGTGCAAAATTAGGAGCTCATCCAAGGAACTTCAGGGTCTCCACAAACCCTCCCACATATCAATGTGAGCTAAAAAAATATTCCTTTCCTAGCAAAAGGCATGGAAGAAACTCAAATATCCCAGCATGGGGTGCAGCAGGGTATCACAATTTTACCAGGCACTAAAATGAAGTTGCCAGTGTGGGCTGTTGGCAGCTCCTCTTTGGTGCCTCCTGGCCTGGCCCTGTCAGTAACACTGAGAATTTTTCATAGCTGCTGGTTAGATAGAAAAAGATAAATTGTCAACAATCTCACTCCAGAATATTGTTGGCATTTTATTTCCAAGCAATACATATGGACACACAGTTTATTGCTCCTTTGTTTTTATAATTTCCTCCCTTTA
This sequence comes from Bombycilla garrulus, assembly GCA_013400315.1. Lineage (NCBI taxonomy): Eukaryota > Metazoa > Chordata > Aves > Passeriformes > Bombycillidae > Bombycilla > Bombycilla garrulus. Next base: position 84,202 of record VXBU01017621.1, on the reverse strand, counting down.
TTTCACCTCTAAAGTTTTTACTGAGTAGTTTCCTTTTCAGAACTCATTTTTCCTGAAGGCTTAATATTGTGCTGCTCTCAGGATTCGGAAGAAGGTGATCTTAATTTGGGACTCGCATTTATTTCCTCCAATGCTACTGTATTTATTAGTGCTGGGGAATAGAGTGAAGCAGGTTGAACGTTATTTATAATCTCATAGGATTGTTTTGTTCAACTCGGGGTATGATAAAACTTAATGGTGTCGAATTGTTTCCTCCCCAGCTTCTAGCTTTTCACATGATTTAGGGAATTAGTTTTTCTTCTGGACCTTATTTTTCTCCTGACACAGCCTGCATTTCTCAGGAAGATATAAGAAAAAGTATTATGGATAATGGATATCCTTGGGGGCCCATCAGAGAAAAATGCTTCAGGAACTGAAAAGCCAACTATGATGATGGCCTTCATTTCTATGGTCTTTGGTGGCAACATTTCTCCTCTTGTTACAATTTTATGTCTATTTTTCATTTCAATATAGATATCATTTTCCTGGCACTGTTGTTATGTTTTTTACTTTGATCAAGGGAGCTCATCCTTATAACTCAGTGCTTAGATTCACTCAATTCACCGAACCCCTGGGATCTCAAATCTTTTTTAGGACGGCAGAAAGTAGCCAGGCTGGGAGATGTGTCTTCCAGATATGGAGTTACAAGAGAGAGAATGGAGCTTCCTTTAAGAAGCAATAAATTATTTCCTTTTCAAAATCTCCCACAAAGAAAAAAGGTTAAATATATATTTTTACTTTCCATTGATTCAGTTGCTTTTGCAAAGTGAAGCTAACAAAGAGAGGCATTGCTGGAAACAAAAGGCGGCGATTTGTCACTGACAGTTCATCGTTAATTGGAAACCTATTTGGTCTGAAAGATTGAGGGGAGAGTAATCAAAGGAGACTGAAATGAAAAACCCAAAGTGAACGCAGGAAAATACATCACAACTCCCACACACAGCCACGACTGCGGGAGGCAAAAATCATCCTCTGGATCTGTGGGCGAGGAGCAGCCAGTGGCCACGCAGACAGATGCAGACAGACAAGGCTATTTTGGTCCTGAGCTCTGGAAATTTGGGATTTCAGGTCTGCCTTTGCCTCCTGCCTTGTGTAGCTGGGATTGGGATTTGTCCTGGAGCCAGGATAAAGCCCCTTGTCACACATTTCCTTGAGGAGAAAAAGTGGGAAGAGAAACAAAGGCAACATCAACACACAAACCTGTCAGCTCAAAGTGGTTTGTTTAGTAAGAGGAGGTTTATTTTGTGAGAAAGTTTTGGCCAGGGTCATGAGGGTTATCAGCCAATAGTTGTTTTGAAATGGGAATAATGTGATTTTTCACAGGGCTTTCCATGGAGTGGGTGCAGGTCTAAATGGAGGAGAATGGAATGGGGTTCGCAGGACAGAGATCAGGTGTGTGTTGTACCAGGGAAGCTCCTGGGAGGGGACAGCAGGGTAACATCCTCCTCAGAAAATCTGATTGTGTCCAAAAAACCAAAGAATGATCTAAATCAGAGGTAGCACAGCTCCATCCCCAACAACTTTCAGCAACAGGAAGTTCAGGGATGAGGCAGAAGAATGACCCCAATTCCATGAACATAACTGGGAGCAAAATTTAACATCTTGCCTGAGAAGAGGCCACAAGTTCACCAGGAATCCCCCTTGCCCTTGCCTTCATCTTTCTGCAAGCCAAGGTTTTTGGGTGCTGTCTTTTCAGCTGAAACTGATGCAGTGCTAAGGAGGAGACACACTGCTCTGTCTCCCAGGGAGATTTGTTGTTCTCCTGCTACTTTTTCTGCTAAAAGGAAAGAAAAGCCCATTGTTCATGAAATCTCGTGGTTCTTGTTTGGATGCGGGGCAACATAAAACTGTCCAAGGTAAATGCTACGAACTAAAGTAGAAGCCTACAGGTGATCTAATTATTCAAGGTTTGGCCAAATATTTAATTAGTGAAGATGGATTTAGCAGGTTTTGAATTATCACTTGAACAGCAGCTAGAAAAATAGTACAACATCATCTCTTGCTGTCTCTCATTAGCTATCACATTGGAAAATCAGGAAAAGACAGAGAGAAGAGCAAGGTCTGGGAAGGGGCACCAGAAAAATCCATTCAATCCAAAGGATTTCACACCAGAGTCTGTCAAGGAGCTCCATGATCAGGCAGTATCCAGCTTCCTCCTGACCACAGCAAGCTCAAACTCCCTGAGATTTTCTGAATAATCAGCAAAGAGTCCTCAAATCCATCCCCAACCCAAAGGCCCACGCAGTGACTGCAGCAAATCTGGGAGCCAGCTCTCCAAAGCATCAAACAGGCGTCTGAACCACACAAACATTCTTTCTTCTGGTGTGTGAATAAACATTTCCCCTTACTCAAAGGTTTAAGAATCACTGGGATGACTATGGTACTCACAAAGTCGCTGTGGTAATTTCATTATTAAACACCCCTGTGAATTCCCTGCCATGATCCTTGTCTTTTATTTGTCATTTCCACTGGAAATCAGCCCCTGCTGTCCCTCAGGCTGCAGTGTCTGTCTGGCTTGATCACATCAGATTTTCGGCCAACCACTTCCCTGCTCCTCCGATGTGGCTCTTCAGAAGAGTTCACCAATGTCTACATCACTGTTTTAAAGTCTTCCAGTTGCTGGGATGCTCTAAAAAAATTTACCAGATTGCGTATCAAAATTATTATTTATCCTACAGCTGTGATTGTGTCAACCTTAAATGTGCCTGTTAACTATTAAGACAAAAGGCCATAATTTTTTCCTGTTTGCTCTAAATAAGAGCTGACTTTCTGAGCAAGAAACTCAAGGAATGTGCACAAAGGAAAGGTTCTCCTACGGAGAAGTTATAAAAGATTTGAGAAGAAAGCAATTCATGTGAACTCACTTCTGCACAAATGTATCACTTAAATTATGAATAAAGGAGCTTTTGAATAGATGAGCTTATGGAAGTCTATAACTGCCATCCTTTTGCCTTTGCAATATTAGCAGGAAGAAACTATTTGAAATGCAAGCAGCTTTTCAAATGTGAAAAAGGAGGGAAAACATTCTTTTGTTTTAATAAACAATTTTCTATTACCATTGTTTTTTGCTACTCTTCTTTACTGTCCCATGTGTGTTGCAGCCCTTAAAACTCCACTGAAAAATCTCATTCACATTTTATAAGAGATTAGCTGGAGACATGAGACCTGCACTAACCTCCCTGCTCGGTGGTTGTGTTTCAGCACAGGCTTTTTGTTCTTTCCACAAGGGAAATTCAGAAAAGCTGATTTTGATTTGTGTTTCAAGTTGAAGTTGGCCTTTCTTCTTCCAGATTTAAAACTGCTATGAGTGTGAACAAAAATGCTCCAAATTTGCTGCCCTGAGTGGGTTTGAGCAGCCACCAATATTCAGTATTGCCCAGTGCAGCCAATTACATACAATTCAGCCTAAAAAAGCAGTGTTAAAGAGCAAAATCAGAGTAGTGAAACTGTGTGTTGATTACTCCTACACTGAGATTCCAAGTCATCCAAGAAATGTGAGATTCAGCAGCTTTGCCTTTGAATCCCTGAAACCAAACCAAGAATATTTTCTCAGGTTGAGAAGAAAGCATCATCAAAGTTTCAGAAGTGACAAACAAGCACAGCTTTGTCATTAGACTGCAGCTACCTGATGTAAATGTGCACTGGATGCAAAGATTTTGCTGTATTTGGATGTTCCAGTGCCACATCCTCTTCATAACTAATAATAGATAAATAAATCAGAACTCCCCGTGGAAGCTTTGGAGAATTGTGGAAATCAGCTCACCTTTCCTGGAGAGGAATGGCTGACATATTTCTGTCTTTTCTGTCTGTAATATTCCACACAAAACCATAGATGTGCATGTCTAGAATCAGTCACAATCCTTTAATATTTGCAGGGTAATATGCACAGAAATTTCACTTCTGCCTTGGCTTGTACTGTCAGCTCCAGGGCACCCACTGAGATGGCACCTGCAGGATCATGTTTCCATTGAACTGAGTCTAATATAATTGTAAAAATATTGTGTCAAATCTCTTCTCTGGTGCAGGGCAGCCTTTTCCCCCTCAGGACTATCAAACCTATTTCTGATGATCTGAGGAAAGGAGGAAAAAAGATCCTGTTTCTCCCCTCAGCTACATGACATAATTGTGCTGGTAGGTGCTGACTTAAGGCAAAAATCTGTTGAATTTTTCTCCCAAGGTACCACTTAATCACCTGGGACTGATTCACCCTCCACTTGGAAAATGGTTGGCAGAGTGGGATGGAGTTGATTAAGGTCTTCAAGCAGAAGAGCCTAATATCTGTAAACAGGGAATATAGACAGGGAATATAAATATTCCTGGTGTGTAAATGTAGGGATACACGTATCCCTAAACATGGATAATTGTCACTGCGCACAACCCAGCTCCTACAACAGTGCTGGGGCTTCTTTTTCCCATCCTCTGGATTTCTCTCCTTCAGGATCCCTAATTTGAGCAATCTATTGTCCTGAGGCCAGGGAAAAAGGCTGCAGAGCACTTTGGGTGGTTGCTTTTGAGCAGCAGCTGAGCTGCTGTTGAGAGCTGCAGGAGGTTTTTAAACCCACAACCCCCAAACAGACACCTCTATAACATTCCCAGCATTTCTAATTAACTCAGTGATGGAAGAAAATTTCACCTCAAAGCTTTTTTCATAATAAATCCCCAAGTCACAGTGCTGCACCTTCCAAAATTTTTCGCCATTTGAGAAAAGAAATAGTTATTAGAGGAATAGTGTGACCTTCAAATCTTTTCAGAGCTTTGCAATCACGAGCAGGAGTGTGCAAGGGTTCAGCAAATCCGCTCCTGCCTGTTTCCTGCTGTGCTGCAGTTTTGCTAATCAAGTATAATTAAAATGAAAAAAAAGGAAGCAGCAATACAATACTGTGCACGTAGAAACGGTAATCAGGGTGGCAGCAAAGTCACTTTTATGCAGGGGTTTCTATCACTGAATGCTGCTGCTCACATGAGTTCATGGAAACAATCCCCTGGTTTTTCTGGGATTACCTGGCTGAAGAAGGATCTGCAGGATCCTCTGTGAGCACCAACAGACACCTGGTTCTGCCACAAATGCAATTTTCACATCGTGGTTCTTGTGTTAGACCAAGTGACATTAAGATTGTAATTTATTTGCTTCTTTTTAATCAGCTGACATTTGCCAGATGAGCTGCAGGAAGATTGGTGATTGTTGGTGGTGGCTGGTTCCGGTTTCTGATGAATTCCCATAAAAGAAAAAAAAAAAGAACCCATGAGCTTTGATGAACACAAATGGGACTGAGTATTTTTGGTATCGTTTGTTTTTCTTCAGATTTGCTAATAATACCAAATTACAATTATAAATATTTTAATTTAGTTGTGGCATTAATCATCACCTTCATCCTCATCTCACGTCAGCGGTGACATTCAAATAATGCTCATGATTTAGTGGAATAATTCCAGATCTACACTGACACTCCCCAGTAAAACAGCTCCACTTCAGTAAAATACATTTCTCTTTCCCACTTAAACCCCACTGGATGGGACCCTCCAGAAGGGAAAAATTTAATTGGTTTTAGATCATGTAATTTCTGAAACTTTGCTTTATTATGTGTGCAACCCAAATAATCTCAGTGCTCAGTGAAGTTGCTTTATTAATAATGATTTCTGTTTCACAGTTTGGATTGGTTTTTTCTTTCTGTTAGGTGTGATCACAGAAATTCACACGCAGAAAGCAAAAGCTTTAAAATAAAAGCTAATAAGGTAAAAAATGAAGGTTTCTAGAACTATATTTAAAATGAAGATTTCTAGAACTATATTTCTGTTTAATAGAATAGGAAAGCAGCCTGCTAGATATTTAAATTTTTCAATCAGGGTAGCTGTTTCACTCTTTAAAAAAAAAAAGAGATAAATTAAGCAGTTTTAATTAAGCTCATCACATTTTCATAATCCTCCTTCTCACCCACACTCTGATGGAAGGTCAGAGAAGTAACTGAGGAGGAACACGGCACTGCAAGAACAAATTCTAATTATTGCAAAGAAAAGTTACGGTATTTTCAAATATGCTTTTTTTTTTTTTTTTCCTTTTCTGCTTAATTTTGAGAGTAATTTCTCACTGCTGTTTCTGTTTTCCCCCGAGGCAGTTTGTGTTGATGGATGGCACAAAGTTAGGGCACAACAGCAAAATGAAAACAAGCAGCGGGGTGCTGACAAATGCAGCATTATCAATATTGAGATTGCTCCCAGGATTAACATTCCCATTCCTCACAGACTGAAAGGCATCTTATCCCAGAGCTGGGATAACTAAGCTGAGCACATCTGTCCTTTTCAGGGATGTGCAGCCTCAAAATCCCACTTTTTATCCCAATTCCACGACCCTGCACTGATCTATGGGCACAAATCTCTGCAGGTGAATGGGCTGCTGGCATTTCACAGGCATTTAGCTCCAGCCATAAATAAATAAATATAAACTAACCTGACTTTCCTGTATTTTGTGCTTTATTTACGAGGTAGTTTTTAATAAGCTTGTATTATTACAAAATGTTATTGCAGATAATCTTTATTATCACTCCAGCCTGCAATATGAGGCTGTCTGGGCTCACATTTCATTTCACAGCTCCCATAACCACGACTGAAACGCTGATGTGTGCTCACCACTGCCCACCTTGGATTTTAATGGAGCTATCAGGGGAGAAGGGCTCTATCCATCAGGAATAAACCACCAGGGGAACTCAAATCCCTGCCTTTTCTGTGCCTGGCAGAATTAAACACGGACTTTGCAGGCCGTGGTGCTGCAGAAATCATTCCTTAGTTTTGCCCGATACACCTCTTGGCTAATATTTTGGGTTTTTTCCCACATAAAACTGTGCTTTTAAGAACTCCTCAGGTGTTTGAGTAGTTTTTTTGCAGAGGGGTCAGAACAAACCTGCCAGTGAGTGAGGAGGTGATGCCCCTTTTTGCAGTGATGAGCAAACCTTGCCTGGAAATGTCAGGGAGCCCACACAGGCAGAGGCAGAGCAGCTGCCAGGAGCTCAGGGGGAGCAGCTTAAAGGCAGAGCGAGCCCAGGCAGCGGCTCCGGGCACCTGCAGGCCTCTGCCTTCCTTCAACTCACTTAAACTCAGCTTTCCCCCCATTCCTTGGCATTATTTCCCGCTCAAATATGTCAGGTAACATCACTGCCGTGCGTGTTTGGCGATTCATTCACACCACTAAAATAAAAAGTCCACGAGAATGGTTTTATCTTCTCTGTGAGAAGACGCTGCAAAGCTTGCAAAGTCTTACTTTGATAAAAAGTAAGAAAGGCACATAAGTGCGGTGAGTGCTCTTATTCTTTCACATCTTAGAAGACTTTTCAAGGTCTAGAACACAATACAGACTCGTTTAAACCCACACAGAATAGGAAAAAGCCCTCTGCCTTGCTGGCTTTTACTCTGAGGAAGAGGATTTGAGGTAAAATAACTGTTCTGCAAGCTCCTAGAGCAGGCAGCACGTCCTGAGCCCTCAGAGGGTCTCAAGGGTACCTTGGAATTTGTCCTTCCTGACCAGGCAGCAGCTCCAGGAACCTGGAACAGGGAAGAGCAGCTCCACACAGAGCTGAACTCTCCGTGACATAAAAGGATAATTGCAGATTTCAAAACCATTGAGAGGTGGGGAAAATTAAGACAGACATCCCAGCCATCCCTCACACAGTCAGGTCTTTACAAATCTGTAATTCTTGAGCTCGGGGAAGGGCGCAAGCCTTTACCAGTTTGTCAGTTTGTGTCACAACAATCCAATTTACTCGATGAGGCATCCAGGGCTTTAATACATGAGTGGCAGTTTCAATCCCAACCATTTTCCACTGGCCAGGAAGCAGAAATCAGATGCTGCAAGGAGCCCAGAGTGCTGGCAAGTTCTGCAGCAAGCTGTGTTTGCATTAGGGAGTGTAAATAGGTCTCTGGGAGGAGGCATCAAACATCGTGCTTGTGGCTTTTCCCTCTGTGCTTGCAATTAGCTGGGAGGGGAGCACAGATGTTTTGCAAGGAACTCCCATCCAAATTAAAGATGCAAAATTGTTAGGGTGGCTCTAATTAATTTTCTGCCTCAGTTTAAATGACATCTTTATAGTGTGGCATTGCGCAGGAGGCTCTGAAGCGACTGGATCAGAATCGCTCACTGAATTTTGCTGCATGAAATGAATTTGGCCTGTTCTGATCAGCACATGTAGAGAGGATCTCATTTAATTGAATCCCTAGACAAAAAAAAAAAAAATTTCCAGCAGGCATTGCTGTGAAGTCTGGTGCGTTTCTGTTGTTTAATGCTGCTGTAATTTGTCCTAATTTATTCTCATTTTGTTAGTGGAAGATGGAGTGGTTTCACAGGCCCCATCACATCTGTAGTGTTTACAGGAATGGATCAGCCAAATCTAATCTGTTTGGCCACAACAAAACAGACCAGAAGTGTTTTAATCTCACTTTATCTCAGTGCTTGGTTTTACTGGTGAGTGGCTTGGATATTCCATGTCCAAAGATTGGACTTGATGATGAGGATCTTTTCCAATACGAATGATTGTGTGGTTCTGAAGAAGAAAAAAAAATATTATTTATATTTTTATTATTATTGTTTTATTTGTAAATATTTGTATAATTAAAAAAAAAGTTAAATTGTACAAATGTACCATTGTAGATTGTAAATTGTAACAAATGTACTATTGGTTTGGTTTTTTTCCCTTAACAGCCTGTCTGGTTATAGAAGAAGAAATGATCCTTTGACAGGCAAGTTTGATGCTAAGATTGTAATAATTTATAGTGACCTGCTACTTGTTGAGAGAAAACTTGAATGTGAAATGTGCTTTGCTTATTACACAGTTTTTAAGAAGCAGCTTGCAGTCCCATGGGAATGCAGGGACTGCTTTCAGAACATCAGCAGAGATTAAGGAAGGAAAAGAAGCAGCACACTAAAATTTGTTGGGCCAGATTCCACATCTTAGAGGCCCAGGATGCTGTGCTTTACAAAAATGAAGATTTCTCACTGTAGGGTCTCACTTTCTCCAGAAGTGTTCAGGAAAATAGACCCATAAAGCTGGTAATTACAGACTAAATACATATTTTGAGTTGCACTTCAGGCATTTATGAATTGAAATGTGTCGTTATTCTAACTTAGTATTCAGTATTCAAATGGTGCCTTATCCATCCTGAAAATAACCTTTTTTTTTTGTAGTAATCCCCCACCACGTAATTCAAACATGACTAAGCAACATCTTTTTGCTGTGAATCTGAGGGAGGACGTGGGAGCAACACGAGGGCTCCCTTGCCCTCTTGGCAATCTAGTTTTTAATCCAAGCAGAAATCCAGGGGTTAACTGAGGAGGTTTACGTAAATAACACAGATAAATTCTCTCGTTCTTAAAATGCCACAAAGTTTCACTTGAGGTGATCCTTGAAAATCAAGAAAAAAATAGCAGCGGCTGCTTTGCCTGGAGCTGGAAAGTCAGTGTTCCGAAAAAAAAGTGTCAGGGAAAACGAGGGGAAAAGAGAGGGAGGTGGAGAGAGGGAAAACTGCAGCCCAAGTGCTCTGGAGCCTGCAGTGCAAGCTCTCCCAGAGCCAGCACTGTGCGTGGATGCAAAAAAAAAGCTTTGCGGGAGGTTAGGAGGAGATATTTCCGTGTGGGGGGATGAAAGGAGGAAATCAGCGCTATCAGGCGAGCCCGGGCTGCTCCCGAACATCCTCTTCCCCATCAGGGAAGGATCCTCAGGGGCAGCCAGGCCACGGCCCCTCCAGCTGAGCTCTGCGTTGCTGAGGACGCTAAATTTAGGTTCTGCAATGCAGGAGGAAGGCGGGTTTCAGGTTTGCTGGGAATGGGTCACTGCCTGTGGACGCAGAACTGCTGCTGGACTTCTCTGTTGAGCTGTGGGGCCAAAGCAGGAGAGCTCTGAGGAGCGGCAGCGCTGGGGTTAAACCCGGCTGCAGCCCTGCCTTGGCTTGTGCCACTTGGCAGAGAGAAACAGAAAAAACACCAAGGAAATGCTGCAAAAAAAAGGTTTTAGGCATTGCTCCGAGTAAGGAGTTGATGAGGAGGGTGCAAGGTTTTCTTTCAAAGCTATTCAATTTTGATTATTTTGAGTGGAGGGAAATTTTGATCAGCTTGTCTTTATTTCTCTTCATTTCGTCAAGGTGCAGTGAAATTGTTGGTGTTTTCCTGTCAAAGATTAGGGTGACCACGCTCATTCTGAGGATGAAAAGTCTTCTGCTCAGCAGTTACCAGTACCCAGACAAAAGGGGTGCAAGGCTGAAAGCTTTGGCAGCAGAAAACTTCACAGCACCTTTTTGTTTTCATGCTAATTTTTGCTAAAGGCCTCGAAGACAAGAATTCTCTGCAGTGCTCACTTTTCCATGCAGAAAGGAAAGTTTCTTTTTAAATTAAACTCATCTCAGAGACTTTCTTGGAGGTCCCAGAAAAATCCCAGTGTCATCAGGGCTGTGAGAAGCCTCCAGTGGCAATTTGTGAGGTCCCAGCCAAACCACGGCATCATGTTTCAGGAGTTCACTGCTCTTTGCAGAGTTGTAACTGCATATTCCAGCAGCTGGATTCTTCCTGATCCCAAAGTTTTTCTTCCAATTTGTCCTGCTCCACAGTATCCTCAAAACCCGCCAGCATTCCTCGGGAATTTGGAAGCCCTCATTAGCAGGGCCTGTGCTGTCAGTAATTTACAGCGCACTGGACAAATTCTTGGACTCTCAGACTCTCCAACTGAGTGTTTTCCATCACATCTAGAGCTGTAAATACATTTTTTTTGGCCACTCAGACCCTGCTGGGGCTATGTTCCACCGTTCTGAGATTTGGCTTTACACCCTCAGCAGCACAAACAACTCCAAAGCCCAGCTGGGCACAAGGGTTCAGGAGGAATCTCGAGGCTGACAAGCACAATGTGGGAAGAGTCCAGGATGACTAAAGAGCCATTTGCCAATGAATTGCTGGTTTTCATGAATGCCCCGAACCAGAAGAATCCCAAATGACGTGTGTGAGTACAATCATTTGACCCAGCCCACAGACACAGATGGGGACTCGGGAACACACGCCAAATCTGTTCAGGAGGCAGATGGAGATGAAATGAAATGATATCAGCTCTGAACACAGAGCTGGGAGTTAGCTTTGCATATTCTGAAATTCAAACCAATGAACTCTCTGCTTTTGGAGGCGTTTGTCAAAGAAAATGCTGAGAGATTCAGACAATCTCTCATTTTCCCAGGTACCTGCAGCAAGAGGAGTTGTGCACTCACGGCTTTGGCTGATTTTGCAGCGTTTGTTGTCTTAGCTGCTCAGTGAAATATCACCCCAGTGGCCGTTCTGCTGCTTAATGCTGTAGTGGCAACAATAAATATCACCACTAAAAGCAAGTGGATTATTTAAGAAAAAAATGGAGGGGGAAAAACAGTCTAAAATACAAAGTGTGGCTCTTTTGCACCTGAGGCACAATTTAGGCCAGTCTTAAGTGTACCACAGGACCACACATTGTACCCTCTGCATCATAAAACTCTCAGCTCCTCTTTTTGTAGTGTTCAAGACACTATTAATGGACAGGAATGTCACATTTTTATGAAATATAAAACTGTATTTTTTTTAAATTTACATTTTTTGGTAAAATAACTCAAGTTATTTTAACTGAGGACTTTTTTTGTACAACATTTGCCGGGCTGCTTGAAAAGGTGGGATGGGAGATCAGTTGTCAGCTAATTAATTGTCCTAATTCTGCTGTCGCCCCTCTGTCCCCTGAGGGAGGTGGCAGGTTGTGGAAAAAGCTGTTTTCTACAACAAACCCCAGCACAGAAAGGGTTTTTTGACTCAGGCCACACTTTTGTATCTCCACAATACTACAGAGGTCCTAGCTGAAAAGGAAACAGATTGAGAAGTTAAAGGAATATCAGGGAGAAGCTGCTGAGTGAATAAAATCCCTCTGAGATGTACAAAAGAGGACAGAACTGGCAATTATTTTTCCCTAGAAATGTCCCTTTCTGAAGCACTGAAATGTCCCTTTCCTTGCTGCCATAGATTTTAAATTCTGAGGCCATCATGACCCGCATGGTGTAGACATCAAACATCAAATGTTCCTCTGGAATTTCTTGAAAGAGTTTTTTTTTTTTCCCCACTTAAAAAAGTTTCTGCTTCTCCCCCTCATCTCCTCCCGTATCCCTTTCCTAAAATCGCTCATGACTCAGAGAAAAGCTCGCATCCTCTTGGAATTACTGGAGAGAATGGATGGAATTAAGAATTAATTGTTGCTTGTATTGAATGCACAATGTGGGAACAACAACAGGTCGTTTTCTTTTATTCTGTGGTGCAACTTCACCTGCTCTCACACTTCTGCCCACAAAGCCAAATTTTCCCATGATAAATCAATGAATATTTGACATGCTCAGGTACAAACGTTTCCTTCTGGAAACAGTGAGTGTCCATAACAAAGGAAGAAAGGAAAAGAAACTGGAAAAGAATTTGAGAAGGTTTTTTCCTCTGCAGTGGTTCATACAGTCAGTGGCAATTTTATTTCATTTGTTCCTGAGAGAACAGGACCTCAGACTGTGTCCTCTCGATTTTTTCTGGGTTTTAAGGAGCCAAATAAATCTCAACCAGCTGCTGTATTTACAGAAAGGGCACATTTGGCCCATGACATGTATTTCCAATGAGAAAAGCAGCCCACAAACTGCCCTGCAGATTCATGGAGCACCGCCAGGAGGGAGAAAGGAGCACAATAAATCTGTGTGATAAATCTGTGTGATCAATCTGTGTGATCAATCTGTGTGATCAATCTGTGTGATCAATCTGTGTTCTGTACCTTTCTGTGCTGGGACACGTGGACGTTCCCTGGTTATGATGGACGGACACATCAGTGCAGGCTGGGAAATCCCTCACCGTGGCTGCTTTTATCTTCCCTCCTCACCTGGGATTCTCCTCCCCTCGGGCTCTGGGGAGCTCCAGAGCTTTGGGATGTTTCCTGCACAGCAGGAAAAGGGATTTTTCATGGGGTGGGCAAAGCTGTGGGAGCAGGATTTGGTTCCCCAGCCCTGCCAGGGTTTATTCAGCCTGGGTGGAAGCTCGTTGCAGCCATTCCCATATTCCAGGAGTGGAAGAGTTCATTTGTTCAGGTTGCTCTCTGCCTTTTCCACCTCCTCATCCCAGCTCTGCAGCAGGTTTTCCAGCTTCCATCACCAGCAGGGAGGAACTGGCGCTCTCAGCAGCGCCATAAATCAGAGATTTAATCTGGAATTAACACAACCCCCCCCAAAAAATAAATCAGTCCTAGTTAGCAGATTTACCTGATATTGTGTGATATTCATCTCGGAACAAATGCTCCTATCTGACATCAGTGTATTGCTTTGAATTTATGTTGGTTTAAAAGCTCTGCAGTAATTAATGGGTCTAATGGGAATTGTACCTTGATTTTCTTTTTCCTTTATTTATTCATTATTTTTATTCATTCCCTTCCTTTATTCCTACTGCTCAGGATCTGCACAGGCTTCTGAATAATTTGTATTTGTTATGTTGCAATGATGTAGGATCAGTAAGGAACATAAGAAGAAACATTGACATGAATTTTCATCAGGATTAATAAAATGTAGAATGCATTCCTTGGTCTTTATTTTTTTAAATAAAACTATATGTCAGAGCTTGCCTGTTTGTGAAGCTAGGTGAGTGGAAAATGAAGAAAAAGATATTTTCTCCTCTGTGGATTTCTTTCTAGCAGCTATTAATGCAAAACAGTTCATTTTATTCTTTTCTGCTTGGGACCCAGGTATGCACTTGGTATTTTTTAAGTGGAACATTGCTCCTAATCTCTAAACAGAAAGGTATAAGGATTAATTCAAATAATTTCCCTGAGAAAGAATTATAGGGTCTGAAACATTCAAAAATCTACATCCAATTATACACCAGTTATATTTTCCTTTTTGAAACACAGCGAGGGTCAAAAACTATATTGCCGCAAAATATGAATAATTCTTACTGCCTTTTGTTTGCTTCCTTACCAGAACAGGATTATCAGTGATAGTTTTTAATTCTTTGACTGTTTAAATAACATTTATTCCAGAATGACTGCATTCCTGTTTTAACAGTGGGCACACGGAGGGCAGTTTCGTGCTGGCTGGACACTCTGTGCCAGCCCCATACTGATAGATATTAACACAGTAATCCCCCACAATTTACATTTTTCCTCTATTATTTTTAATATTTATGCATTTTCAGCATTTAAAATTTTTATTTTCTCCTATCGTGTCCCTTAAAATAGCCGCCATGAAATAAAATCACCACAAAACAAGCGTTTCAGTGGCCAGATAATCCAAAACCACTCAACCATGTCGGTGTAAAAATGCAGGAAGCCAAGGTGCAGCTAATTTTTGTTGGTTGTGATTTATGTGCTGCATTTAAGCTCCAGTTTATACAGGGGGTTATCACCAAAAGGCCTCACTCAGAGCACAGCATTCACAGGAGCTGGATTCAGCCAAACACAGCACTTCTGGAAATCTAATCGAAATATTAGAACATCCTAATCTAAGTCTCTAAATTTCTTAATTTCACCCACAAATTCTACACACAAATTCAAAGACTCTGCTGTAGCACTGACCGAGCAATTGGAGAAAAGGGGAAATGAAGAAAAAAAAGGGAAAATGAAGAAAAAAAAAGGGAGAATGAAGAAAAAAAATGGAGAATGAAGAGTGCTGGAGACAACGCTGCTCCTGTCCACAGAATGCTGCATTTGTGTGGTGTCAATATTTATTTTAACAGAAGCATTTTAATGGACTATGGCAAGATTAAAGAACTCAAAATTGATTCAAAGACAATCAAGCCATGCTTAATTGATTTACTTGCTATTTCCCTAAACAGCTACAAGAACACATCATCAGATTCACCTGATAACTCAGTCACACCCTCCAATCTCCTCATGGAAATGCCTCAAATTTCAAGGAGCAACCTGCAGGAAATTAATGTTTTCATGGAGCAACTGATCTCTGATGTGTGGTTTTAGGTTGTGTTTGTTATATTTGTATTGTGGGATGTGTGGATTAACAACGTGAGAGGGTGAAACTTCGTCTGTGTGGCTGATGCCTTAAGGAGGCTGGAAATAAAACAACAGATTTTCAAGATAATATTAGTGAAGGAGGTAATATAAAGGTTGATTTTTATTAAAGGTCTCCAGGGGCAGATACGGAAAATTTCCACAAAATGGGGTGAGTACGGTTTTATAAGTTTAGCTAATTAGTATAATTGAGAAAAAAAAAAAATAAAAATCGCCACTTACAGATCTAAGAGGCGAAGTAATTTCACCCTGGTTCAAGGCCCTTCTAAATCCTTCCCCCCTCAGATGAGGGCTAAAATTTGTTCATAAAAATATGACTTGAAGAGCTTGAATCTTGATTGCTAGGGAGAACCAAGGCAGGATAGGAGCTTAGGAGTGTGTTTTGTCTTTCTGCTCATCGACACAGGGAAAAATATTGGGAAAACTAGCTACTAATACGATAATAGGCCACAAATATATGTGTAAAGAATACAGAGAATACACAAGAAGGAAAAAAAAAAGCAAAAAATAATTTGGTAAAGCCACACCAAAGAAATAAATGTAAGAAGTGGTCGAAACCATGGCCCCGTGTGGGAACACAAGCTCTTGTTTGCCCATTTTCCAGGGCAATAACTCCCGGGCTGGAAGGCCTCATGATTTATCTAAAAATAGGGAGTTCGCCGCGTCAATGCGGTTATCGGCGGTTTCGCGGTGGTTTCCAGCCTGTCCTCGCTCAGGCCCGGAGCTTTGCTGGGACAGCTCGGGCTGGGAGCTCGCACGGTGCCGCTGTCAGCCTTCCTCCACATCCATCGATGTGTGGAACTTGCTGATGGGCATTTGCAGGTCGATGATCGCGCCCTTCCCAACGACGCTAGGAAGTAGAGTGCGCTGGTAAATGGTTGTTCGCAAGTGTGCTGGGAGAAAATCCTATTGGTTTTTGTACAAAAAAACCACAAAAAAAACAAAACGAAAGAACCCAAAACAACAAAACAAAAAAACAACAACTAAAAACCTCAAACAAACAAACAAAAAAAACAAAACCCCCCCCAAACAAACAACAAAAACAAACACTAAAAAACCACCAAAAAAACACCCAAAAAACCCAAACAAGCAACAAAAAACAAACAAACAAAAAACCCCA
>VXBU01017621.1:51321-62962 GCA_013400315.1 Bombycilla garrulus | reverse complement strand
CCTCTCCTCATGGATCATTTCCTTCTCTCCTCTCCCCGTTTGCTCAGAGATGCACCCTGAGGTTCCAAATCTTTTTCAAGGCAACAAAAAAGGCTGCACTTCCTACTGAAGCCTCATGTAGACCTGCCTGTGCTCCTTGCCTGCTGTTTTTTATTTCACAGCGCAGACTCTCCTCATTCTCAGGCCCCTCACCAGGATCTGCTGAGAGCCACTTGCCCACGATCGATAGATAATCACAGCTGATATTTCAACAGAATAACCTTTCATTCCAACTCTCTGTGGTGCACATGATCAGCTTTGCTGGGATAACTTGTGGTTTTCAACTTTTCCCCAGGGAGGAAAGCATGAGGAAACTGTCCCGAGCTCTCTGCAGCTGACACACAAAGCTTTCTCCTCCCTTGCCTGCAGCAGAGCTCCTTGGGCAGGAGATTTCGCAGATGTTCACAGCTGGGGGCTGAACAAGAGGTGTAAACTGTCCATTTGCTGTTTACTTGCAATACTTGCTTGTTCTAGCTGGAATTTCATGCGCTGGAATTCTTTGACAGCAGGAATCATGCTGAACCGTCACATGCTTGCACTGGAGAATTTCTGGGTAGCTTAGCGGTGTCACATGAGATAATAGAAAATGTCACTTTAGCTCAGCCATCACAAGGTGCCTCATAGAGTGTGCTGTCATTGCATCTTTATCTTCATTTCTCACACAACATGGATCTCTCGAAACTATGGAATCCCATCTAGGATCCATCTAACCCAGAAAAGTTTCAGAAGCAAACTTTTAGAGGAGTGTCTCTTGTGGACAAGGTGTTTTCAGGTGTATAAACAAAGATAGACCAGAAGATCATTAAAATGATCCTCTATTAAAATTGCAGCTTGCACTTTGACCATCAGTATCTGAATCAGATGAAGAAGTGGCTTTGCATTTGCATTTCACAGACTTCCTTTCCTAATGAGATGCCAAGACCATGAATTTCACAGAAAGATGCAGCTAGTGAAATATTGACGCACTCCAGGGTGAAAGTTCTCTCCCTGGAGGGTTTTAAGGTTTTGGAAACCATCCCATGGTTTCTCTGAAGTTTTTTCAGGATTTCCCTGTAGAACTACAGTGCAGTGACTAGATTTTCATATTTAGAGCATCTAACAACCTGTGCCTTGCCCCTTTAATTTCTTTCTGAGAGATTTAAAGGAATTTATTTGCTTTCAACTTGAATATGATGAGAGCATGGGGTACTAAGTTCACAGCCAATGGAACTCTCAAGAGAACAGAGAAAAAGAAAACTTCCCTTTTTACAACAGGCTGCTTTGTAGAGCCATAAAGTATAATTGGCTCCTGCTTAGCACTTATTTGCTTAATTTCAAAGTATGTTGTCCTTTCCAGGCCTCAGAATTGATGCCAATACGTGTTAGTGAACACTGAGCTGAAAGCCCCGTGCTGCTGGCTGGTCAATATTGCTTGATTCTACTTAGGAACCCATTTCAGGAGCTCATTAAGCTGTTTTGGGGACTAGGACACTTGCACAGCTCAAATCTGCAGCAGCACACAGCGGCCAGGAAGCATCTCTAAATATTTATGCACATCCAGTAGGACAAGGTAACACACACACGATGGAGGCAGCAGGGTCCTTCTGTGCAACTGCTGCTCTTGGAAAGGATTGCTAAAATCAGAGTAGACATGGCCAAATGATCTTCAGCCAGGTTTGAGGTGTCCAAATGATCTCCTCCTTCAGCCAGGCTGGATTATCTCTGTGTTGCTTTGGGCTTTGATGGAGTTCCTGTGAGTTTTGCCCACACAGAGCAGGACTCTGGGCCTGAGAGCACTGAGAGCACCTCCCTGCTGGGTAATTTCTTGAATGGTGAAAAATGCCAGTCCTCAGAAACTCTCCTGAAGTGTTTTGGTTTGATTGAAACCTTAACTGGTTTTGGAGCAAAGAGGAAGGGAAGGCAGCTTCTAATTTGGATTCTGCCCCCTCAGGGATGAGCTCTGCTGGAGGGATGAGCTGCTCTCCCTGCCTCAGCAGAAGCACTTTGAGCAGTGGATGAGCTGAGCTGCTGCAGAGAGGCTCTGCTTCACCTAAATTCCCTCTTCCAGTACCAAATTCCCAGTTATTTCAGCGTGGGTATTTTCTTTTTCGTTATTAGTCCTCCCCAACTCATTATCTCTGTGCAGAGGGACTGGGTCCTCCTGTCCATACAAATGCAAACAGAAGAAAAAAATGAGGTTGAAAGTTTAGTCATGGTGCTACATCCTCCCATTTTCTTGCTGCCTGTTTCTTTCCTTGCTTCCTAAAATAATTTCTTTTCAGCCCAGGATTTTAGCAGGAAAACGACTCTTTAATTTACACTAAACAGCTTCACTTCTGTCTTATGAACACTTTTTAAAGAAGGCTGGGTTCGCTGGAGGCCGTGTTGATGTGGTACATGTTGGGCAGTTAAAGCCTTCATTTAAAAGCTTTCCAGAATTTGTCTGGAAATAAAGTGGATAGCAAGAAGTGTAGGGAAGACAATAAAACACAAAATAGCTCATTTAAACAGGTGTGTTGAAAAGCTGAGGGATTTTTTTTTCTGGGGTTGGTGTTTAATGCAGAAAAGGGAGACAAGTTAAAATAAACAAAGCACGTGAAGATGTATTTCTTCAGTATTTTAATTTCTGTTATTTATCTGCTGCCTTCTCATTTATTATCATTATTTTTTTTTCTTCCAGCCTTGAGATAAAGTGCCATAGCTGAGGTAACAGGGATTGAAAGTGGATGTGGGGGCAGGGAGGGAACATCCCTGAACCCCAGCAGCACCTCAGGATCAGTCACAGAATCCCTGGGGCAGAGCATCAGGGCCCTTTTCTAATCCCAGGCTGCAAGAACAGTGAGATAATCTGTAAATGCAAAATTCTGCAATCAACCAAATCAACATAAACTCCACACCAAGCCATACTTAATGATAATAACAAAAAAGAAAGGATCTACTTGGAAATGCAAGTGCTTAATACCTCCAGAAGAGGTTAATGGGAGAGAGATACTCAGTTTTAGGGATTTCTGGCCATAACAATCTGAATTTGAAAATGGGAGTGTGAAAGTTTTCTAAGTGTATCAGCTCACATAGCTCTGGAAAAATCTGCTTTGGTTTAATCTCTGTCCCCTTCCAGTGGCTGAAACGGTGCCATTGCTGGTTTAACTGGGACCAGAAAAGCCTGAATTGCTGATTACTGGGTGTTAAATATATCTGAACTTTCCTCTTCCTACAAGCTTGTGTGGCTCCAGCTTCCTCTTTTCTTTATCCCATTCCCAATTCCCGGATTGAGCCTCTGAGGGTTCTGTGGTGGGAGGTTGTTTTGAAGCAAGGCTGTACAGCAGCTCCACATTCTGCAATCCTTCCTTCTCATCACAAAATATCTGAATGTTTTTTTTCACAGAGTGGCTGAAAATAAAGTATTAAGAAAAAAAAGAAAGGAGTTGGCAATGAGAATTGGCATAAAGATGAAATTTGAACTCTTATTGCATAAACACTGGGAGTAGTTACGGCTGATGGAAGCCAGGAACTACAGCTTGGTGCAGCAGCCAAAATTAGGAGTGTGCAATTATGGTAAAAAAACCAAAACAGCCAAATAAATCCCCCTCCAAACAGCCCTTTAGCCATGCAGGGAGTAGCCAATGACCTGGACTGTGAGGATTAAGATCCTGAATTTCAATTTTGCTGTAATGATTGAGTAAAGTATTCCTGGCCACAGAAACGTGGCTCCCTGTTTTAAGCCCCAGTGGTCTGTGGGACTCACGGCAGCCTGGAGCTGAGAGCTCCAAAGAGCTGAACGATGCCTCAACGTTATTATTTCATGATATTGGAACAGCAGAAGCTGCAAACAGAACAGATCCACCGGCCAGGCATTTTGGTACCTGGATTTAATGGATTGAATAAATATCACGTGTTTGCTGAAGATGCCAGTCCCCACCTTCTCAATTAATGGAAAACCAGCAAAAATTTAAAGGAAGAATTTAAAGAAAACCCTGATGTAGGGAGGATCAGAGCTCCAAAACAGGATTTGTTGCAGTTTGGGGTGTTCTGGTGTATCACCAGCTCTCGGTCATCCCCCTGCAATAAATCTGCAATAAATCTGCCAGCAATGCAGATAGTCAGAGAATAACACAGGACAAAGCTGTCTGTACCCAAATAAAGTTGTCAGAGTGAAAATATTTGATTTTTTTTAAATGTCTCTAGCTTGAAAAAGAGTGGAATTTCGTGGCTCTTGGGGCTGTGTGTGAAAATAAGCATCCCACCTTGGAAAATGAAAAATGCTCCCTGCCAGCTTTCAAGCCCCACCATGCAGCTGGAATCAGCAGCTCCAGGGTTGTTTGGCACACAATCCAGCAATATTCCCTTTGTCACGCTGCTCCTGACTCTTCAGAGCCAGGATGGCACAGGAAGTGAGGGATCTCTCCCCCGTTTGCTGAGGAGAGCAGCAAATTCTTCGGGTGAGAATTATTTTCAGTGTAGAGCTCTTCTGTGACTTAAAAAGCAATCCCAAGTGGCTGGGCTGAATTTATAGAGGCAATGATGTACCCAGCACTGCTCATAAATACCTGCTGATGGAAATCAGTGGGAGCAATTGGGAAACCTCTGTCTGCATGTTTAGGCACTTTCTGGTTTTAAATGCATAAATTCGTTTCTAATGGGTGCAATATAAAGACAGTTTTGTTGAAGACTCCGAGGTTATATTCATTTTCCACAGAGATCCAAACTCTTCAGCTTCCAGTGAGAGATCTATAAACATGAGAAATGTCTCATAACAAACCAAGGACTGCTTATAAATAGAAAAATAACTTCAGCTGGGGCTGCAATTGAAGGAAATAACCACGCTATTTCCAACAACCTTTACTATTACTAACTTAGAGCTTCACTTTTGTACTTTTACCTTCTGCTGCTTTGGGAGCACATAATTGTCATTGCTTTTCAAATGTTCCTGCTGCAGCTGGATTATTTTCCGCAAGTTTTCTCTCTCTGTTAAATTGGTGGCTCAGAACGTTCCAGATCTCAATTTGGCATCTGCTTCTCCCCACCCTTCTGCAAGGTGATATTTAAATATGTTTTGGGAGGGGTGATGGGCTGCACTTCACTGCCCACAACCAGCCAGAAGTGGACATTTCCCTGATCCTTCTCAAATACCTCGTTTCAAATGCGTTTCCCCTCCCTCTGTCAATTGGTTAACTTCTGTGGTGCATTTTTTACTCCCTGATTCTGTTTTCTTTCTCCTAATAGGATAAAAGCTTTCAAAAGGTAACTTTCAATTCAATGATGGATAATGGCAAACTGGTTATTACAAAAATGACTTTACAGATATTGCCAATTTCATTTTTTTTTTCTTTATTTTTATCTACACAGGAAAGCTGTTGCACAGCAAGGTAGAGCATGAATTTAAAGCAAAGTGCTTCACATTAGCTTCCCACGAGGATGCTGTCATCCTGCACACAGGTTTCACTTAATCCACTCCCAAATTCAGCTGGGTAAACTGGTGTAAACGTACCCTTGCTGTGAAATGTTGTCCACATTGAGAAATAAATGCAAAAGAGTTTCCAAGATCCCTCCCAAGAATTCATGCACCTTCCTGGTCCCCTCTGCGGCGGTACCAGAGTGCTTTGAGTTTATTGTGTATTTATTCTTCTAACATCCCTGTGTCCTTCCCAGGGCTGTGCAGGAGGAGAGGACAGAGGTGAATTTATTTTCCCAAATCCAAAGCTGGCTCTGCCACTGCTGAGCCATCCTTGGTGTCCATGAGCTCCTGATCCTTTCTGCTCAATCAAAATCACATTTCTCCTCCATTCAGGTGGGACTCAGCTGCACTGGTGGCTCTTGCAGGCTGCAGTTGCTGTTTCCTGGCCATGTGATGTTTGTGTCAATTCACGTTCTCATCTGCATTCAGTGAAAGTAGAGGAACAGCTCAGTGATGTGTTTTGATTCAGATTCTCAGGGTTTTGTTGTTCTTGGGTATGTAAGTCCCATGGCCTTTAAATAACTTGAGAATATTCTTTTTTTTTTTTTTTTTTAGGAAAATATTGAATAGTCTGTTTCAAATAACTTGTGCTCCCCGTGCCTGCTCCTCTCTCAGAGGAATTGCATTTGCATAGAAAGAGGATTTCTTAAATAAAGGCACAAAACATGTTTTTATGAACAGAAAGAAACTCAGCAGCCAAAACTAAGATTAAGCACTGCCCTTCCAGCTGAAGAACAGACTCAGTCAAAACTCCACAGCATTTTGCTGAATATTAAATTAAATGGAGTTTTAACCATACATAGATCCTTTTATTTATTTGTCATACTCTGAGCAAACAGGATTCCAGACCCTTTCCGTTTTCCTGCCCAAGGTCTGATATCTGGAGCAAAGGAGGCTTTTTTGCTGCATTGTTCAGAGCCCTGACAACCAAAAAATGGTGAAAGTTGGAGACCACTGAACGCTGAATTTCAAAATGCAGATGCATTTTGCTAACTCTGAAGACTCCTAATTCTTTTGGCTTAACGCAATGAAAAAGTGAATCTGAAATTATCTTTTTTATTTCAAAATGAGGTTGCTTTGCCTTGTTTCTGTTCAGAATTACTTCCCTGGCTTGGCTGGGATTTGCCATTAGGATTTTCCCATTTCCTGCCTCAGGATCCAGGGAGGATTTGGAGCACGCGGGTAGAGGCTGCTCAATGGAGGCTGATTGTCAAGGAAAGGAAAAATTGAATCTACCAAGAGGAGTTTTCTCACAGTTGTTGGTTGGTTTTTCATTTGTGGTGGGATTTGTTTGGATTTTTTTAGTTTTTTTCTTTAGTTTTCCACCTAAATAGTGAGTGTTTAGGTTAGCAGCTAACCTCGTGTGTTGAGACCTTCCTGCTTGCAGAAAAGACACTTTAAATCCTTAGAAACTTTCCCAGCCTGATTTGTTACTAAGAATAGGAAAACCATTCCCTTGAAATGATGCCATGAATGTGTGGCATACGTGGATGCATTTCTAGGGGGTTTTATTTCAGAACTGGCTCACAAACAATCACAACTCCCTACAGCTCTCACCACCTACTGCCAGATTTGTTGGAGTTTTGTTTGTTTGCTTTTTTTTTTTTTTTAAATACCTGAGGTCTCTAACTTCGGGTAATTAAAAATCCCAGCTCATTTTTATTTTAACACGGAAAGAAGGGTTCAATCTGTTTGTGATATTATGACTGACATTGTTTCAAAGCAGATTTAGAGATAAGTTTGGTCCTGACATTTAGTCAGCGGGTGGGTGTTGTTTATTGCCTAGCAATTAGAACTCACATTAACATAATATCTCCTCAACTTCAAAAATTTCTGAGAGCTCTCCATGAACAGATTCCCAAGAGCTCTCCCCTGCTCTCTTCCCTTTGTCTTTTCACTTTCCCACCTCCACAGCCTTCCACCCACCTGCCTTTAAATGTGCTGTTTCAAATTTAGAGTTCAAGAAACTTTGTTTAAGTCTAAATCATGAAAGATATTTTCTTCCAGGGCAGAAGCAGCCCACAGCCCCTTTATTTTAAACCAAGTTAAACCAGTGCTTTTCAGTCTTCAGAAACTTTTTTTTTTTACTTTTAATATTTCCTCTGTGAGTGCTTCACTCCAGAAAATGTGTGGTGAGGAGGGCACAGCCTGTTCCCCATCTTGAAATGATCCAGGTGCAACAAGTATTTTCCTTTCCACCTGCGTCCTCAGGGCTCCCTTTTGTCTCAGCATTTTCTCTGGTGTTGTAATCAGTTTATTATGAAGATGCACCAATCAATTAGATTCCTGTTATATCTGCTTTTTATGAGGTTGTCATATTAATTTTTACATCTGAGCTAATGGATTTTCTGCAGGAGAAAGTGAAAATGAGATGGCTTGTGGTAAAGATGCAATGAAGGCAAACAAGTATGAAAAAAGAAACCTAATCCAAATGTATTCCATTGAAAATAATTTTTAATTGATTTCAAACTCAAGTCGAAAACCTCTGCTGTCCACAGCCACTTTCACTGCTGCTCTGTCACAGGTTTTGCTCACCAAGTTGGATTAACAAAACGGTGAGGATTTCTGGTGAAATCAGACAAAACGAGCGTTGTTCCTGACCACTTTCCCCTGTGCACATACATTCTTCGAGCAAATTTCCATTCTTATTTTCAACATTTTCCTTTTTAAGCTTGAGCTCCGTCAATTCGAGCACTTGGTGACCGTGTCCTGGTTTTTTTCCCCCAGGCCCTTAGAGGGGATGTTTTCCATCCAGGGAGACACCTCCCTGCCTCGCGTGGGAGGCTGTAATTATTCAAACAAGCCCAATTAACGCCGAACAAATGAGCTTTGGGGAGTCCTCAGTGCTTTGCTGTGGCCCTGGGGCCAGGCCTCACCCAGCGCCACGTCCTGGTTCCAGAAATCATCCCCGAACCCTCGCAGGCTCTCACTCTGGGGACGAGCAGCAAAAACCTTGTTTACTCTGAGATGCAAACCCACTGCTCCAACCCTTGTGGCGAGGAAGAGGAAGATCGAGCGGGAAATTGCTGAGGAAAGGGTGAAATTCTCAGATCGAGTGAAATCCCGTGAGGCTGCTCTGTCGCACCGGCAGCAAAATGAAAGGAGTGAAACTCTCAGATCGAGTGAAATCCCGTGAGGCTGTTCTATCGCACCGGCAGCAAAATAAAAGGAGCTTGTCCCGAAAAAGAGCAGCTCCTTTGGAATGAAGGATAAGCAGCTGTGGTGCCGCTTTTTACCGCGGGAGAGGCAGAAAAAGGAGAGCGGGAGCGGTGGCAGCTCCTGGGGATGGAGCATGGGCCGATCACAGGGGAGAGCTGTGGGACCGGCCGGGAGCGGCGGCTTTTTGGGGAAAATCAGAATGCGATCAGCTGGAACGCGTGCAGGCTTTTTTCAGGCTCGGCTGGAAATGAGGAAAATGAGGAAAATGAGGAAAGCGGCTTCTCCGCTCCCGGATAAAGCGGAGATGAGAGCGGTGCCGGTTTACAGCAACCCCAGCGCTCCCACAAAGAGCTGACAGCAGCCTTTATCCCCCAGATAACGAGCTTGACAAGTCTCTTTGCCATTTGGGCACATTGAATTCTCAGGAGAGCTTCACATGAATAAATCATTGCCTCTTTAGTGACTATCCAGAATTAATGATCCCCCACTTTCCTTTTTTATTTTTTTTTATTTTTTTATTTTTTTTGACAAGCGCTTCTCTCGCTGTAGGTTGTGACTTGTGGCTCTTTGGAGGATGGTGACATCTGAGCAGTCCTGCAGGATTTTGCTTTCTCGTTTTTGGATGTTCCCGTAGCTTTTCCTGCCACTGAAGTGTCTATAATTACCAAAAAGTCTAACATTTTCAGAAAACCAGCATAGAGCTGGGAGAGGAAATCCCAAATGAAAGGAAAACCAGATTAGATCAAAGTCAGAACCAAAAGAAGACAAAACTTTCCAGAGGGTGAAATGTAGAATTTAATTACCGTTCATATTGGGGCACTTTTTGCTTCAGTTTTTCATTGGCAACACATCAAGCTGACAGAAAACACCTTTGTTGAGATATTTCTGTCATAAACTGGAAGTTATCAGTGTTTTCCTTGTTCTGTAGCCAGACAATTTGTCTGTCCTGAGAGATGCTAAAAGTTTAAGGAAAATCCCTGTGTGCCATGATGTATTTGGAATATCAAATGAATGTGACCCTTTAGTGCCTGATTTTTGCTTCCATCTGATTCGAATGTGAGACTGAACCACATCACATTTTTCTTTGTTTTGTGCCTTATCTAAGATGATGTGATTTGTTTGGATTTTTGTTTTTGTTTTTTTTTAACTTTGATTGGAAAAGTACAGACCTGACTCCAGGGAGTGGAAAATATAACCTGAGACCTCACCACACTGAAAACAAAAGGAGACATAATCCCAAGTCTCTAACTTTTAAGGCATTTATTTGGAAAAACCTCTTAAATTCAGCCTGAGGTTCAGTGGGTCCAGAGGAGGCACTAACTTTTCCAACTGGGATAATTCTTAGAGGTGCAAAGGGAGATGCTGAGGGCAGCAAAGCTTTGTGGTTTCAGTTCCCCAGCTGTGAGTTCACCTTTAGCAAAGTTCTGCTTGAGCAGCAGGATTAACCTTCCTTTGAGCAGAATCTGCCCCAGAGTTTGAGGCTGCTGCTCCCAGGCAGCATGAGATAAAAATTGGTGATTTACAGCCAGGTCTTACCAAGGAGGAAAAGGGAGAAAAGGGGAATTAAGAACTTTATTAAACCTTCTGATATAAAGTTGGTTTGATGTAACTGTTTCAGAGGTGTCCAGCAAAGAGGTGAGGCAGTAAAAGCAAAATATTCAGAACAACCACATTTATGACTTAGACAAAAGAGCTCAGTGTCAGATTTATCCTCATGGCTAAATTTGTTTTACAAATCTGAACTAAGGCCAGTTTTAATTATGTAATCTTTGAGTTGTAGAATCGAGCCTTACATGTAACTCTGCAGTTTATAAACCATTGTTTTTATCATCATACTGAAGATCATCTACTGATCTATGTCAGGAACCAAATTAACATATCTTGAAATGAATTTGCATAACCTGAAAAAAAAAAAAGTTTTGCAGAGCCTAATATAAATTTACATTCCTAATAAATCATTAACATATCCAAAAATGGATTTTAAATAGTACCACTATATTTTAAATCATTCCTGTGTATTCCTAACAAACAACTTGGATTTGCATGTCCTGACTTTGCGATGTAACACAGAACTGGTGATTGAGTGGTTTGTAAATCAGCTTTTCAGCACTCTGCTGCTGCCACCTTTGTTTGTGTAGGTGAGAGTTAACACTGAAAAAGGCAACCAGAAGCTTTGCCTTTTGCAGGTAGGAGCACGGAAGATAAAGCCAGAATTTACAGTGAAAAGGGTCTCCCAGGAGATTATTTATTAGACTCAGCTGAAAACTGAAGTGGACTGGTCTTTATGCATTCAAAGTGTGATCCCCAAACCATTTTTCTCATTCTCTCTCTCAATTGATAAATCAGAGTTATAGAATTGTAGAATCAGAATAGTTTGGGTTGGAAGAGACTTTAAAGCTCCTCTCATTCCACCCCTGCCATGGAGACACCTTCCACTGCCCCAGGCTGCTCCAAGCCCTGTCCCACCTGGACTTGGGGGTGACGACTTTGGGCTGGCCCTTAAATTATTCCCTGCAAACACCAGACATTTGTTATCCTGCAAGATAATGTTTATGCAGGATGAGTTTTTGCTAAATCCTGGAGGAATTTCTAGAGAGAATGTGACAGCACTGTGAAAGAACTCACTAAAGGGTTTGGATGG
Organism: Bombycilla garrulus; assembly: GCA_013400315.1. NCBI lineage: Eukaryota > Metazoa > Chordata > Aves > Passeriformes > Bombycillidae > Bombycilla > Bombycilla garrulus. Next base: position 51,689 of record VXBU01017621.1, on the reverse strand, counting down.
GGCTCTGAGCAGCCTGGCCTAGCGAAAGGTGTCCCTCTCATGGCGGTGGGATTGGAGTCAGATGGTTTTTAAGGTCCTTCCCAGCCCAAACCACTCTGGGATTCTCTGATTCTACCCATGGGGGAGGTCCTGACCATTCAGAGTCAGCAGCTGGCCCCGCTGACATTGGAGTGTGGGTGCTTGAGTCTGCAGCCAGGGATGCAGAGAGGCTCTGATTCAAAAGGCACTTCAGCTTTGGGAGTGAAATCAGCTGAATGGTGCACGTGCTTAAAGTTATGCCCATAAAATCTTCTGTAACAGAGCCAAGAGCAGCTCCCATTGAAATCTGCCATCGAGCTTGCTCTCCTGCTGCAACTGAAACTCTGGTT
>VXBU01017621.1:28391-50882 GCA_013400315.1 Bombycilla garrulus | reverse complement strand
CCCTTTCCCTTCCCTTTTTTCCCAGAGTGGCAATGCTGTGAGTGAGCGCTGTGTGGTCACCACTGAAGCAGAGTAAATAAATGAATGACAGGATGTTATTTATAACAATTGGGGTTTGGAGCATGAAATCAGCTCTTTCCACAGCCCTTTGTTTGTCTCTGTTATGTAACCCTGCCGCCCTCTCCATATGGTGGGGTTTGAGTGTGCTGAAGAGCCAATAAATTCTCCTTTGGGGATGAGTTCACAGGAAAGAGGACAGTAGGTACAGAGATAAAAATTTGATTATTTGTTATTGCTGTTATTTTACTTTATTTATTTCTTGTTGTTATTCCTGGCGCGGTCTCCCTTTCAAAACTCCAGGAATGAACCCCAAAGGCCTCACTGGAAAAGATTTTAAACCCCAGCTCTGAAGTGCTGACCAGGCAGACAAGTACTGGCATCTCCACAACCTCAGGTGCAATAGCTCCAGGACATTCAAATAAATTTCTTGCACTAAAATTTATGGTCAGAACCCAAACTCTGTTGGGTCATTAATCAAAGTTTACATCAGGTTTTCCTATTGGACTGGATCATTACATGTGCTATACTTAAATATTCATCCTTGAGCAATGCTAATTTTATTTCTGCAGCCAGGAGAGCCAAACAATTCAATCCAAATTCTCTCTGCTCAGTTTGCTGTGGGAATCAAGCTCAATTCCCTGCTCCATAAACAAAAGAAGGAAAACAAATGGATGAGGATGACAAATGCTGAGATAAGCACATCTTAATCAAAGGCAGATCCACACCACGGGAGAAAGAAAAAGGAGAAAATTGTTCAAGAAATTCTACAGAACATGTAAGAAGAAAAAGAAAAAAAAATCTCCCATTTTGTTATGTAGCAAGATTCTCATTTTGACAAGGGATGATAAGAACTGCCAGGTGTGTGTACATATATATATTTATTTATATATATAAATTCAGAGCACAATACAGAAAATATCTGAGAAACTCTCCTACCTTTAAATTCGAAGCTGTCACTTTATTTTTCTAGAAGATAATTATTCCAGGAGCACTAAGAAGCACAGAAATCTTTTACACAATGGGTGCCGATGTTAAAAAAAAAAAATCAGAATTNCCATAAACAAAAGAAGGAAAACAAATGGATGAGGATGACAAATGCTGAGATAAGCACATCTTAATCAAAGGCAGATCCACACCACGGGAGAAAGAAAAAGGAGAAAATTGTTCAAGAAATTCTACAGAACATGTAAGAANCTTTTACACAATGGGTGCCGATGTTAAAAAAAAAAAATCAGAATTTGCAGAATGTATAAAACATGAGAAAGGTTTACACACAGAAATTGCAATTGAATACATTAAAATCAAAGACAGGCAGAGAATGAATTAATTTGTTTCAAATGATGGGATGTAGTTTAGTCAGGTTCTGTAATTTAATTTTAGTGAGAACCGTACTTCCTAATTATCTGTATACTCGCAGATGCATAAATAAATCATGACTTTTCTTTCTTGTGTTCCAACTGTTCATACACAAAAAATACTTCAAACCCACCATTTTGGTAACTACAGGGTAAATAAACCAAATATAAAGCAGGGGCAGCAGGGAGTAATGACTTTCTGTGACCAAAATAATTCTCATGAAGTTTTAAAGCATCTGAGGAGCAATAAATTCTTACAGTTGCTCTGTAAAGATCCCTCAGTTTATGCAGGAAAATTAGAGTTCTATTTAGAGGTGCCTTTTTTGCATGGTATGGGTTGTATTTAAATTTGTTGGCAATTTTTTGGGTGCAAGAGAAGATAAATTAGGGTTACTCACTTGGGCTGGCATGAGAAAATCAAGAGAGGCCAGTTCAACACAAAAGCATCTGTCCCTCTCCTCTCCTCATTCCTTCACAGGAAGGATTAAAATATATTTTTATTTCTAGTTGTTTTCCTGTAGCAGCACCATGGTGGGAGAGTTTAGGGAACAGCAAGATGTTCTTGGCTTTCTGGAGCTCAACAGGAAGTTTTTGGAGGGGTCTGAAGACACAAAAATTGTCAGAAAACATGACCAGGGAAATCTAAGTGGAAACAGCGATGTGTAGCATGCCAAAAAGTTATCATGAATTTATTTTTTTTTCATTTCTAAGAACAGTCAGTAAATAAACATCACAATAAGGAGAAGCCAGGGAAATGATGAAAAACAGGGCCAGATATAGACAGGAATTTGGACTTAAAAGAGTTGGTATAAATCACATAAAATCGACTGCAAATATGTATTAAATAAACTCCCCCTGGAGAGGTCACAGGCTTCAGGGTTTCCTCTGTAATGGGAAGTGAAGCCTTTATCCTGTGTCGCCACATTATTTTAATAAGTTCTCCTTGCTCCTCAACCTTTCCTTCGTGACAGCTCCCATCTGGATCACGGGAAGAGCCACCAGCATTTTTTCTTTCTGCTGCTCCCCTGGCCAGGCCGGGGCAGGGATTTCCTCTTGTTCCCTGTCTGTGCAGCTCCTGCCTCTGGGAGTTCCTGTCCCTGCTCAGAGCACCTCTGCCCCACGGAAATTGGGTTTTATTGGTATAAATAGATCTGGTATTTTGGCACTTTAGCCCCAGCGGCTTCACAGAAGTAAGAAACCTTCAAGGATCCTACAAATCATAAAATCACTGACTGGTTTGGGTTGGGAGAGACCTTAAAGGGCATCTTGTTCCATCCCTTTGCCATGGGGACACCTTCCACCATCCCAGGGTGCTCCAAGCTCTGTCCTGGACACTGCCAGGGATCCAGGGGCAGCCACAGCTGCTCTGGGCACCTGTGCCAGGGCCTCACACCCTCACAGGGAGGGATTTCTTCCCAAGATCCAACCTGCATTTCCCCTCTTTCAGTTTGAAGCCATTCCCCCTGTTCCATCACTGCAGTCCCTGATGAAGTGATTCTCTCAAATCCCTCAGGAAATGCCCTCATCTTTCCCAATATTAGAAATTTTTTTCCCCACACTTGAAGCCATTCGCTCACGGACCGGGGAGGACACATCCTCAGCAGGGCCTGCTCATTGTGACCACACAGTGAGCTCAGGAACTTGTGTGGCTCTGGGCCGGCTCCCTCCTGTACAACCACAAAACCACACAGAGGGGAATGGAGGTGGTTTTTGCTCTGCTTCTGCAGCCTGGTTTGCAGCGTTCCACTCCAGCTGGAGCACAGATCACTGTGATTCAATCAGTCAGCAGTAGCTCAAAGCCACCACTGGTTGTCTTTCTGCCCTGATAAGCAAAGATCTCCAAGTACACAGGCTCTGGGAAGAATTTGCCTTGGGTCACTTGCCTTGCCAGCAAGAATGCTGCAGTATTTTTGACAATATGCTTTGCTTTGAGAGGTCAGTGACTCCTGCCTGGGTGGTTTTTGTTCTAAATATAACATTTATCTAAATGTTTGGAAAAATCAGAAACATCAGAGCTGTCTTTGCCCGGCATCATACGTAACAATTTTCTTGGTGTGTCCTAAATCTCCTGTAACTCGCATGGAAGAAATGGAATCTGAGACAAGCAGGTTTTTTTTACCTTCCAGAGAAAAAAGGAAATACTTACAAAAGATTATTTGAAAGCACCCTCAGAGACATCTGGATTTAGGTGGATTCTCACAAGAGACTGCCCGTCTGGATCAGTGGTTGGTGGCTCTCAGCAGACAAGGTGCACAGTGCTGAGCTGTTTGTGCTTTGACGTGTGAACTCTGTGACCCCCACGATGTGTCCGGAGCCATTATGCACAATTCAGTTCCCCTCTGCCAAAATAAAAGATAAAAGTTGGGAGGAGTTCTGTTGCTGCAATTAAAGCAGGTCTCGATCACAATCACAGCCAGACATTCAAAATCAGCCCAAGAAATATCCCTTGATCATCTTTAAAATGTTGCTTGATTCGAGAGCAGGCTCTCTCCCTCTTTGATTTCAACAATTGTAGTGTTCTCTAACATGATGAACAGTGTGTGATTAACATATCCCTGCAACAGCCCAGCTCACAGAATTATTAGCAGATAATATTCTTCAATTACTTTTATTTACTTTGCTTCACAGAAAAAGGAGGTGGTTATTTTCCCAAATGTATTTACTACTTGAAATTAATGAATAATTTTAGCTCTGCGTTTTCTCTTTGTGATCGAGCAGGTCTCTGTGCACGTTTAGAAGTCAAAGTTGAAGCAGTTTTGCCAGCAGATGTGGAATTTGGTGGCAGACAGGGCATTTCACATCTCCACAGCTTTGTTTCCTGACCCTTCGCTTCCTGCTTCCAGCACAGGCAGTGCGGGGCCCACACCGGGATTCCAGGAGGAATCCCCAAAACCCCCTGCTCTGTTTTTGCACACACAGACAAAACTATTTCCACATAACGTGTCATCATCTCCAGATCGCTGCTTAGACGGATAAACAGCATTACAAACGTGGCTGTCATGCTTTCACCCGACAGCTTTCACTCATCAGCAGGGGATGAAATGCAGCAATCTGTGCACTCCAGCAGCCTCAGGGGTGTGGGTTTTCCTACAGCAAAGCAACAACATGGGGCCTTTCTGAAATGTGCTTCTGTAGGTGTTGGTATTGCTATTTATCCTCCGTCACACACACCTCCCACTCGGGTTTTTGTAACACATCAGGTGTGGGATCCCAGGGGGGGCTGCAAATCCGGCCGGGGAGCTGCTGCTGGTTTGGAGTTTGGATCACGCTGAGGAGACGCCCTGGAAAGGATCCCTGGAAACTCCAGCCTCCACACTCTCTGGAAACCAGGAGCGTTATTTTTAAGGATAACAGCCCCTGATGATGGGTTTAGGCCTGGTGAGTGCTGTTCCAGCAGGGGTCTGTGTGGGAAGGTGGTGCCACACGGGGAGTCGCTGCAGGAACGTGGTTTTGGTGATTATTTGACAATTATCAGCTCTTTCTTTGTGGGGATCAATGTTTCCGTTCCCATCTGACTTACTGCTCTCCCTTCACAGGCTCATAGTGATGCTCCTTGAATTTCTGAAACGTGTGGACCCCAATATTTGGGATTTTCCAGTAGAGATTCTTCCTCCTTTTTGCTGTTTCACATTTATGGATAAATAGGCTGCTCTTCGAGGTCACATTAGAGGACATTTGCAGAGAATTAGAAATGGTTAACAGGAAATAATTTTGCAACATGATAAAGTCCTCTGTGGTGAGGTCTTTTGTTCTGTATTAGTGCAGAACATGCAGCATTTTTTGTATCTGGCTTTTTTTTAGGCTGTCAAGTTTCAATAATGAAATAAAGGCAGCGCAGTCCATGTAATTTAGTTCCTCCAAATCTCATAACTTCTTGACAAAATAATAGCCAGCCACAACATTTTGATCTGGTTGAGAGCTCTCCTGTCTGGGGATATTTGCAATAAAGCTTTGCAACAGGAAGTCAGTTAGCTGTCAGTCATTTAGCTCTGTTTGCTGCTTTCTGGAAGGTTTTTTGATAACCTTTTTTTTTTTTTTTTTTCCTCTTCTCCCCAGTCAAGGATTTCTTTAGCTGAAAGACTCTAATCCCATGGTAATAACGATAATGTTTTAACACTTCCAAGTGGCAGCTTTGCTGGTTTTCCTTCAGGATAATCAGTTCTTAGACTGCAAACTTTCCTCGTTTAATTTCTCTTGAGCGTGGCTGCGGGAAGCAGAAACTTGAAGAAATAAAAATGAACAGAGTGAATCTGACTGAGTGTGATAATAAATACGAACATTATGGGTTCATGATCCATTATTAACAATGCCAGACCATTTTCTGGATTAACATGTGTTTTAAGTATCAAGATTGTTCAAGATTTCGAGATAAAGGTCAAAACCCAGATCCCCACAAACCGATTATAAGCTTTTAAAATGTGGCCTTCAAATTTCAATGCTTTTAGACTCAGACATTTGTCTTTATGAAGTTACCAGCTGTGGTTGCTCTCAGAGGTACCTCTGCAATGCTGAGTTGATTATGGCAGTGTTTGCATCTTTTATTGCAGTTTTACTGTTGTTAAATTACCTCCTAAAATGGTCTGAAACAGCTCAGCTAAATTAGGAGCTGTATTTAAAAGAGAACTTTGAAATGACAGCTTTTCTGGAAGTGGCTTTTTCTCATTATTTGGGCACTATTATCCAGCTGAAATCCTGCAAAATGCTTCTGATAAAATTGAACACCCATTCTTGGGGTGGGACCCGGGGACAAAGTGACTCTCTGCATCTAGAGGCGGCCAGAAGCGAAATAAATATCTGCCTGTACCTAGTGACTGTTGGTTTGAAATGTATTTGGTTTTCCACTTGGATATTTCAGCTTTTGGAACTTTCAGGTGGGATAATTTGTGCTGGATCCTAATCATAATTAGCAGGAAACGCCAGTATTTGAATGAGTGAGTTGTATCAAGAATATAAATTCTATTTTAAAAATACAGTTTAAAATGTGTTCTTTGACACGCACAAGGCAATTTTCTCGAACAAATAAAAGAGCTGAAGTACAGTGGTTTAATTAAATATAGTTAAAAATTGGAAACCAATTAATTTCTGGAGAAGTGGAACTGCAAAGTATTTTTTGTTAATTGTTCTGTCATTAACTTGCCCTGCTACTGCACCAATTGAATGGAATATTTAAGCAAATTCAAATGCATGGTGTCAGATTCAAAGTTCTTTCAAATGGATTGGGATAGAATGAAGCGTTACACTGAGATGACAAGTACGAGGCTTAAAATCCTTTCTTTTTTTATAGTGCACAATTTGCACGTCAAATAGATGGATGTTCGCAGAATCAATTTAATTCCGAGACCTTTGATCAGAGATTTTGGGGGCTGGAGCCTTGAAGAGAAATTCTCCTGGAAATGTTTGCTGCTTCCTGATGAGGACTGGCACCATTTGGGTAGGGAGATGAAAGCACACCTCATCTTTTCTACTCCTCCTCCTTAATAACACCCTTGGAGTCAGAAATTAGGCACAGCAGGAGGAAGGATCCTGTGCAGCACACCTCTGCACTAATAAAACAAGCAAGCTGTCGAAGGCCTGAAAGAAGCAGATATTTCTCACGCAGGAAGTCATTTATCTGTGGGGTAACGGGACGAGAAGGCAGTTTGCTTCTTTCTCACACAGAATTGAGGAATGATGATTTGGAGCTGTGCCCACGAAAGCTGGAATAGCCTGGGATGAAAGCAGCTCCAAGAAATTCGCCGCTGTTGCGTAAGGAAAGATCAGGATAAGGGATCCTTGGTTAGGATTGACTGAAAGCGCCAGGAAACAGAGCCGAGGTTTCATTTATCCCTTCCCAGGGGATGAAGAAGGGGAAAATCCTAGAGGTGAGAAAAGCAGAGGAAATGATGGAGCAGGGAGTGAACACTCCCTGGTGCCTCATCCCCTAAGGTCTGCCCACAGCAGAAATCAGAATTTTCACTCCGAATGAAATACAATTGTGGTCTGCACAGCAGAAAGTGTTCCTGGATGGACAGGAGTGGTGGTTTATTGCTTCAAAGCATTTCCTTCTCGTTCTCACCCCAGCATGCCATTCACCCTCCGGAAATTCCAGGAGCAAAATGGGGAGAGAGGGATTTCTTACATAATCAAACAGAAGCACTGAAATTAAATAGGTCTCCGGTATTTGGTAGTATTTCATGTTCATGTAACTGACATTTTGCTCCCTCTTTTCTGGGAATCCAATGGTTTTATTGTCCTTTTAACTGCCTCACATTACCCAGTAATCCCTGCTGCTGTGATCTACAGGCCTCAGCGGTTTCACTGAAATAAGGAATTTGTACAAGTTGTTACAAGTTGTTACAAGCTGCACTGAAATAAGGAAGTTAACATAAATTAATGCAGGGCGAACCTTGAAATGAAACCACTTGACCCCTATTAAAATCTGCTGCTAACACTGTTTGCAGTCGTGCCTAATGTCTGAAATCACTTTATCATTCAGTCTGACACGGGGAAGCAGCAGAATTGCTTTAAGGCATCATTGTTAGGAGTGAGAGTTGCCATTGCTGCAGAGCCCTGAATCCCAGGAGGCCCGAGCTGCTCCTCCATCTTAAATTAAAAGGCATTAATCTTTCCACGTGCAATATCCCAGGTACAAATTCTTGCTCTGTACGAGCCAAAAATCTCTCAGTCCCGGGTTGTCAGGCCGTAAAAAGCCCGGAAAAAAATAAACAAAGCTGTACGACACGGCAGGAGGAAAAGACATGGGACACATTGGTGGTTCAACCAATAAATCCTCCTTTATAGGGAGGATATGCTCTTAAAATCTGGGCAGCAGCTCATCCTTCCAGTGACAGCAGCAGGTTATTCCTTGTGTGACCAAAACCATTCCTTGGATTTGGGGGTTGATGTCATCTCTCCATAATATGGAGGAAATGTCCATAAATAGGGTACCCACACTGCTGTTCTCAGGATTCAGACTTGAAAAACTTTGTTGTGTCTCCTCTAACAGGGCCTGGCGTGAAAATGGATTGTGTAGAGCAGAGACTGAGTTGGTCCAAGGCTGATGGGGCAGGGAGATATCTCTGGAAGTTCTCCCTCCCTGTTACTCAGCCTGATTTTCCATCAGGTTCGTGGCACTTCATCCTTCTCTGCAATTTAGCACCTTGTTGGGAGTTGTAGCCAGACTCTTTATTAATTAAGAATTTGAACAGCTTAGGCTTCACCTAATTAGTCCAGCTGCGGCCTGCAGAGGCCTGTAAAGGCCTGGAGTTGTGACGCAGCTGAAAATAGCCTAATCTATGTTTTTGTAAATTATACCAATTATAGAATGTGTTATAGATAGGTTAGAACAATGTAGCCAATTAACTAGCATCTTCTTCAGAAGTGAAATATCAGCTGTCTGAGGAGATAAAAGCAGGTGCAGAAGCAGAATAAAAGAACTTCGCCATTTTAACTGTATCAGTGTAGGCATCTTTCTTTCTAACCCAACTTCTCCTCAAGTACCCTGCTTCAGGCAAAACACCCCTGGATATGGCTTTGTGCTCCATCAAATCTGCCTCACCTTTCTCGTCTTTGAGACCAATTCTGATTTCATCTGCCCTTCATAATTTGTGACAACTCTGAGACAAAAGAAAGGAAGGGTTTGCCGTGGGTTTGTTGGTAAAATGAACACGCTAAATTCAGTTTTCCTGCACGATGCCCCTTATCTCTTGTTGGTACAATATCCAGTTTGAAATCCAGCCCAGCGGTAATGATTGCAAAGCAGCCTGGGGCGGGAGACTGAGGGAACAGCAGCGTGCAGCGCTGAGCCCAGTCAGTTCCTTCACATCTGAGCGTGGCTCCCTGGGCTTTGCTGCCACTAAATGAGCCTCGGGAGCTGCTGCAGGTTTGCAGAGACAAGCTCTGTGCAGCTCCTGGGATCCACAGGGAACAGGATTCACCTTGTCCTCGCTGTGTGCAGAGTGAGAGACCGGGGCGTGCATCCAGTTTTGTCAAAAATCCAGCAGAAAATGGAGACAACTAAATTTAGGCGTCTCCACGGAGGTTTTCCATGGGAGCAGGATGTCTAAATTCTGGGTTTTTTTAGTTTCTGAATGGAAAGCTGCCCGTACAGCTCGTGGAAATGGAGGTTTGGAGCTCTTCTCACCCTAAGGAACACGGAGACACCCCCGTCTCCAAGGAGGGATGGGAATATTCCCTCTCCTTTTTGTCTGTGGGGAAAACTGACAGCGATTGTGTTCTGAAGTGGCTAAATACATTAAACTAAATACAAGAAGTGTTAAGTTAATGAGTGCTAATCAAGATTAATCCACTGAAATCACTGAGAGTCATCTTTTCAAGAGGAGGATAAGTTGGAGGGAAATCAAGCTGCATATGTCTGATAGCTGCACAAGATTGCTCTGGATGATTTAATGGGTAATTTATATTATTTATGCTCTATGCATTCCCAGAGTGAAATGAAATGAGGGATTATTGTGTTGAGTAATATCTGAAAGTGGATCTAAATATTAGATCTAAATATATTTGGTTAAATTCAGCAAATGTATGAAATCATCAGAATCAGAGCGTGTGGGGACACTGCTCCCCACACCAATGTAACCCCAGCTCTGCAGAAGAACAAAGGATCTCTTTTTTCTCCTTTTCAGATGTAACTTAATCTAAAAAATATTCTACATCTTGAATTAATATTATAGTTATTTTATATATTATTATTATTAGCTATAATAGATTAATATATATTATTTACATTATTATCTATAATATTAGTTACATATCTGCAGCCAGCGAATTATTCTATCTAAGATTCTGTTAGGAGAGGCAAGGACCTTGTAAGATTCGGTTTTGCTAAAGAAGAAACACCCAACAGTGATTTACAGACAGCAGGACAAGCACATGAGAGGTGCAAAGCAAAAATTGATGGGTCTGCTCAGATTTTCCAGCAGCAAAAGAAACGGGAAAGTGGAAGATGATGGAGGGGTCAGAGAGAATTATGGAAAAACAGAATTGTAAGGAAAGAAAAAGAGGTGAAAGCTGTATAACTTATGAGAAGTTTGTTTTTTTTTGTCATGGTATTTATCTCCCACTGCAGGAATTAGACACACTGTTCATTTTATATTTACTTCATATGCACAGAATCTGAAAGGAGAAAAATCTTTTTTTTTTTATTTAAACAGCTTGTACAAGTCCATTTTAATTGCTGAGACCTAATAGCTCAGTCGAGCTCTTTGTCAATGCAAATAATTCTAAATGTTCATTTTGGAGATACTGACAGGGAAATGCAACCTCCATGCAATCAAATATATTCAGTAAGACAGAATTGCCAATCTTTTCCAGGCCTATCACACCTGGCCGGGTATTTTTCTGAAATGTATTTCAGCAGAAAATGTTCGTTTATCCATATTGGTAATTATATACATCAAAAGGAAAGGGTCGGTTTTGAGTATTTTCTTCAGTCTTAATTTCTAGAAAACTTGGAATGGTTTAAATCTTTAAAGATTTTCTTAAATTAGCAAATTAGTTTTTCACTTTTTAAAGCAACTTTCATTTCAAAATGCAAGCTATTTATAAGGAAAAGTGTTTTAAAAAATTAAAATGTGTTGAAGTCAAAATGAAAGCTTGACCCGAATCTACTGATTTCTTCTGTTCAAATTTTCAATTCACAACAGCTCTTTTACCGTTATATTTTTTTCCAACTTCATAAATTTCACGAAATACGAGGGAAGCAGTGCAGGATGTGTGAAACCTTATGCTTTAAAGAGACATATCTGGACTCCTCAGATGTGAGAAGCTTAGAATAGATGAATTTTTCACCAGCAAAGGTAATATTTTGGGGCATCTTTTTTCTTTTCTTCTAGTTTCTAAGCTGTAGGGCACTTCAGATTTTATTTCCATATTCAGGAAGCTGAGGAGCTGGGGTTTTTTTTGGTTTTTTTTTGATTGGTTGGGTTTTTTTTAGCAGTGGCTGAACTTTTCTAAGGGCCTTTTCTGCAGCTTTAACCCGGAAGGAAAGCCCTGGGTGTCGTGCAGTGCAGATGAAATCTCCCCCTCCCTGCCTCGCCCTTTTATAAACGTTTCCATGGAGAAAATATTCTGATGTGCTGTGAATTTTCCATCTATCTCCATTTCCACCCGGGATGGAGGAACATCAGCGGTGCCCAGGAGCCGCAGGGACAGGAATCAGCTCGGAGCAGCTGCTGGAGCTGGCAGCACCCACTGAGCTGCTTCATTTCCCTTCCCAAACTCTTGCCCGGCTCATTTTTTTGTGATGCAGCTCAGCTTCCCATCCCTGGCTCCCTCCAGACAGCTGAAGTTCCATGATAAAGGTAAAAAACCTCCTGTTTCAAGCTCAAAATGGGATTTTTTCTGACAAGACACGCCAGTGCTGGCACTCAGACACCAGTCCCTGCCTCGAGTTTTGGCTTTTTAGTGACTTCAACCCTCACTCCTTTGGCAGAGCTTTATTGTGGGCATTTTTTCCATGGATCCTGGGAGTTAAAAAGCAATCTGTGGAAAGAGACTGACAGGGACCTTTCCTTGTGGATTCTTCTGTGTAAGAGTACAGCTCACCCTGAGCATGAGGCTCGAAGATTTCTGCCCAAAGCTGATATTTCATTGAAATCAGCGCTTCTAAAATCAAGATGGAACCTATTTAATAATTAAATAATTATGTGGATGGCACAACATTTCCCCTTCCCTTTAGCATGACAAATCATTTTGTTAACAAGGGTGGAACCAGCAGCTTTCACATTTAACATTGGCCACGGGAGGAGTTTGGTCACTCGGGTTGGATTCAGCTGAAAAGCAAATCTCCAGGTAAAGGCTCTCATGAAAAAAGAATCATCAAAGGTCTCCTCACTCCTCCAGTGCTTCTCCTGGGTGCTTTTGTTTCCTGTTTGTGATAATTACAAACTGGACACCAAATCTTTGACTTTCGGATATCCATCAGTAAATTATTATTCCAGTAAATATAGAGTCTATATTTATACTTATTAAAAATTGAGCCATATTTCAGAAAAGAAATACAGAGCACAAATCCAATCCAAATAAAAGAGTCATTCCAGGTTTCTTGTTATCTGCCTGAGGTATTACACCGAAAAGCTAAATAAAATAACAAAGATAACTTTCTCATTATTTTTCCAGAGTTTTCAGTTGGGAGGGTTGATGATCCTTGTCCTGATGGCTCTTGCCATAATAAATTCACTCCTATTAAAGTTCGTTTTGTTAAGGAATGAAAAGAGCAGAACAATAATACTGAAAATTATGAAAATCCACACATTCATGGAGTTTTTCCTTAGTAGATCTCCAGGCACTCAAAAGGAAAAAAAAACCCTTTTTTTTTTTTTTTGAGCAAGAGGTTCTGAGCATCACCAAGAAAATCTGGTCCAAGGCTGGTTGACCACAGTGAGGTAGTGATTCTGTAACTGCTCCAAACAGGCAGAAAATACCAGAAATAAAAATTCCAGATTTATTTCCTGAGAGCTTTCTGGTTCTGAAGGGCTCTTTCTTTCCAGGAGGAATCATGACTTTTTTTTTTTGTTGTTGGGTTGCTCTTATTTCTCCCCAGAAAAACGGAATCTTTTCCAAAACACGCTCAGATGTTTTTAGGTCATCTATTTTAGTGATTTCTCCCCCTGAAAATTGCCTCAGAACATTTGCTGTTGGAAATCCCATCAACACTAATAACACACGCACTGAAAGTACCTTGAGTGAAACACCAAATGAATTTTCCTTCTCAAACCCACATAAAAGTATTCCCATTGTGAATTTTTTTTTTTTGTCTCAAGCTTGAATTAACAGCAGACTGACCTTCCTTTACCCTCTGCCTTGGGCTATGCTGCTGTTTAAATACTGATTCTACATCCCAGCGATGCCTACTCAGTCAGAATATACTTGCATGAGTGTGTGGGAAATGTGGAGCCTGAGCTAACTCGAGAATTCAGAGCCACTCAGTGGAGTAATGAACCCATTTAGGAATGTTCCTATAGGAATGGAATCGAGCAGAACATAGGATATTACAGATTGAAATATAGGGGAAGAATATCATAGACATTGTATGAGTTGTGTAATTCCCGGGAAAGATTGAGAAAAGGGAAAATCGGTGCGGTTTTTTGGGTTTTCTGGGTTTTTGTGTGTGGATTATTTTTTTAAATTTTTTTAATAACATTTTTACGGTTTTTTCTCTGGTAACAAATTCCTCCCTGGCTTCCTTGGCTGCTTTCTTTCCCCTCACACAGCAGAGAGATGGTGCCAAGCTGCCGCTTCTCCCCTCATTTCCCTCTGCATGGACATGGACAGGGCTGAGCCGGGCTCTTGAAGAGCTGGAACCGCTTGAAATGAACATTTTTTTGGGGACAGCACACAATAGATGGCACTGGATTTACCCCCAGCCTTACTGGGGCACCCAGCCCCGTGTCCAGAGGGGCTCTAGAGCTCCAGATTTTATTTCAAACCAGGGCAGAGCGCACAGCCCAGCCGATGCAGATTTGTGTTGCCCCAGGGTGATGACCCCCGAGCGCCCCTCGGTGCAGGGAATTTGGTGAAGGGAACAGCAGCAAACCCAAGGAACACATCCACAATTTTAGATTTAACACCTTCCAGCAGCTGCCTCAAGATCTCATTGCGGCAGGGTGTAGAGATTCATCTTCACAGAACTCTCCGTCCCTTCCTCTGTGATCTTCTGCTGCCTTTGGGTGTAAATCTCGGTTTCCTAGGGGATGTCACCCTGGTTTTGGAGTGCCAGGCCTTGTGGGGTTTCCCCTGCAGCCCCGGGTAGTGCTTTGATAACTTCCATGGATGTAATTGGATGGATTCAGGAGCCAAGGTTTTCCAAGCCCTATTAAAAAAAATTTTTAAAAAAGGGTGGTTTTTTAGTCTTTTTCATGTAACTGTTGCCATGATCTAATGGGACTAAATTTGGTTTCCTTCTAAATAAATCTCACTGTCATTTAGCGAGACTGCAAAATTAACGAGATGCAGCAGTTCCGTGCTCCATAGCAGGAAGCCAAAAGCAAAAGATATTTTAGATTAACAAATGAGGTGGAAATGACTTTTCCCCCCAAGGATTTATTTCCCATGAGAAAACTAGTTTCTCAGAGGAAAAAAAAAAATAAAAAAGCCTCTAAAAATAGGATGTGTCACAGAGTTCTGAGCCAGGCTGCATCTCCAGCATCCCTGCTGGAAACTCAGCTCCCAGGAGAGGCTCAGGAGAGCAGCAGCACTTGGATGGTTTGAGAACAGCACCAGGGCAGCAGCGTGGGTGTGTGGGGATGTGCAGCTAATGCAGGTGTGGGCTTTACTGGAGTGCTAATTAGGCTGAGCAATTATGAAGGGTGGATTAACTCAGCTGGTTGGAGAAGGTTTTTTTTTCTTTTTCTTTTTCTTTTATTTTTTTTGTTTGTTTTTGTGGTTTTTTTGTGTTTTTTTTTTTTTGTTTTTTGTTTTTGTTTTTGTTTTTGTTTTTGTTTTTGTTTTTGTTTTTGTTTTTGTTTTTGTTTTTGTTTTTGTTTTTGTTTTTGTTTTTGTTTTTTTGTTTTTTGTCCTTTTGCTGCTGGCAAAGGGACAAGGTAAACACTTTGCCCTTCTGTGGAGAATCTAATGGATGTTCTGGCTTTGCGCTGCTGTGGCAGAGCAAGGAAAAGCTGGGCAAGGTCTGATTAATGAGAACTTGATGGGTTTTGTCCACAGCTGGCAGACAGGGAAGCTGCTTCAATATTTTAATTGTCTAAATGGACGTTTATTGATGTCCACAGCCCGCCTGCTCTACCTGCTCTCCTCTGCTAAATCTCCTCAGGTAAAAGCAGCTCCATCCCTGCTGCTTCACTTGCTGGAGACACAGCAAAGTGCTCAACCTCCCAGGGTGGGGAAGGTGGTGGAGGCATCCTCGGACACCCCAGGAGAGGGTTTTGCACCTTGGGAGCTTGCACTGACAGATTGAAGGGTAGGGAAACCACCGGGAAAACACCAGTGAGCACTGAAACCAGAGAAAGGTGCGAGAGAGAGGCGCAAAGCCCTCAAGAGCTGTTTTCCTGAGGACTTGCCTCACATGGCAGGGAATGACTGAGATGAAAAACTGTGGTATTTTTGCCACTGGAAAGGGACAAAATATCTCCTGGTTTTACACAACTTCCGCTGTTCTGGGTTGTGTCTGAAATAGGCTCTTATTTGTCACTAATGATTATTTATCCCGAGCACTGAGCAGGTGAGTCAGTGTTTACTGCTGAGACACCAAAACCTCCCTCGCTGCATTGTTGTCACAGCCTTTCACGGACTAAGCAGCTGAAAAAAAGGAAATTCACATTTGGTGTTTCAGCTTCAGTCCCTCTGTATTTATAGTTCACTTAATGCTTATGAACATGTGGATATTGGCTGTCAGCTCCCAGCTTCCTTCAGTGGTTTTTATCCAGTCTGAAAATGATGATGGAATTAATTCAATCGCATTATTGCTTTTCTCCTTGTAAAACCTGGGAATTAGGGTAATAAAAATACTACTTCTGATGGCATTACCATATTAACAGAGGGGGAATCTTCTAAGACAGAGGCTTTTACAAAAAGTCTTACATTTTAAATTCGAATGAGATGATGCAGCACTAAATGGTTAATCTACACGAAAGTTTAAGAGGAGAGGTTGTTTGAACTGTAGGGAAAACAGGCAAAGACAAGCAGAGAAAAATATTCTGATGCTTTCCCACAAAGTCTGATCAGAGTCCCAGTGAAGAGATGAAGTCCCAGGGAGTCTGTGGCAAAAAATCCTGTCATGGAGATAGAAAAATATCCAATAATGAGTTTCTTAGTGAAACAAAAGTCCTCTGAACTTCTGCTGGGATAACACTCACCCTCTTGGAGCGGGGAACTCTTTCCTCTGTAATAAATCTCTTTATCACCTCAGGCTGGTGGCTCTGCAGGACTCCACCACACTGAAGGAAGGAGTCTGTCTGTCCCTGGAAGGGGAATTGGTTCAGTTTTCCCTTTTTAAAGACCTTTTCCTCATCCACAGCCTCAGCTGTAGCAACAGCCATGATTTAAGGGTGTTGGACTACTGTAAAAATCCCAGCAGCAGAGTGGACACCCTGGGAAAGGCTCCTGAGAGCCAGACACTGAGAGGTGAGCTGCAGCAAAGAAAGAAGCACAAGATATTGATAATTAAAAATAATTTTAAAAAATCATAAAAATAATTAAAAACCCCTTCTCCAACCAGCTGAGTTCATCCACCCTTCACAGAAATATTATTTACATCACTAAATCGATATTGTTAGTGACTGTCAGAATGAACAGCAGCAGGCAGGAATTAATTTATTAATAAATGGTTCAGTTATGTGTAAATGTAATCAAGGCATTTATTAACAAGTTAAGTGCTTTTCTGGAAGTCAGGCTCTCTTCTCCAGGACAAAATCCAAGAACAGCCCATGGAGACAGCACACAAAAATGGACCCCGGGCTCCTCTTCATATCACAAATAAGTACGGATGCATTTTTTTCGGCAAAGTGACAGAATCCAACAGAGAGAAGCTGGAGATGAGAGTCTTGTGGGTGAGAACACTTTGATGGACAAAAGCACCGTTCGTGTCAGAAAATCGCACATCCAGGATAGAACTTACATCGAAATTTTATCAAAAGGCACCGAGGGAGAAAGCAAGCAGCAAAGCACGGCAATCAAAAATGAAGCAAACTGATTCACCCCCACACTCTGAGCCTTCGTCAGTGCCCTGCAGGTTGAGCCTGTGTGCTGATGCTCTGAACTGCTCTGCAATAAATATAGAAAACTCACGACGTGCATCAGGCACAGTGACCTCAGCAACAACAGTCGTGGGGAGGGCCCACAGCTCCAGCAGGCAGATTGTGCTCAGGCCATGGTTAAAAAAAAAACAACAAACAAACCCTTGGAGCTGACTTGGCCTGATGGCCAAATCTGGATTTGGCTCAACATTTTTGGCTGGCCCTGAAAAGGATTGTGCAGCCAAGATGGGCATGTTCAAGCTGTGTTTAAAAGCAAGATGTGTTTAAAAAAAGACTCAGAGCCATGGGTTAGTTGAGGTGTTTTGGTACAGGTTGGACCCAGTGATGCTGTGATTCTGTGTGATATTCCCAGTCTTCCATATCTTTGTGATATTCCCTGATCTTTGTGGCATTTTGGAGATGAAGGGTGACGGTCACACTCACGTCTGTTGTTTAGAAGCAAAGAAGGAGAGAAGAAAACTCTTTTAAACAAATAGAAATATTTTCCGGTTTATGGTGCATGAAATCCAAGAGGGCTGGAACACAAAGATGTTTTAGGCGAGGGATTTAGTCTCAGAAAACTCGGCTCCTTTGCGCCACTTTAGGAATTACAAAGCAGGAACGCGTGTCCCGACCTCAGCGCCGGGTCTCGGAGGAATTTTGGGAAGTAAAAAGCGACCCCAGGGAGGTACCGGAGCTGACAAAACATCAGTGAGCACTTCTCACCTCGCCCGGAGGTCCTGCCGGCCCCCGGGAGGGGAGGGAAGTCATTGTCCCCTTTTGTCATCTGCAAATGTCGCCGTGTCACCACAAACCCCCTGGTTCCACCTGCTGCCTCCCTGGAGCAGCATTGAGCGGAGAGCAGCGTTTGGTGCCCAATTTTTAAGCTAAACACTCCCAGGCATCACCTTTTAATTTTTGTTTCTTTCCAGGAAAGAATTCATGAAGGAATTTTTGGGATGAAATTCAGGATGTCCTGTACGGCCCCCTCACGTATTCCCCAAACTCAGCTCCTTTGGGCTGTGATCACCCTGAGGAACAGCAGAACTCTGATTTATTGTGTATTACACTGTAAAAAAAAATTATTTGAAGCGTTCTGAGAGGGGAAAACCGATTTAGCCTGAGAACCGAAGATAAATTTATATTCCAGAACGTTAACAAATCGACAGTATTTCCTCACACACACACGCTGGATTCCCACTGACACAAATAATTCCAGCTGTGATCAAGGCATGCAACAAGGCAGCTCCTCAGCTCAAACAAGTGTGCTGTCTTCCTGTGCAAATTAGGGAGCTGTCGATGCTAATTACCAGCTCCAATCCCTTGTTATCCAACTCGTGCTATTTGTGCACACAGATGAATCAAGTGCCTGTGGATCTGGGGCAGATGCTTGCGAGTGCTCTGTGAATGTATAATCACTTTTCTAGTTCCTCCAAGGGAAGTAGAACCTGCATCTGAAACACAAACCACGGTAAAAATTCACCAAAAAAAAAAAAAAAATTCCACAGAAGTGGGATGATCGTTTAGTGGTCGTTAGTGCTTAAAATTTTATTTCCTTCCAGGCAAAATTATATTATCATAACATTTCAATTTAGTCAGTAAAGGAGGTTTTTAAAAATGTTGCTTTATGCAACCGTAAACCTGGTTGTTAAATTATCCCATAAACTCAAATAATTTAAAAATACAGTTGTTGGATTCCATAAACTCATAACTGAAACTGTTGTTGGGCAATTCTGAAAAATGAGCTGCAAACCTTTAAAAAAAGTTTTAACTGGTACAAACAAGAGCACCTGACATTCAGGCCTCCTACATATTTAAATAAAGACATTATTATTCAAGTACTATTTGTACTGAAGTAATTCCCAGGCTTCCAGTCACGGAGAAAGGCACCTAAAGGGTGTGACTTGGATTCCACACTAACAGTTGATGGATGAGGGTTTTTTTTTTTTTTGTTTATAACATATAATATAATATTCTCTGTACATTTATGAGCACAAAGTCTGGGTATCTCTGGCTACAAGAGCAGTCACAAAAATGCCTTTTGGTGGTACAGGTAAATTTTGCCTAAAATTCAGAAAACCCTGCAGAAACCTCATGTATTCTCTTGTCTTCCTATGCACAATGCACAATTATTTTGTTCAGATTTCTCCTCCAGTCACGGGACTTCATTGTCAGTTCAGTTTTGTTGGAGTTGGTGGCTGTTGTGAGAGCTGAGGAGAGCTCTGAGTGCTGGGACTGCAGCAGAATCAGGACCAGAATTCTTCCTCTCTGCTCTGCTTGTCTCCTCGTTGACAAGAAACTCAAGATCCCCACCGTTTACAAGAGTAAAATCCAGTCTTAAATCTTTTGGCTGAACTTAGGTGACTTTCTCAAACATTCCCTGTCAAGACTCATCGCATATTTCTTTGAATCACGTTCACTACTTTGATGGTAATATGGATTTTTCTTTTTTCCCCCTATGGTGAAGGTTGATTTAGTGACTCATTTTGCTCTCCTACGTAAAATAGCTTCTACATTTTTTTTAAAATGCATAGCTGATTAAATCACAAATAATTGCCTCTCAGAAAGAACAGTATTTGAAATCTTTTAGACTTTCTGCCTTTCAAGTCAGGGAGTTCAATGAATCATTAGGCATTTCAATGTATTAACAATTTCAGTGGTTTGAACAATAAAAACCCTGCTCTGTTTTATTTCCTGCACTGTTAAAGTTACTTTTGTTCTTACTATCTGCTCAACAAAACTGGTGTTTAGTGATGTATGCCACACTCTCCCAGCGTGGAATGTATCGATGGGTGCGTGTGTTATATCCAAAATACAGCAACGATTTTTATTTCCCAAATCCACAAACGGCCTTTAGCTCTGTGTGTGAGGCTGACCCCCAGCTGCTGTCCTGGGGAAAGCTCCACCGCAAACAATTCCATCTTGTTTTATTCCAAACACCCACAGGGGCGGCGGGGACAGAACGAAACCTCCAACTTTCCCTGCCATTGTTACGTGTGTGCCCTGAGCCTACACGCTCCAGCACTGAATTGCCAATTAGAAAATGAAAACTGCTGCCAAGGGTCTTGAAGGGTTGTGTTATTGGAAATCAAAAAAACTCAACTCACCGTCGCTGTGGGTTGTTGGAGTAAATGGGTTTTATTTGCAGCCCAGCTGCTCACTTTGCTGCAAGTGTCCTCCAGGACTGCTCACGGGAATCAGCAATGAACTCCTTCCTGTTCCACTGGCTGCACCAGCTGAGGATCCTCGCCCTTGTGGAGCCAATCTTGGATTTGATCAAAGCTGCTGCTTCACTTCAAATCCAGTTACACTCTTATCTTTACACTGAACAAAGGGATAATCGCATTTCTGACATCAGGTTGAGAGATACAGAGTGTTCGTTGCACGTGCTTAGCAGCCCCAGGAAGCAGAGGGGTCCCCAAAACTCCTGGGGGCTGAGCAGGACGTTCATCCTCAGCCCAGAAAATCCCGTTTTTCATACCTGACCCAAGAAAAGGAGCCGCTCTGGGTTTGTTCATAGCTGCCTGCTGTGATCAGTCAATCGCCTGATCCATCATTTCACTTGAAGAAGCTCTTGAAGGCATTGACAGCGGCTTGTCCAGCTGGAAATTTGTGTTTCCAGCTGGAAACTCCGTGGCGAGGGGCTGACGTTTGTTTTCATTCCCCACACATCGTTGTGTTACCTGAGGTAATTGTGCAGAGCGCGTTTATGTGATACCTCCCCTGAAGGGAAGAGTAAGGATGAGCTCCCCAGTAATCAATATTGACATTAAGGCCATTTCTTTTCCAGTGATAGGTGCATTTAATCCACATTTCACATAAAGGAAAAGGAAAATATTACCATGGAGTAGGTTTGTACAAATCCCAAAGAAAAAGGGTAACTTCTTGCCACAAACAATAATTATTTTCCTTGTTGCAGTTTTATAATACCACTTTTTGTTTTCCTTTTTGTCTTTACTGGCTCATTTCTTATTTCTTCTTTCTTTATTTCTGTTCTTTCAAATCTTAAGTTTGGCTTCTCCCTTCTGCACATTGCTCTGCCCACAGTTTCCCACCCACCATCCTTCCCTCAGAAGAAAAAAATGATGCCAAACTGATTACCAGTGCGGTGCAGGGCATGCAGAAGCACAGGGCTGTTGAGGTGCATTTTTCAGGTGTAATTTAGTCACAGAAATGCCCAAATGAGCTCCTCTGGGAGCTGGACCCGCCAGCTTTGCTGCTGGGCCCCTTTTTGGGTTGTTCCACCGCTGTTCCCTTTGTTTCCCGCTGTAATTTTTGTGATGTGAAAGGAAAAGACCTTAGAAACGCTGTGACACCAAGGAGTCTGGGAATTGTTACTCTCTTATTTTTTTTCTGTAGATATGAGACTCCAGGGCTGGCAAAACTGGGGAGAGAAATATCCTCAGTGGGAAATATTATTTCTTGGCCACCGAGGAAAAGCAGCTGCTGCCCAGGGAGGTGGGAGATCCAGCAGCCAAGGGGAACAAAACCTCAGTAGATGTTGGAACAGCAGGGTGTGAGTCTGAGAGACTCTGGTACTCAACAAAGTGGAAGGATCCATTTCCAACTGACCAAACTGATCTTCCAAACTTGTGATTTCACAGCAGGAAGCTGTCAGCAAAGCGTTGAAATGGAGAGCCTGGGTCAGCTCACATTGAAGCACTTGGTCTCCCATTGCCAGAGTGAAAATCAGGTGTAAAGAAGCCAGTGGGGATTTTTGCTGTTGTTTTCAAGGAGGGGATTTTTGAGCTTGGCTTCTCCTCCTGCTGATGGTTGAACCCCCATTCATCAAACAAACAACATTCTGAGGATAAAAACAGTGGCATTCTCCCCTCCCAGAAGATTTCTTTCTCCTCCTCAGACAGATTTTCATAGCTGAGGTGTTTTGGGAATGTCAGCACTCAGTCCTGGCTGCTTCACTGCTGGTGGCTCCATTGGGAAAAAAAAAAAAAGGCTTTTTCATAGATGCTTTGGCTTTGGTTTCTAAATTTGCTTTAATCTTCTCAGTCTGAATCAGTGCTCTGAGTTAGTCAGGGAGTCTGCATGAGATGTTCCAAGCTGTTACTTTAGAGCCATCTCTGGGTGGCTTTTTAGCAGCAACAGGGTTTTTAGTCTATCTTAGATGGTAAATCCAGACATCTATACTTGGATTACTCATTTTGCTCCCACTTTGGAAAAAAAAAACCAAAAACCACTCTAGCAAATCAACCTCACCCCAAAAGACCGATTGTGCCCCTCTCTTCAAGGAAATTACAGCAGCAGCAAGAGGCACAATAAAACAACAACAACAACAACAACAATAATAATAGCAATAATATCAATAATGCCAATAATAACAGTAATGATATTATTATTAACAACAACAGTAATAATAATAATGATGATGATAA